>OY997274.1:686553040-686890540 GCA_963921465.1 Triticum timopheevii
CCATGCCACTGGAGAAGATAGTGCGGCTTGTCAATATCAGCATATAGTACTAATATTCCGTGGTTAGTCCCTGCAAAAGGAAAGAGCAATCACATAAGTATTTCATGCTGCATTTGCAAACTAAAGCCAGAAAAGTACATAACTAAATCACAAGGTACTCACCCAAAAGCTTAGTTTTTTTCTATATTGGCCTCACTTTGTCATCAAATGCCAACAGTAACATCCCATTTTAGTTTCATAATTCTTCCTATATGTCTAGTAATCTGAAAAAAAGTGTCTACAAGATCACATCAGATTGTTAGTACAAATCATATCAAATTTTTACTGGATATGCACATACCCCCTCCATCCTATAATATAGTAACATCTTATATTAGGGACGGAGGGAGTAAAATATATTTCTCCATTTGATTCATCTCCACGCTCCATAACTGGCATCCATCTACAAGCACAAGCCAATTGTGGCAAGAACGTCTTTGTAATGCAGCGTGCACCAAGTATAACTATTCGGCGATTTCCTGTCTGTTTCCGAGACACATGCCATATAGCAAATCAAGAACCTACGTTCTGATTAATGTTGTGCAAGTAAATAATAAATACAAAGTTGAACACAAGGGCCTGGATGTGAAATACATTTAATCAAATTGAATTTTTTTAGAAGTACTTATTATATGGCCACAGTATCTTAAAGCCGTATTGAGCCTCTGACTACTCAGGCACTCACCCATCTCATGTCTACTTCTTATCGGATGGACTTCGACCTTTCTGATTCAAACAACTCATCTAGAACGCTGTTTACCTGATGTTGTTTACCTAACCCCAGTACATGCAGATGTGCACTTTAGGTTACTAATAATTTTTCAAATATAGGAGCGTCTAGAGAACATGAAAATAATGGAGGAGAGGAGAGATAAAACCAAATTGCAGTCCAGGTACAGTACGAACTTACCTGGGTAGGTGCTACAGCCTGCGAGGCATTGCACCCAGGGCATATCTTGATGCCTCTGCTCCTGATCGCCTCCAGGAACTTCTCCAGCGTGTAGTGATTCATACTGCAGACCCACAATAATACTTAAAATAGACAGAAGAAAGTGGATATACTGCATAATTTCTCACTTTTCAAGAGTGCCACCTCATTAGTCATTACAAACATGAACCTTGCACAAATTAAAAGGTATAAACAATCACCTAAAAAATGGCACAATCACACAAATTACAAACATAAGGAAGTTGACTAAATAATGAACAATCACCTAAAAAATGTGCATAAACACAGTGCAGGAGCAACATAATTACATGAATGTGTTGCATCTGCATCCAACCTCTTGCAACCGATATTTAGCTTGTGCATGTATACAATCTACGAAGTAGAGACATAAGACAGTTGAACCTTAATTGATGTAGTCTGTAGACTGAAATAGAGAGAGGAGCCGAAAACGTCGAGGTCCTCATGGAATGCTGCAGCAGGAACAAAAATCGCACCAGCTCGAAGGAAAGAGGGCCTGACACCAGCGGGGCATGCCGTCACCAAGCAGCTACGGGCCCCGGCATGGCACATCCAACACACCACCGAAGAAGGCCACTACCTCCTTTCCTGGATCGAAGGCGCCACACCATCGCAGGATGGGGTGGATGCCGCCAGAAAATGCTGACGTAGAGAGGGTCAGCGCATCCCCGCCGAGCCGCCAAAGACTCCTTGAGCAGAACATCGCCGCTGCACACATCCAACCATCGGAGGAGGGGAAGCTTCATGCAAGGAGGAAGAGGGTATCATCACCGCCACCACCCACCACCCAAAAGCGCCCACCACCCACAAGGCTCCCGAAGCAGCGCCTTCAAGAAGGGAACGTCGCCCAACAAAGTTACGGCTTTCGCCCGGAGGACCGGGGGGGGGGGGGGGGGGGCAGGCCCAACCATACCGACGCCTCCAGGAAGGGGGAACGATGCCCTCGGGCATTGCCTTTATGGCCGGCCATGGCCAGCCAGGGATTTTTCCTAGCTTGAGCTCCCCACCACCATGAGAACCCCCTGATGGGGAACCGGCGACCCAAGGAAGCACAACCAGGCCTAAAGGGCACGCACGCTAAGCAGGGGAGGGAGTGGAGGCACCAGATTGAGCCTCACCAGCCGCCGAAGCAGACACCATGCGCGGCCCACATCCACCAAGCTCCCACTGCCCGTGCGACCAGGGGCATCAGGTCCACCACCCACACCGCCGCTCATCGCAGAGCCGGCGATGCCTCACCAAGGGAACCACCAGTACAAATCAAGAGCCCCACCCTCCCCCCGCGCGGCACAGCAGGGAATCCTGCCTGGCAGACACCATCCTTAGAGGCGCCCTGGGCTTGCCTGGCGGCTGTCTCTGGCGGCGGCAAGGAGGGCGATCGACGATGCGGCTAGGGTTTTCGCCCCCCCCCCCCCCCCCAGCCCCCGAGCATGGCAACACAAAGGGGGGAAGCTGCTAACTCTGACTTCCTTTCGAACCCTATTTTATATACATATATACATTTCACTTTTACTTTTCCAGATGCAAGATTGTAGGATTCGAGCTTGCAAAATTGATGATTAACTACCATGTTATTTATCACTTGTGAACTGCTCATTGAATGCTTATTTCCATAAATCTTACCTTCTCTAATAAATCAAATAAGAGGCATAATACGCCACAACAAACATATAAAATAATGACCAAGATGCATGTGTTATGTATGCCAACTTTAGTAATCCAACTGTAATAACTACAATGACATTTTATATTGTTGTATGCCAATCTATTAGCAAGAAACAAGTAATAACAAGATACATAAAAGGATTGACAATCAAAATAAATAAGATAGATGCAAAATCGCGCTGCGCCTATACCCGCCACCATCGTGCTATTGTAGAACATATGGTGAGAGGCGAGCGAATGGAGGAGTAACAACTGGGCACGATATGAGAAGAGGATCTCCCTAAGATGGTTGTACCTGCTCCCGCTGCCCTACATATACACCCGCCACCACTGCCCTACATCTGTGCCGCCGCCGTGCAAGAGGCACGGGGAATGAGTTATAGATGTGCCAACCACATTTAACAGAATTTGTGCAGCACTAACCTGCCTTGGGCTCAATGCCAATGTGCTTCAGCATATCAAAAGTATAGATGTAGGGATCATCCTTGTACTATGCAAAAACAAGGGCAAAATCATATGAGCTTTGATGTTCCCCTGTATTGAGCAGAAGAGATAAATGAAAAGAAGTATGAATGTAAGTAGTGGGCAAGCTGAGGTTACTTGGGCTGAATGTCGATCAAAGCCGCCTTCCATTTTCCCTTCGGGTTCCTAATTTTCTGACTACACAAAAATCCCATGTCAGAAGTTGCAATACCAATGCACATTGCTGCTTGTATAGAAAATTTGACTATCTAATCTTACTGTCGCAGAAGTACCTTTTGCATCCATCGTCTCTTGTACTCAGGGTACGTACATACGACATTTGGGCAATGGAATTTGATGTAACTGCTTGCTGACAATTGACGACATTGTTGGGCATTGAGTTAACTGAATCGCACAAACTACTTTCAATCCTTTCTCAAAAGCCAAAATCAAGGAGACCAGAAGATAGAAAAAGAGAGAAACTTACCATTGAGATAGAGGTTGAGCCAGGCAGTCCTGCACGCAGTCAGTAGGCAGAAGTGTCGTTGTCGGGACAGTTCGCGCCCCAGCATCTTTCCTAATTAAAGTGGAAGAAACCATAAATCGGTTATCAAATCACCATGAAGTGGAAATATGGTTGTCAAAAACTTATTTCGCAAATAAAATTGCTTGATTGATTCTCCTCTAATAAATTAACATTCATCATGGCGCCTTCTAAAAAAGGTCGTGATAGAAACACAAAGCACAGACCAAGCACATCGGTTTGTGTTACGTACTCATTCTAAATAATTGGAAGCTTCTACATAATCCAAAAATGCACTACATAGATATTATACCGGCATCCACCATCCTCTTAAAGGGACATAGATTATGTTGGCTTGGTTTGCTACAATTTTATCTGTAAGGGGTAACATTGTTTACATGTAACACCCAAATTGCATTGTCGTACAAATTATAGAAGAACTGAATGCTTATGTACTTACAATTTGATGGGCATCCAGCTATAAGACCAACCATTAACATCACTCCTTAAGATCCTCAATCTGAATAATCTTGCCTATTTATTTTTAATGGAGGATGCTCAGGACTGTTACATAATGTAAAATATGATTTCTTAAGCTATATAGTTTCTGCAGATAAAAAAAGAATCAAGATAATAAATCATTTGGTTATGTTACTGTTTCTTCAATGAAACTTTTTTTTAGTGGAATCATATAGGGTGAGACACAAAGGTAATTTGAGTCAAATCCAGCAGCCATGTATATATAAAAAATGCGTGTAAATTTTAGACTTTGTGGATAAAAGTGAGTCAAATCCAGCAGGCCAGCCCCCATGTATAAAAAATCATACGAATTTTTTACTTTGTGGATAAAAGAATCGCAATATTAATATTACAAGGAAAAAGAGAACTGCTACAAACTTGTCTGGGAGACAATGTCCCCAAGTCTTGACACCTTTTCTTGGCTCGCTTGAAGAAGTACGGCTCGTTTAGGATTGGAAAGCAGCAGCTGCTGCATGTCCTTTGGGAGGACACGGAATGCTGCTTGGAGGTCTATCTGCCTTCAGTTTCTGGCATGCTGCTATTGATTCAGCAGTACCTGTCCTTGAATTCTGGACGGCAGAAATTGGAAAATAAACATCAGGATATTTTCAACAAAGCATTGAGAGCAGCATAGGTATGTTGAACAAGCTACTGTCCAAGATATTCCTTTGGAAACATTTTAACATGCAACTTTCAAATATATATCACTAAACAATTGCAAGGCCCCTCATGTTGTAATGAACTGTATCATGGGGGCCGTTACAGTAAATGGAAATTCTTGAGGTTAGGCTGTCAAAACTAATAATATAAGGTGAAGAATCTTCAACCGTCATGTGCATGCATCCCTCCCGTATACCAAATACAGGAGAGAGAATGGTAGACTGGTATCAAACAGCCCACCGAAGGATATTATTAAAGTGTCACATGACTTTTAACTGTTATAATGCTTTATTATCTATTACATCAAAATCAATGCCATGACTACCGACTACCGAAGGCGCTTATTCGCAGGTAAAGACAGAACAAAATCCCAGTGCAGTCATGTTACGCTAAACTTCATGACTTCTAACATTTAACTCTATTCCATCACCACTCGGTTTGATTTCTTGCAAGAGAACATCAACAAACCAGTCACACAGAACATGTGGTTCATTCAACTAAAATAGTATTCATATGCCAGATTAGTGCATACTCAAAATGATCAAATCCTAGTTAATCTGTAGTTCATCATAGACAGATTAATGTTTTCTGGTGCAACATTCCTGTAAACTAATTAAATGGCAAACTCATAATAGAGTACAGATTGGTGTGCGCTACGAAGTAGGATCCTAATTGGATTTTATTGTAGGAAATTGCATGAAGTATTAAGGATGTGCATCGGATTAAATGCAAGAAAATCAGTCATGTTCCTTTTAGTATATGTGGCAAGCCTCAGTAGTCTGAATCATTTTAGGAGAGCTGCTGAGGATTACAACATTTAGCCCTATGCTACAGAAAAGTAAACTATGGAATCACTCAAATAAATATTATAACATATCATTACCGAACTTCCAAAGTTTAATTCCTAAAGTTCAATGTGTCATAAGATGAATGGATAATTCAGTCAAACCAAGGAAGTAAACTTCACCTTCCCATGGTTTTTGCTCAGATCAAAGAGCTCAAAATATCAGCAGTGGAAGCAGAGGGCATTAGAGCCACGAGAAGAGATGACATGACCTTCACCCCAGATCCTTAATGGCCAGCCTCAGCTCCTTGAGAAGGACGACCTGAAGCCTCCATCAACAATTCGACACCTGCACCATGACAGACAGTCAGGTCATAGGATTCAACTTGGGCAACGAATTCAAGGGATCTTTAGATCAAGCATACGTAGGGGCCGCCATGGTTGTTGTACACGAGGAAGAGAAGTGTGGGAGGCGAGCCCCAACCCATCAAGGTCACGGCCACTTCCTAACACGCAACAACTCGCACTCCATGAGTTACACACTCATCTTCCTAACATGACGAACACCATCCGATCAACCTCGCTGCCCCAGGATCATGCAGCGCCGAGTTAGTTGATGCAGAGCGGGGTAGGACGGAGGCTACAAAAAAAATCCAGAAACATAAGAAGAGGTGGTACATCGTGAGGTACAAAATCAGCATGGGTGGGATCAAGGACGAACCAAAATAAACATGGGGGAGGGGTTGCACGAGGAGACGAACATAGCACGAGCACCAGATCCAACGTCGGGATGGCCGTGGCTGGAGCAGGAGGCTCGGCCTACTCGCTGATGGACAGATCCGTCGTGGGCATTCAAGGCGGCTTCCAGGTCGACCCCTCAGCCTGGCGGAGGCAATCCTCCATGTCCAGCTCCCCGCATCTACAGGGATTTACATGCTGGTGAAGTCGCAGGCGGCGCCGCAGAGATGGTAGGCTCTAGGCTACCCTAGCGCGCGTGGGAGGAGGCTGGCGGCGAAGATGCAGGAGGTAGGGGGCGAGGGGATGGATCGGGCGAGCGAAGGAGAGGCCGGCGGCGGCGGAAGATCAGATCTGGGCACGACGCATTGATCGGGCGGTTTTTTTGGCGTTAGAGGTGTGACGTAACGTGGGCGGGGCGTTAGACGAAGAAAAACCAGTGAAGGGAGGGGATGGTGGGAGGATAGACGATAAAAAACCAGCGAAAAAAAACCCGGAAGACTATTCACCAACTGCTATATTAGGAGTAGAGATGCGGACAACAAGTTGTACTACTGGATTTCGTCCATACATGGATGCTTTCTCCACTGCATACACATTC
This sequence comes from Triticum timopheevii, assembly GCA_963921465.1. Lineage (NCBI taxonomy): Eukaryota > Viridiplantae > Streptophyta > Magnoliopsida > Poales > Poaceae > Triticum > Triticum timopheevii. Next base: position 686,559,996 of record OY997274.1, read on the forward strand.
ATCAACGGGAAAAAAGGAAACAAAATTGAGCAGAAAAGAAAGGGCCGCGCTACACGTCGGCCAGCAGATGAGTTAGAATCATCCGCCGCATCGATGACCGTTGGATCAGCGGGCTAATAGTTGTCCTATGTACCATCCACGCACAGATGACCCCTCCTTGATTCCCACTGCATAGGCATTCAACGGGAAAAAGGAAACAAAATTTAGCAAAAAAAATATCTCTACTCCCAATGTCTTGGTTGGTAGTCTCCGCGGTTAATTTTCATCCCACCTACCATGATTTTTTTCGTCCCTCATCCCACCTGACTGTTAGCCGCGTCAAACCAAAAAAACCACGTCGCGATGCCCCCACGCAGTCCAGGGCCGCACCTCCCGTCGCACCCATCTACAAGCGAAGGAAAAAAACCTACGAAAAAAACGAACGAAAAAGAACCTACGAAAATTAACCAGCGAAAAAAAACCAAATCCTTCGTGCACTTATGTATAGCCCCGACAGATTCATGTCAAATAAAACGCAATCATCAATCAATCAGAGGGAAGTTGGGATATTTCCTTTTTATATAGGATTCACTGCCATACACGGCCCAGGCAGTAAAAAAAGAATAAGGTTCCCGTTTTGCTTCCACGCGGTCCGCTCCTACTCCTTTGTCACTCACACCTCACGTCCGTATTCTCCAAATGTTTTTTTTTTTTTTGCAATTTCAAAAACGGCAACCAATCAATCAGCGATGCAATTAACAATACATTGCAGCCGCATCTCATTCCCCGCACAGAATCATAATCGCATCGATGCCCACCACTTCCCGACGCAGCCGTCACCCTCGATTCCCTAGCCTACTCTCCCGATCCAGTCGCCGCCACAACAACGCAGGGGCCGCTACGATAGCAGCCCGGCCGCGCGGAGGCGTACCTCTACGTGGCATGGCGGCGACGCAACCCTCGCTACTGCAGCCGCCCGGGTCCTAGCGACTGACGGCGACGATGGTGCTTGGGTCTTCGCAGCCAGCGGCGGTTGCTCCCCGTATCCGGATGCGGGTGCAAGCGGCGCGGCGGCGTCCACCACTGCTGCCGCTGCCAGCGGCCGCGGCTGCATCGGGCTAGGACAATCAGTGATTCACCCATCAACCACTTGGTCGCTGGTCTCCTCTACTCTGTTAGTGCTAATCTTGTTTTAGAGTCTGTCAGATCTTGCATTTGTTTTCAGCTCCATGCGTTGGTTAGCTAGGCTAGTTTGATTACGTGCATGTCAGCATGTGTTTGCATCCTGTAGCCTGAAACGTGCCCGTTCACGTTGAGGTTTTATTTGTCTAGTTTCGTGTTAGGTTTGCATGTAGTTGGCATGGCACATCCAACGTGCTGCATGAGTTAGTTATGGGCTAACGTGAGAGATCACGTTTGGCCGGGTCGTGTGCGTGTGTTGTTAGGCCATAAGCCGAGTAGTGGGATGGCACGATTCACATGGGTTGTGACGTAACTATAGGATCTTAATCTCAGTATTGGAATAAAAGGAAAGAGAGAAAAGCCGAGGAAGTCACGCGGCACAAAAATCGTCTTCTTCCTTGTGTCGTTCCGCTGTGTGCGTCTCTCGCCGCCACCGTGATCCCGTGTTTTTCCTCCCTCTGATCCAACAATTGGTATACAGAGCTTTAGGCTTAGGATCTGGGGCGTTTGGCGGCGGTGATCGGAGGAGTTTCTGCGGCGGTGATGGGGGATACATCTCCGAAGAGTAGCAACGGGAAGAGCAGCAGCGGCGGCGGAAAGTACACACACCGCCGGCGGCCAGGAAGGCTGCTGGAGCGGACGGCGGCGTTGTCGTGCTCGCTACCCCATCGAGGGCCATGAGTGTGCCCCTCCAGTATCTGATGCTGACGGACACCAACTACTCGCTGTGGGCCGCAAAGATGAAGGTCCTGATGAAGCCGTTGCGTGTTTGGTCCGCGATTGAAGGCTCTGGTGAGTATGATCAGGCTGCGGACGAAGGGGCGTTCGCCGCTTTCTCTCAATCCGTTCTCGATCACGTGATGCTGCAGGTTGCGGAGTGCGACACCGCGCGTGAGGCGTGGCAGATGATCCGTTGTGCACGCCTCGGCGAGTATCGCGTGAAGAAGGCGCATGCACGACAACTGAAGAGGCAGTTTGATCGCCTCGACATGGCGGACAGGGAGACGATCCCAGAGTTCGCCAAGAAGCTCATCCCGTTGGTGAGTGAGATCCGCTATCTCAGCGTCACACTTGAAGATGAGGCCGTGGTGGAGCGCCTCTTCAGCGCTGTTCCAGACCGTTTCACGGACATCGTCAACACCATTGAGCAGTGGGGTGATGTCTCCGTGATGACGGTGCAAGAGGCGATTGGGCGCCTCACCGCATTCGAGCAGAACCAGCGCGGTCGTCGTCAGAGTGGTGGCGATGAAGGCGAGAAGCTGATGCTTGTGTCACGTGCCCAGCTAGAGGAGTTGATCCTTAAAGAGAAGAAGAAGGGTGTGGGCTCCAGCAGCGGCAACAAGAATGACGACCAGGACGGGCGTGGCGGTGGCCGCGGCCAGGATGGCAAGAAGAAGGAACGGCGTGGCAAGTTTGACAAGTCGAGGATCACCTGCTTCCAGTGTGGCGAGAAGGGCTATTTCGCCTCTGAGTGCGAGGAGCCGAAGAAAGAAAAGGCGCTGCTCGCCGACGCCGGCGACGACCAACCAGCACTGCTGATGGCTATGGCATGTGAGCACGGGCCATTGGTGGAGCACGCCAAGGTCGAGCCCAAAGAGAAGCAGGCTGAGATCACTCTTTTTGGTGCATCCATGGAGGAGTTGGAAGCTGCCAAAGCCGAAGCAGAGAGGCTGCGTGGGGAGCTGGCTGCAGCCGAAGCAAAGTTGCACGCTGTGTCCCATTTGTGCAAGGCAGAGGCGAAGAATGATATGGCCACAAGTGGTGATGAAGAGTACATGCTCTTCCTGGAGTGTATGCATGCTTACGAGAAGGAGATGCAGCAGGCCATGAAAAACAATGATGAGATGAAGAAGGTGCTGTCAATGGCTGTGCAAGAGGGTAAGACGCCAGGGGTGGCAACTGCGCCGGTGACAATGGCGCCGTCTGCAACAACAGTGACTTGTACCGGCTTGATGTGTACATCTCTGGAGCAAGGGAGTGTTCATTCTTCTGAAAAACGAGGTAACACCCAAGAGCTAGTAGCATCCATATCTAAGTTATGCAAAGTGCAAGTGCATCCTGTAGCAGATCGAGAGAGGATCTTCCTACGTGAAGAGAAAGTGAAGCCAAAACTAGCCTCTGGTGATGTGGATAGTAAGAAGAGCACTTGGTACTTGGGTAGTGGTGCAAGTAACCACATGACCGGCTGCAGAGGTAGTTTCGTTATGTTGGATGAGTCCATAAAAGGGAGTGTGAAGTTTGGTGATGATTCTGTGGTGAAGATTCTTGGCAAAGGTACGGTGTTGCTCCAGACAGTAAGCGGGCAGCACATACTCCTTAATGATGTGTATTTTGTTTCCAAACTCACAAGTAGTATACTAAGTCTTGGTCAGCTCGACGAGGAAGGGTGCAAATCAGTTCTACGACGTGGGTTTCTGAGTGTATTTGATCACTCGGGAAGCTGCTAGCCAGAGCCCGAAAATCAAGAATCGGCTCTATGTGCTGAATTTGAAGAAGACGACAGTTGTGTTTGATCCAACTTCCATGACAGCAGTAGAAAGCAGAGGTCCTGTTCAAGACAGCGCTGACATCAAGCCAGAATGAAGGTGCTCGGTATGCAGAAATAAATTGTGTAACTAGATTAGGGAGGTGATTGTTAGTGCTAATCTTGTTTTAGAGTCTGTCAGATCTTGCATTTGTTTTCAGCTCCATGCGTTGGTTAGCTAGGCTAGTTTGATTACGTGCATATCAGCATGTGTTTGCATCCTGTAGCCTGAAACGTGCCCGTTCACGTTGAGGTTTTATTTGTCTAGTTTCGTGTTAGGTTTGCATGTAGTTGGCATGGCACATCCAACGTGCTGCATGAGTTAGTTATGGGCTAACGTGAGAGATCACGTTTGGCCGGGTCGTGTGCGTGTGTTGTTAGGCCATAAGCCAAGTAGTGGGATGGCACGATTCACATGGGTTACCGAAAAAGGCTTTCGCCCCGCTTTATAAATAAAGCAAACCGCCACAGAGCATACAATCCCACACAAGTTCACACACACACACCCAAGTCTCACGACAAAGTACATAGGTTCTGCTGAGGGCACAGCTCAACAAGCCCAGAAAGAAAGAAAAAACAACACCCGCACACCAAACACAAGGCGCCTAATCAGGGTCCGGCGGAGGCGGCGGTGGTGGCGGCGACAGACGGACGGCCATCAAACGGATGTCGGCGATGAAGGCGGAGATGGTGTCACGGTCCGGAGGGCCACTAAGCGGCCGCCAAAGCTGCAAAAAACCCGAGAATTTGTAGAGAGCGTCAGTAGCGCGACGAAGGGGAGCGTGCTGGATCACAAGCTTATTGCGAACGGTCCACAGCGTCCAGGCGAGAACCCCAACCTCAAGCCACCTAATGTGGCGAGAGGACGCGGGGGACAACTGGAGTTCAGCAAATAGGTCCGGGAAGTTGGTGTGGCACCAACTACCACCGACCACCTCACGAAAGCAGCTCCAGAGAAATTGGGCGGAGATGCAGGAGAAGAAGATGTGGTTCGAGTCTTCAGGGACTCCACAGAGCGGGCAGATACCGGTGCCCGGTCCATTACGCTTGCAGACCTTCACTCCAGACGGGACCCGAATCCACTGCCACATGAAAATGCGTATCTTCAGGGGGATGCGGACAGACCAAACCATCGATAAGGGGAGGGGAGCGGAGGAAGGGGCAATGGCCGTGTAAAGCGATTTGGTGGAGAACAAGCCCGACGGCTCTAGCCGCCACCGGACTCGGTCCGGTCTGCCATCCACCAACGGCTCATGCAACGCAACGCAATCAAGCAACTCACGCCAGGCGGCGGATTCCGCCGGCCCAAAAGGCCGACGGAAAGCAAGGCGCCCCAGGTCAAGAAGGGCCCTATTGACCGAAATCATGGGGTCGACGAAGATAGAGAAGAGGGCGGGGAAGCGGGCCGCAAAGGGGGAGTCTCCGGCCCAACGATCAAACCAGAAGAGCGTCGAGAGGCCGAACCCCACCGAGATGGAGGTCCCAATGCGAAGCACCGGGAGAAGCTGAACAATAGACTGCCAGAACTGGGAGCCGCCCGATTTCTGTAGAAGGCAAGTGGCTGGCCCCGCAGATATTTATTCTGGATAATGTCGAGCCAGAGGCCACCATGACCCTGGGCGATGCGCCAGAGCCAGCGGGAGAGAAGGGCTATATTCATCCTCTTGGAGCACATGATGCCCAGGCCACCTTGCTCCCTGGGCTTGCAGATGTCAGGCCAGCTGACCATGTGGTACTTCTGCTTATCATGCTCTCCAGCCCAGTAGAAGCGGGACTGAATCTTGGCGATCTCCTTGTGGAGAGACTCGTGGAGGCTATAGAAGCTCATAAGGAACAGAAGGAGACTGGAGAGGGAAGAGTTTATGAGAATAGTCCGGGCCGCCTTAGATAGCCATCTCCCCTGCCAGGGCTCGCAACGGGACTGGAGCTTAGTCACTGAGGGCCGCAAGTCCGCGGCGGAGAGACGCGAGTCATTAATGGGGGTCCCCAGGTAGGAGGTGGGGAAGGAGCCCAGGCGGCAATTAAGTCTGTTGGCGATGGCCATAGACTCAAAGGGGGAATATCCCATCACCATGACATCACTCTTATCAAAGTTGATCTTGAGGCCCGACATCTGTTGAAAGCAGAGGAGGAACTTGAGGTTGGCGATGTCCACCTCCGAGCCTTCGACCATGATGATCGTGTCGTCAGCATACTGGAGGATGGAGATCCCCGAGCCCCCAGAAAGGTGTGGAGTAATCCCACGGATGTGGCCAGCAGCTTTTGCCTTATCAAGGATGGAGGCCAGAGCGTCCACAACCATATTGAAAAGGAACGGGGAGAAGGGGTCGCCTTGGCGAACCCCACAGAGGGTAGGGAAGAAAGGACCAATCTCGCCGTTGATGTTGACCGCCGTGCGACCGCAAGAGACCATTTGCATGACTCTAGTGATCCATCGGTCATCGAAGCCCTTCCGAAGAAGGACTTCCCTGAGGAAGGTCCAGCTAACAGAGTCGTAGGCTTTGTGTAAATCGATCTTCAGAAAGACCGCCTTAAGGCGTTTGACCCAGACCTCGTGAAGGACTTCATGGAGGACCAGGACTCCATCAAGGATATATCGGCCCTTAATGAAGGCCGACTGGTTAGGGTGGGTTATCCGGTCGGCAAGCAGGGTCACCCTATTGGCGTACCCTTTGGCCAGAATCCGGAAGATCACATTAATGACCGTGATCGGCCGAAACTGGCGGATGTCGGACGCCCCAGGGACCTTGGGAATGAGAGAGATGATCCCGTAGTTGAGGCGCCCCAGGTCAATAGAAGGAAAGAGAGTTGGAATAAAAGGAATAAAAGGAAAGAGAGAAAAGCCGAGGAAGTCACGCGGCACAAAAATCATCTTCTTCCTTGTGTCGTTCCGCTGTGTGCGTCTCTCGCCGCCACCGTGATCCCGTGTTTTTCCTCCCTCTGATCCAACATCCTCCTCCCACTGTTGTTTCCCTCCTTCCCACGAGTGGGCGCGGCACCCTCCGCTTCGTGATCGAGATGGATTGACGTGGACTGTGGAGATTGCGAGCATCAGCGGGACAGAGTCGTTGAGGACTGAGGTGCACGACGTGGAGAGCATCTCGCAGCGTCGGGGAGGGCAAGGAAGCCGTCCTGGTGGGCGCCGCCGACGTCAACCACAAGACATGGTCTACCCGTACTAAGCCATCGGCAACTAGGTGAGATCCCCGTGGTGAATGTCTTGTTGTGACCTAGGGATTGAAGAGAGAGGATGAAGGGGCCTTGGTCGGGGATGGACAAGGATGGCTAGCAGCTGGATCGCTGCACCCGGGGATTCATGGGAGATCTCAACTCTGCCTGGATCTGGAAGATAGGATCGAGGCGAGATGCTGCCTCGTCCACCTCGGCTTCAGGGCCGGTCGATGCGGCGACAATGGCGATATGCTGCCTGGCCAGGGCTTATCCCCAGCCATGCTAGCGCAGGATCCAGACTCTCGGTTTCTTCCTACCCAGACTAAGATGATTCGTTTCATTCAACTTGTAAGCGTAGGTGCATTCTTCTATTGGATGAGTTGGTGACCAAAAATTCCTGGTCTTAGGCACGCCAATTTTTCCCAGGGAATCTTGTTTTTTTTTTCTTAATTAGGATATCTTGTCTGGTTAACATCGGTTTAGTTTCTGAAATTTCCTTTCTTTTTTTTGCAGGGTGAAATTTCCTATTGATCGGTCAGATCTTGTTTTTCTTTTACGCGAAACAATAGCCAGATTAGCTGCTGCAATTTTTTTCTGCAAGATGAAGATGAGGGGGTGTGTAATCAGGCCTTTGGCGCTCCTTACTCTTTGATTGGAGCTAACGAAAGGGTGAGGGGCTGTTTTATTTTCAACTTTCATGTCTAGCACTTTTCTGTTCTAGCAGAATACAAGTTGGTGCCGACGACTCCGGTCAGGCGGATGACGCCATGGTCGACCATGTCCTGCATGAAATGCCAGGCAGATGATAACATTGTTGCCTTCTGTCTGAAATGTCGTCTGAACTTCAAGTTCTTTCTCCATGTGACAATCCAGCTATGCTGCACAGATATGAAGGTCGCATGTTATTCAGGTTGGACTTAAATAGCTCAATTTTGTCTACCAGTTGCACATCTCTCACAATTGCTTAAAAGAAATGCAGAATCTTTATCCACATATACATTTACTTTTAGTTCTAGCAGAAAAGGACGGGGACAACGAATGCAACAACGATAGGATGGAAGCCAGTAGGCCTGAACCAACAAGCTGGTGTTCTTCAATCCCATCTTTCATTACGTCGGAAGTGGATAATCAATGTTTTTTTGTACCTTGTTATTTATGTATCTTAGTAGAAGCTAACTGCAATTCTTTGCATCTTCATTGAATATTTCTTTGCGGGATTTGCAGACATTTACTTAACTTAAATATGTGAATATGGACAGGTGATATTATTCGTAATAGTAACACACAAACAATGATTTGGGTAGTTTAGAAATTTTATCAGAGGTTTGTACTGCTATTGTGCATGTTGTTCTTTTTTTTTTGTTCTTGCACATAGATCGACAACCAGTCATTTGGTGTTGTTGCAGGCCCTTTGTTGTTACATAATTTCAAATCAATTTTCTTAATCATGTACAGATATTTCAGTAAATGACTGCGTTGAACCATGGCTACTATCATTAAAGTTAGTAACCCATATTGTGTCCCATAACAAGAGATTGGCAGTCAACTATTGATTGTCATGCAGATATTGAGTTCAACATAGAGTCAATATTTTCTTCTTACAAAACAGTACAAATTCTCTGCTACAACTTTTATGGTAAAAGTAATATTTACATTAAAATAAAACTAGGAGCCAACTGAAACAAAAAGGTTGTGACCAATCAGAAAAATGTCCTGCATATTTTTGAAGGTCCATATGCCCCACAAAAATAATTCCATACATGTGAGGGCTTCGTTCTAAAAAAATCAGCATGTTCATTGTGTGACGGTATTGGCATGAAAGGCCTATTGATGCATGGTTATGTTCGGTACCTTTGCTCTTATATGTGATAATGATATTGTGTGAAACATCATTACTGTAAATTATTTCACTAGCATACCTGATATTGTTATGATTGCTCTTGCGGTATTTGTTTTTTATTTTTGTAAGTCGAGTTTTGGTAACAATTCAGATTGCTATCTTGAGGTTTACAAGCTGTAATTTGGATTGGAGGTAATATGGGTGTTACTTTGATCTGTGCTTTCAAACTTTTTTTACTTAAATACGGGAGAGAAGAGAGGAGAGGGGAGCAAAGGAGAAGATTGAAAGAGTTTCTCTACTATTAAAGGGGGCACATGTTAGAGAAGGAGAACAATTGTCTGGCAGAGGCCCTGGATAGCATGGCATTATTATAAGCGCGCACATGAAGTTGAAGCTCTTGCACACACTAAGATGACAAGATAAAATACATGCTTTGCATTGCTCCAAATATTCAAAAATAACAAGTGATACCCTATAATTGATTAAAAAAAGGCAGCAATCATTTGGGATACTATGTCCTCAATATAATTCCGTGAATTTATGTTTCAGCCTTGCACATAATAATATGTGAAGATCAGATGCCAAATAATGAGACGGTAGAGGATTTGTGGCAAGGATCATTCATGATGTTCTGTGGTGACAAGTGAAGACAAAGCTTATGTTTTTATTGTGCAATATTTCTTTTTTACTTCAATTAGCATATATTCTATGCAATCATTCCAACTGAAAGAATGGGAAAATAATTCCGTCTAATGCCTTTATTTTCCTTGATTGTTTTTACGGTCCATATTTGAGTATTTCTGATCTTTCTTTGTGAAGGCGGCAGCAAAGAGCAACACACGTCGATTTTGTTCTATGGGAGTATTCTCTCTAGTCACAGCCCGACAGCACACCTGACGGTTACAACTTCTCTGCTGATGTTGATCTTTAGGAGTATTCTCTCCGGTCGCAGCCCGACGGCATACCTTATAGCTACAGCTGCTATGCTTGCGTATCATGTGCAAGTGCAAGAAATAAGCCCTTTGATCCATCTCCATACATAGCATTACCACAAACATAAGAGAGATAAGTAAACTCACAGCTGTACAATGTGTACCTCTACATTAAAAATGAACTTGGACTCCTTTTCAAGAATACAATACTATTATTACCATTGCTGGTGTTTCTTGGGAGTAACTACTTCTGTGGTGTTTCTTTTTCATGCTGACAGTATTTTAGGCTTCCACTCCAATTTTCATTGGTGCACAAATAAGATATGAAGTTACCAGTGATATTCTCTACAAGGTAAAATAATGCAAATCATGCTTTCTGAGAGTTCAACTACTCAGTAATTCACCAGAGAAAAATTATTGGTGACCGGTACCCAGCTGATATGAGTGTAACCATCTAAAGTTAGCAGTTAACATTAACATGTTGGCTACTCTTTCATGAGGAAAACAATACTTCCATTATTTCGCCTCTACCGGAGGTTTTTCAGTCCTTGCAATTTTTTGTGTATATCTTAAGAATGAGGAGAGCTATGCCCATGGTAGCCCACCACCTTGGCATGTGAATATGCCTCTGAAATTTATTTGAAAAAATATGCCTATGAAATTGCGGGAACATCTAGGATCGACATGTATGTGTTAGTGTCATTACTCTCCCAACAAATCTTAAGACTATACATGGGAGGGAAATTCACCTTCATATGAATGAGGGCATGCCCTGCATTCACCTTCACATGAACGTGCACATGCCCGCATCAACCTTCATATGAAGATGCATGTTTTAAAAAAGGTTCCCCATTGTTCAGTGAAAATGCATGTAATTACATTCTTTTTTTACTTTTAACCATGAACGAGTTCATCGTTGGTGATGTAATAATTAAGGGGACTGCTAAAACTCAGTCGACTAAGTTTTTGTCAAGTCTCAGTCGATTTCAATGACCGTTAGATTAACGACAGTGTTAAGATTCGTGTTTAGTCGCTGGGGCGATTCTGCGTTTCTCAGACGCTGCTTCCTTTGGATCGCATGCACGCACATGGGGTTGGCCCTTTTAGCCATTGTTTAATTCATTGTATGGGCTTATCTGGTCATCGGGCCTCACAGGCTTGTTTGTTTTCTCTTCTATTTTTGTTTTGTGTGTGTGAATGTTTTCCTTTTTGCGGCCGATGCATGTCGCTGAACTTTTACGTAACTACCCAGCCGCCATGCCTACATAGTACATACATAAGAAAGCATGTTTTCGTACGATTTGTTTTCTGTTTTTTAGTATAATGTTTTGCTATATTCTTTTTTTGGTTTTAATTTATTCCCTTTTTATTTTTTATTCTCATTTTCTGTTTTTCTTATTCTTTCAATTTTCGCAAAAATATTGCCACCTTGTTGCACATATATCTACATTGATCAAGCACGATTACATGTCTATTGTCCTTGTGTGCTTTATTTATTTTCTTTAAAAATATATTATCATGGGCCACACGCTTTAATAGCACGCAATTGCACATCATTCACACACAATTGTATGCATGTCGTCCGTGTTGAGTATTTTTTTTCTTTTCAAATTTTTTGTCATCGACCAACTGCAAGTGCCAACCCTGACCGCAACTCTGCAATGTTTTGTTGGGGAGAGGCAGTTGCAAGTCTACTACTAGGCATGTAATTACAAATGTCATCCCCGACTACAGATTTGTGGTGTTTGTCGGTGGGTAGTTGTTCCATGTCACTAGCCACGCAAAGTGCAAGTGTCGTCCCTGAGTGCAACTGCATGTCTTCAACGAGACCGCAACTATGTGGTGTTTTATCGAGGAGAGGACGGTTGCATGTCTGCTACTAGGCATGCAACTGCAAATGTCACCTCCGACTGCAACTTTCTGGTGTTTGTCGGTGGGGAGAGGGCAGTTGCATGTTTGTCACTTGGCACGCAACTGCAAGTGTCGCCCCGAATGCAACTGCATGTCTTCAACGAGAATGCAACTCTGTGACATTTTTGTCGGGGAGAGGGCAGTTGCATGTCTGCTACTAGGCATGCAACTGCAAATGTTACCCTCAACTGCAACTTTGTGGTATTTGTCGATGGGGAGAGAGCAGTTGCATGTCAGTCACTTGGCACGCAACTACAAGTGTCGGCCCCGGATGCAACTGCATGTTTTCAACGCGAGTGCAACACTGTGGTGTTTTGTCGGGGAGAGAACAATTGCATGTCTGCTTCTAGGCATGCAACTACAAATGTCGCCCCGACTGCAACTTTGTGGTGTTTGTCGGTGGGGAGAGGGCAGTTGTATGTCTGTCACTTGGCACGCAACTTCAGGTGTCGTCCCCGAGTGCAACTGCATGTCTTCAACAAGACCGCAACTCTATGGTGTTTATCAAGGAGAGAACGGTTGCATGTCTGCTACTAGACATGCAAATGCAAATGTCGCCCCCGAATGCAACACTGTGGGGTTTGTCGGTGAGGAGAGGGCAGTTGTATGCCTATCACTTGGCATGCTACTGCAAGTGTCGCCCCAAAGTGCAATTGCATGTCTTCAACGAGACTGCAACTCTGTGGTGCTTTGTTGGTTCAAGTGTCTCCCCCAGCTGCAACTACAACTATAACTCTATGTTGTTTTGTCGGTGAGCGGTGGTAGTTGCATGTCTGCTACCAGGCATGCGAGTGCAAGTGTCTCCCCCGACTACAACTGCAACTCCATGGGTGTTTTTGGCTCGGTGATGGGGCAGTTGCATGTCTGCTGGTAGGCACGCAACTGCAAGCGTCGCTCTCCAAGTGCAACTACATGTCTTCAACACGACTGCAACTATATGGTTTATTTCTGAATTTTTGTTTTGTTTTTGTACTTCATGTTTTTCTTTCTATTTTATTTTTTGTGTTTTGGATTTGTGTTGTTTTTTATTTTCTAAATAGGGATTTTTTTAATATTTTAAAAAAATAAAGCCACAATTTGCACACATGTCATACGCACACTGTTTCTTAATTCATTTTCTTATTTTTTGTGTCAAAATTATGTGCTCAAAATAATACAAACATGCTACACTTTTTATATGCATTATGTTTCGTGGAGACACACCTTAGTGCTTAGAGCGTTGAAAAAAGAGGAACAAATCTAGTAGGAGACAAGATAACAGAAAACAAAAAAAGGCTTCCCACGCTTCCTACGTACAAGCAACAAAGAAAACAACCCACTATGAGACGAGCAATTTGGGAGAACAAAACAAAGGACAAAAGCAGCCCACTCAAAAGGACATGAGAAAAACGGAAGACAAAGAAAAAAGCCTCATACATGACACACCGGCCCAAAGGAAAACAAACGTACCAGGAGGAAAATCGATCGGGGCAACGGGCCTGTACGTACGACGCTGAGATCACCCGACTGAGACTTCGCGAAGTCTCAGTCGACTGAGTCCTAGACAAACCCAATAATTAATGGTGGCATAAATATTGTGAGTCGTTCTCTATAGAAAAATCTGGAGATGAAAGTAATTCAGTCTATCTAATGACCTTTTCAGGAGCCAGAGGACAAAAGAGGCATACTTCATATTGTTCGACTAATTAATTGCATAGACTCTCTTTATTAAATTTTCCACTCTTCTCATCTACTCCCTCCGTTCTAAAATAGATGACTCAACTTTATTCTAACTTTATAATAAAGTTGAGTCATCTATTTTGGAACGGAGGGAGTAGCATATTATTGGTACAGGATAACATTAGGAAAATATTAAAAAATATTGGATGGGCTCATGTTTCTTTGTAGCTATAGCACAAGAGGTCATCTCTCACACGCTTCAGTTTTCACATAGGCGTGCTAAGGATCCAAAAAATTATGACCACCTTGATGTGAAAAGATAGACCATTCATGAAGTTTACTTAAGGTTTATTTTTCCGTCATTGTACTACATGTTGTTCTTATACCATGGTTTTTAGGGTTCTTATACCATGTCGATATTCAAACAAAATGCAGGCTGTGGACAAAAGATTTGACATTCTTTATTTAGACAATATGGAGGTGTTTTCTCTATGTTATTTCTTTTATGTCAAACTTGGCAACACAATATGTGGTCTTAGCAATCATTCAGTGCAGAGGGTCGTCAGCTCTAGAGAAGGGTGGGGGCAGGGGCAAGGGAGATGCCTGACGGCGAGGCGGCATACCGCGTCGCGCCCGACTGCAGGTGGTCCTGTCATGAGAGGGTGGTTCTTTTCTATACATGTGTAATTTAACGTGCATTATGTTTATATATAACTCCAGTAAAATATTTTAAATGCCCGTGGTAACGCACGGGCAGTCTACTAGTATATATATATATATATATATATATATATATATATATATATATATATATATATATATATATATCTGTGTGTGTGGGGGGGGGGGACATACCGTTCTCCCAAAAAAAAAGGGAACGTACCGAAACTAAATAGCTCCGAATATTAGCTAATCACATGGTTAGGTGGCCTAAATCACTGTCAGTTATACGAATGGGCGTCCGGATCGCGGGGCAGCCTCTCTTTCCGCCCTAGCCCTAGCCCTAGCTATGGTCTACATCGCCAGGAAACGACTCCAGCCGCAGGCTGCGAGAAACCCGACCAGATCCCTTCCAGAGATGGACAGATCAATGGAGCCCTCCAGCAAGCGGATTCCTGCCGCCATAGACCCTTGCGAAAATCAACATATGGAGCCACCCAGCAAGCGGTTGCGCACCGCCGAAGATGACAGGCTAAGCGATCTGCCCGACTGCCTCATCAAGAGCATTGATGACCCACAAGTGTAGGGGATCTATCATAGTCCTTTCGATAAGTAAGAGTGTCGCACCCAACGAGGAGCAGAAGGAAATGACAATCGGTTTTCAGTAAGGTATTCTCTCCAAGCACTGAAATTATCGGTAATAGATAGTTTTGTGATAAGGTAATTGGTAACGAGCAACAAGTAGTAAAAGTAAATAAAGTGCAGCAAGGTGGCCCAATCCTTTTTGTAGCAAAGGACAAGCCTGGACAATTTCTTATATGAAGGAAAACGCTCCCGAGGACACATGGGAATTATCATCAAGCTAGTTTTCATCACGCTCTTATGATTCGTGTTCGGTACTTTGATAATTTGATATGTGGGTGGACCGGTGCTTGTGTGCTGCCCTTACTTGGACAAGCACCCCACTTATGATTAACTCCTAATGCAAGCATCCGCAAATACAAAAGAAATATTAAGGTAAACCTAACCATAGCATGAAACATATGGATCCAAATAAGCCCCTTACGAAGCAACGCATAAATTATGGTTTAAGCTTCTGTCACTCTAGCAACCCATCATCTACTTATTACTTCCCAATGCCATCCCCTAGGCCCAAATAATGGTGAAGTGTCATGTAGTCGACGTTCACATGACACCACTAGAGGAGAGACGACATTCATCTTATCAAAATATCGAATGAATACCAAATTCACATGACTACTAATAGCAGGACTTCTCCCATGTCCTCAGGAACAAACGTAACTACTCACAAATCATATACATATTCATAATCAGAGGTGTATTAATATGCATTAAGGATCTGAACATATAATCTTCCACCAAATAAACCAACTAGCATCAACTACAAGGAGTAATCAACACTACTAGCAACCTACGGGTACAAATCTCAGGCTATGAGACAAAGATTGGATACAAGAGATGAACTAGGGTTTGAGAGGAGATGCTGCTGGTGAAGATGTTGATGGAGATTGACCCCCTCCCGATGAGAGGATCGTTGGTGATGATGATGGTGATGATTTCCCCCTCCCGGAGGGAAGTTTCTCCGGCAGAACAGCTCCGCAGGAGCCCTAGAATGGTTCCGCCAAGGTTCCGCCTCGTGGCGGCGGAGTCTCGTCCCGTCAGCTTGCTTATGATTTTTTTTCTCGGACGAAAGACTTCATATAGCAGAAGATGGGTACCGGAGGGCCACCAGGGGGCCCATGAGGCGGGGGGCGCGCCCCCCACCCTCGTGGACAGGGTGTGGGCCCCCTCTGGTATTTTCTTCGCTCAATATTTTTTATAATTTCCAAAAATGACTTCCGTGGAGTTTCAGGACTTTTGGAGTTGCGCAGAATAGGTCTCTAATATTTGCTCCTTTTACAGCCCAGAATTCCAGCTGCCGACATTCTCCCTCTTCATGTAACCTTGTAAAATAAGAGAGAATAGGCATAAGTATTGTGACATAATGTGTAATAATGGCCCATAATGCGATAAATATAAATATCAAAGCATGATGCAAAATGGACGTATCAACTCCCCCAAGCTTAGACCTCGCTTGTCCTCAAGCGAAAGATGAAATCGAAAAATATGCCCACATGTTTAGAGATAGAGGTGTCGATAAAATAAAATACGGACATGAAGGCATCATGATCATTTTATAACAGCAACATATATGAATATTGTCATATGAATTCTTATGATAAAGTAACAATCTATTCACAATGTCAAGTATGAATTAGAAATTTTATTCAAAACTAACAAACTATAATCTCGGTCATTGAAGCAATTGCAATTTATCATAACATCGGAAAGAGTCTATGTAAGAGCTTTTCAGCAAGTCCACATACTCAACTATCATTTAGTCTTTCACAATTGCTAACACTCACGCAATACTTGTGGTTACGGAGTTTTAATCAGACACAGAAAAAGATATGGGCTTATGGTGTTGCCTCCCAACCTCTTACCTCAAGGGTATATGTGAACAATAATAGTTCATGCTAACTCACATCCAATTGGGTATATATATCAGGATCGTACCAACACAATGTGCTTGCCAAAGGATAAAATGTAAAAAGGAAAGGTGAAGATCACCATGACTCTTGCATAAGGTAGGAGATAAAAGTAAAAGATAGGCCCTTCGCAGAGGGAAGCAGAGGTCGTCATGTGCTTAAGGGTTGGATGCACAAAATCTTAATGCGAAAGAACGTCACTTTATATTGCCACTTGTGATATAGACCATTATTATGCAGTCCGTTGCTTTTATTACTTCTACATCACAAGATTGTATAAAGCTTATTTTCTCCCACACTAATAAATCATACATATTTAGAGAGCAATTTTTATTGCTTGCACATTGACAACTTACTTGAAGGATCTTACTCAATCCATAGGTAGATATGGTGGACTCTCATGGAAAAACTGGGTTTAAGGGTATTTGGAAGCACAAGTAGTATCTCTACTTGGTGCAAAGAATTGGCTAGCATGAGGGGGAAAGGCAAGCTCAACATGTTGGATGATCCATGACAATATACTTTATTTCAGATATAAGAAAACATAACCCATTACGTTGTCTTCCTTGTCCAACAGCAACTCTTTAGCATGTCATATTTTAATGAGTGCTCACAATCATAAAAGATGTCAAAGATAGTATATTTATATGTGAAGCCTCTCTTTCTTTATTACTTCCTATTAATTGCAACGATGACCAAAACTATGTCTGTCAACTCTCAACAACTTTTAATCATCACACTCTTTATATGTGAAGTCATGCATTAACCATAAAGTGGCACTTCTCCCAGTTCAAGACAAGATTAGTTTCTTCACATCTCTGCAAAACTCGATCAAGGTTGCTCAAGCAATCATCAAAAGAGGATCCATAAACGAAGAAATCATCCATGAAAACCTCACAAATCTTTTCACAAAAGTCAGAGAATATAGCCATCATGCATCTTTGAAAGGTAGCAGGTGCATTACATATAAACCAAAAGGCATACGTCTATAAGCAGAAGTACCGAAAGGGCAAGTAAAAGTGGTCTTTGATTGATCATCAACTGACACAGGTATTTGAGAGAAACCAGAGTAACCATCTAGGAAGCAAAAATGTGTATGTTTGGATAATCTTTCTAGCATTTGATCAATAAAAGGTAAGGGGTAATGATATTTTTAGTAGCTTTATTTAATTTACGGAAATCAATTACCATCCTATAACCTGTAATAATTCTTTGCGGGATCAATTCATCTTCATCATTAGGAATGACAGTAATACCTCCCTTCTTAAGGACACAATGGACAGGACTTACCCACTGACTATCAGCAACGGGATAAATTATACCTGCCTCGAGGAGCTTTAGTATTTCCTTTCTTACCACTTCTTTCATCTTAGGATTTAGCCGTCGTTGGTGATCAATAACTGGTTTGGCATCTTTCTCCAAATTTACTTTGTGCTGACATAGGGTGGGACTACTGCCCTTAAGATCATCAAGAGTATATCCAATCACTACTAGGGAAAGGCCTGTGCACAGAATCTTACCAGCAGCGCGCTTTAAAATCAGACGCTGCTGCTAAGTAGTAGTAGCGCGCGCGGACAAAACTCGCTGCTGAAACAAGTTTATCAGTAGCGCGCACACTAAAAGACGCGCTGCTGCTAAAATTCCCTCAACGCCGCCGCGAGGCCAGTTATAGCGGCAGCGCGTTAATACGAAGAGCGCTACTGCTATGGGTCGTAGCAGTAGCGCATTTACGCAATAACCGCTGCTGCTAAGTTAACGAGTCACAATCCAGACCCACAGATCCACACACTCACTCAATCTCCCCCTCAACCCCCCGCGCCGCCGGTCCTCCCCCGTCGCCCCTCCTCCGATCTGCGCCGCCGTCACCTCATCCTCCTCGCTGGACTCGGTACCGGCCTCCACCTCCGTCCTCCCTCCACTCGCCGCTGGCCGGCCCCTCCTCGCTCCGCCTTCCTCCTCCGTCCTCCCTCCACTCGCCGCCAGCCGGCCCCTCCTCATTCCGCCTTCCTCCTCCGTCATACTCTCTACTACCTCCTCGAGTCGCCCCTCCTTCTCCCTCCTCCCTGCTACATTTTGATTTAGTAGGCTAGTTTATATGCAACATTTTGATTTAGTTGATATGATTCAGTTGATTTAGTAGGCTAGTTGATTTAGTTGATTTAGAACATTTTCATTTAGTTGATTTAGTAGGCTAGTTGATTTAGTTGATTTAGTAGGCTAGTTGATTTAGTTGATTTAGAACATTGAGTTATTTAGTTGATTTAGTATGCTAGTGGATTTAGTGTGCTAGTTGATTTAGTATGCACCATTTTATTGTTATTTTTTCTGTACATGGATAGGTAGATCCTTTTTTTTGTAATAAGTTATTTTTTGGCAAAATGTAGGTGCCAATTTAGATAAATTTGCCACTTGTTTTTTAATCAATTATCTTAGGCAATAGGTGCCATCGAAATGCTTTGGTAGGTGGTACCTTGTCATCTAATCGTTAATCCTTTGCTCATATTGCTTTAGGAAAATGGGCCACCACCACCACCACTATGTCGACTGTGCAAGTCAAGGTGCGCTAGCAGCCTTGCAACTGGCAAGCCGTTCGGTATCTACTTCCAGCCGAGTTTTCGTCATGCGGCGGTAAGAAATTAGATGAAATGTAACAACTATTTTATTTTTAGTGTTGGCATTACTGCATTGTGTCATTCTGGTTTTCTTACACAGATCGTCCCATGCAATGTCAGGTTGAAATTCAACAAGCTAACAGGAGCCGTACACTATGGAGGTCGAGAAAGGACGCAATATGTCATAGATTGGAGGAGATGGATGGGACCGTTTTCTCGCCCGCATGCGTCTTACTGGTGGTGAGTTGATCAGCTTCTCCTTCAGAGCAGAAAGACCCAAGCTGGCTGTCATTTATCTCAACCTGGTGGAAGATGATGAAGATGACGAAGATGACGAAGATGACGAAGATGATGCAGATGACGAAGATGATGAAGATAATGAGGACCCACTTCATGAAGCCATCGTAGCTCAAAGAATGAGGCTGAGCGAGGACGAGGTTTGCAACCTATGGGACATAATTCCGCCACGTGATGACTTTGTCGGGGTGCCATTCGTGACCCGCCTGACAAGTACCATGGTCGATCGGCATGAAATGGTATGTTATACGTACTAACTGTAGTAATTTTATGATATATATATGCTTTATTGTTTACAAAGATATGCTTAGTACAAATGCAAATTATCCGATGATATGCTTAGTGAATCCGATGAAATGCTTAGTGTAGAGTCCAATGATATGCTTAGTACAAATGCGTAGTACTGTGTCTTTTGATAGTGTAGAAATTTAGACTTAATAGAAATATATTTGCAAGAGTATGTGTGAGGCTATTTATTAATTGATATGTTTTTCTTATTCAGAAATTGCCAAAGAACCTATCTGTGAGTTGTGGTATCGAGCCTGATGAAGAAGGCTCAGCTGGACTACGCCTTACCGCAAGGGGCTCCGTCACCACCTGTACTTACCGCATGGACACAGACGGTCGCACAAACTTAAACTCGGTTGGGTGGAAGAGATTCCTTGTTGGTAAGAATCTTCGTGTTGGACAGGCCATCCTAATTACTATCAGGAACACCCACCGCCCAGGCTTGAGGATGATGATCGTCGTCGATATCATCTAGAACTACATATGTGTGGCTATATCATCTAGAACTACATATGATGATCGTCGTCGATATCATGTAGAACTACATATGATGATCGTCGTCGATATCATCTAGAACTAAATATGATGATCATAGTCGATGTCACCTTGTACTGCTTGAGGATGCATGTTGAGTATATATGAAATTGTAATCTAGTACTTCCTCGGTTCCAAATTACTCGTCGTGGTTTTAGTTCAAATTTGAACTAAAACCACGACGGGTAATTTGGAACCGAGGGAGTACTACCTAGTACCTATAATGCTTTATGAAATTGATATCTAGTAGAACTAGTATCTGAAAATTGCAGTTTACTGAAGCCGGAATGTGGAAATGGTGGAAGATATAACAGTAGCGCGGGAGCAGGAAATCGCTACAGCTAACTAATAGTAGCGCATTCGGGAAACGCGCTGCTGATATAGTCAATAGTAGTAGCGCGGGTACAGGCAGCGCTACTACTAACGGTTAGCTGTAGCGCCTTATTCGTAGAGCAGGTGCCCGCGCTGCTGATAGCCTCAAAACCCGCGCTACTACTAGGGTTTTCCCTAGTAGTGAATAGCAGCACGGTGCTTCTTCAGAGTTTTCAATAATCTCTCTTCTTCACGCTCTGAAAGGTTAGCACTAATAATAATAGGATATATCTTCTTTTCATCAAGCTAAGCATATTTAAGAGTATCAGGTAATGGTTTAAGCTCAAACACGGGATCGCCCTTGGGTGGAGGAGGATCCCCTAGGATTTCACCAGGCAAGTTGTGTTTCAGAACAGGTCCCTGTTTAAAGAATACTTCATCTATTTCCCTTCTTTCATTCATAAACATATCATTTTCATGGTCAAGCAAATATTGTTCTAAAGGATCATTAGGAGGTACGGCAATAGAAGCAAGACCAATAATTTCATCCTTACTAGGCAATTCCTCATCACGAGGTTGTCTACGAAATTTGGAGAAATTTAAATCATGAGACATATCATCCAAACCAATAGTAACAATATCCTTTTCGCAATCTATATTAGCATTAACAGTATTCAAGAAGGGTCTACCAAATATATTGGGTGTCGGTGGGAATGACACCTATGGGATCACATGGATCCCTACTGCGCTTGCGGGGCGCGGGGTTGAGAGAAGAGCGGATCTGACAAAGAGTACGCGGTTCTTTTACCCAGGTTCGTGCCACGAGGATGCGTAAAACCCTAGTCCTTCTTCGGTGGATGTATTCTGAGTGTTCTTGAGCTCTCGAACTAGCTCTAGGCACTGCTAGGTTCAAAAGAGCCGAATCCTTTGAGGATCCGGAGTCCGATCCTTCCCCTTCCACAGTACGCCTCGGGCCTCCTTTTATATGTCAAAGGGGTCGCCACAGTGGCACACAGGAGGTGGAAGGTATCTACACTGTACAACCTTATCGCCTGACATCATAGGACAAACGCATTCAATGTGTCGCTTATGCGTCCTCTTGCTTTATCGGGGACGGCAAGGAAGCTTGTCCCAGCTGTCGCCGCCTCGCCTGGCCTTGATGCGCGTCCGAGCTGACGAGGCGTTGTAGCGCCACGTTGGCAGGTTGCTGGGCTGGCGTGGGTGGCAGAGTCTTCAGGAAGACTTGCATGCCACCACGCAGGAGCTTGCTGGATCGGTGTAGAGACCGCACGTCGCCATGCGGGAGCCTGCTCAGCTAGTCGAGCTGGCAGCTGCATGGGGGCGGCGGTGGAGTCTTGATAGGTGTGGGCCTGGCTGCGGCCCGACCGATGTCCTCGGCAAGGGCTTGTCGCGGTCTTGCATATGACCCTTGCCGGGGCCTTGTGAGCACCCTCGGCAAGAGGCTTGCCGGGGCCTTGCGGCCGTCTTCGGTAAGGAGCCTTGCCGGGGCCTCGTGGGCATCCTCGGCAAGGAGCCTTGTGGTCGTCTTGTCTTCTGGTTATCAGGCTTGGCTGCTTCTTTTTGCCTTGTATCTGTCCTCCCTGGTAGGGCAGGATGCTCCTTGCCGGGAAGGTGGCTTGAGTCTTGCTTGCCGATGTAGCGCTTGTCGGCGAAGATGGATCCTCTTTAGTGTAATTGCATACAGTCGTGGCCCACGCCCGGCGGTTAGTGTAGCCCCTGTTTTCACTACACCGACAGTAGCTCGCGGGCCCAGCTGCAGCGGAGAACTTCATGAATTCGATGCTGGAGACGGGACCAAGCTTGGCATGGGTCACGGTTGTTGTTGCACTCAAAGGAGCTGCCAGCCCCGAGCCTACTTCCATGGAAATTTTCTGGCAGAGAACTCTATAGATCTCGATGCTAGAGTGTGGTTTTGTTTCCTTTCTTGCTCCCGGCAAGGATGTTGCCGGGAAGTCTTATGTTTCTCACGGAGACTTTTGACGTTCTCGACGCCGTCTTCCGGAAAGCTTGTCGCCAGGAAGGCTTTTATCTTCAGCAGAGAACTTTGACGTTCTCGATGCCGGCTTCCGGCAAGCTTGTTGCCGGGAAGGCTTTTATCTTCAGCAGAGAACTTTGACTTTCTCGATGCCCGATTTCAGTGGAGAACTCCGAAATTCTCGACACCGCTGGGAAGGCTTATGGCGAAGAACTTTGTCTTCCTTGACACCGCCCCTCGGCAAGATCGTCGTCGGAAGGCTTATGCGAAGAAATTTGTTGTTCTTGACACCGGCTCCCGGCAAGAACGTTGCCGGAAAGGCTTATGGCGAAGAACTTTGTCGTTCTTGACACCAAGAAGATTGGTCCTAAGGGCGTTGCAAGCCCCGGGCCATAACTGTGTTTAAACATGACAAGTGATTAGCATCTGAAGTGCACTTAACTCACTTGTAAATTTTGACTTCTGCTACATATTCTCTATGCATGCTGGAATGCTTTCCGGTGCGTACGATCCAGCCAGCAGCGCTTGAGGGAACGGGCCCTTAGCAGCTATTCGGGAACGTCGCCTCCCGGAAAGGTTTACCTTCTTGGCTCTAGCGCAACCGCACAAGTTGCCGAGCGGAATCGGGGCAACATGGAGTGCAACTAAACCCAAGAAGGTTCCTTGGCATACAGGTCTATGCAGAAATCTCAAATAAATAGGGCATGCTCTCTTCCTGTTCAACCTCTCTTTGTACGTCCACCCTATGTTTATCGGGTAGGCTTGCCGGCGCGTAAACCCAGGGCGGCGTCTTGGGGACGGATCCCCAATGGCATGCCGGGTGTGCTTGCCGCCGAGCGAACCACCTTACCACCCTTAACGCAGCCGCTCGAGCTATCGAGCTTGACTCGAGTCAGAATCGAGAGCGTTGCCAATTGCGGATGGCTACCTTGCCACTCTCGACGCAGCCGCTTGAGCTGTTGAGTGGACTCGAAACAGAACAAGGATGTTGCCAATTGCGGGTGGTCCCCTTTGCGTGCAGGTTTTCCATACAAAGAACGAGATCTCCGAGGGGAATAACCTTATATAAAAAGGAAATATCTAAAGTTTCGCATGACTTAGCTTTTCTGTTGCCGCACTGGCGTCGTTCTTTTGGCCGCCTGCTTCTTAGGAGCCATGCGATGAAGAACAGCTGGGTCAACTGCTAGACCGGATTCTCACAATTGCGCCCCCTACCTGGCGCGCCAAAGATGTCGGTGGGAACGATACCTATGGGATCACAAGGATCCCTACTGCGGTTGGGGGCGCGGGGTTGAGAGAAGAGCGGATCTGACAGAGAGTACGTGGTTCATTTACCCAGGTTCTGGCTGCGAGGATGCGTAAAACCCTAGTCCTGCTTTGGTGGATGTATTCTGAGTTCTTGAGCTAGCTACGGGGTGTAACAAGCTCCAAAAAGCCAAATCCTTCTCCTGGTCACCTCGGGCCTCCTTTTATAGGAAAAGGGGTCACCACAGTGGGAAGCAGGAGGTGGAAAGGGTACAGTGCCGCGAGGTTATCCCTCGTATTACAGGATGATGCATTTAATGCATCGCTTAGGTGTCCGCTTGCTTTATCGGGGGCGGGGACGGAGCCCGTCCTATCCATTGCCGCCTCGCCTGGCTTCGACACGTGCCCTGGCCGGCGGTGCGGGTGGCGCCATGTAGGTAGGCAGGCAGCTGTGGTGGCGCGGTGGTAGGGTCTTCACGAAGATCTGCATGCCACCACGCAGGTGCTTGTTGAGTTGGTGTAGAGGCCGATTGTCGCCACGCAGGTGCGTGCCCAGCTGGTCGGGCTGGCAACTGCTTGGGGACGGTTGGTGGGAACTTGGTTGGTGCGGGTCTGGCAGCGGCCCTGCTGGTGCGCCTGACGAGGGCCTTGCCGGGTGGCCCGGCAAGGGTCTTGCCGCGGCGCGTAGGCGTCCCCGGCAAGGATCTTGCAGGGGGTCTTGTGGATATCCTTGGCTAGAATCCGGCCAAGGGTCGTCGTCCTTTGGTCCTCATGTGGTCTTGTATGTTTATGATCTTGATGAAGATCTTCATGCCACTAAGGAGGTGTCTCCCGAGCCCTTGCCTCAATGTAGTAGATTACGCTAGAGGTTGTGGGCTCAAGGGTGACTCGCTCTCTTGGTGTGGGGCGAGCTGGCCCGGCAAGGGTCTTGCCGGGGCTGCCAAAGCTGTCCCCGGCAAGGGTCTTGCCGGAGGAGCCTGCTTTGTCCCTCCGCTTCTTGTGGTTTTTGGTCTGTGCGTTGCTTTGATTATCTTGGGCTTTGGTCTTACCTTGGCTCACCTCCCTTGCTCTGCTTGGTGCGACCGTGGGCGCGGCTCTGGCTGCTCGTGCACAGGTATAGGGGTACAAAAAGTGCACCCCTCTTTTTGTACACAAGATGTCGGTGGGAACGACACCTATGGGATCACAAGGATCCCTACTGCGGTTGCGGGGCGCGGGGTTGAGAGAAGAGCGGATCTGACAGAGAGTATGCGGTTCGTTTACCCAGGTTCGAGCCGCGAGGATGCGTAAAACCCTAGTCCTGCTTTGGTGGATTTATTCTGAGTGTTCTTGAGCTCTCGAACTAGCTCTAGGCACTGCTAGGTTCAAAAGAGCCGAATCCTTTGAGGATCCGGAGTCCGATCCCTCCCCTTCCATAGTATGCCTCGGGCCTCCTTTTAAATGTCAAAGGGGTCGCCATAGTGGCACACAGGAGGTGGAAGGTATCTATAGTGTACAAGCTTATCGTCTGACATCACAGGACAAACGCATTCAATGCGCCGCTTATGCGTTCTCTTGCTTTATCGGGGACGAAAAGGAAGCTCATCCCAGCTGTCGCCGCCTCGCCTGGCCTTGACGCACGTCCGAGCTAACGAGGCGTTGTAGCACCACGTTGGCTGGTTGCTAGGCTGGCGCGGGTGGTGGAGTCTTCAGGAAGACTTGCATGCCACCACGCAAGAGCTTGCTGGATCAGTGTAGAGACCGCACGTCGCCACACAGGTGCCTGCTCAGCTGGTCGAGCTGGCAGCTGCATGGGGCGGCGGTGGAGTCTTGGTAGGTGTGGGCCTGGCTGCGGCCCCACCGATGTCCTCGGCAAGGGCTTGTCGCGGTCTTGCGTATCTTCCCGGCAATGGTCTTGCCGGGGCCTTGTGAGCGCCCTCGGCAAGAGGCTTGCCGGGGCCTTGCGGCCATCTTCGGCAAGGGGCCTTGCCGGGGCCTCGTGGGCATCCTCGGCAAGGAGCCTTGCGGTCATCTTTTCTTCTGGTTCTCAGGCTTAGCTGCTTCTTTTTGCCTTGTATCTATCCTCCCTGGCAGGTCAGGATCCTCCTTGCCGGGAAGGTGGATTGAGTCTTGCTTGCCGATGTAGCGCTTGTCGGCGAAGATGGATCCTCTTTAGTGCAATTGCATACAGTCGTGGCCCATGCCCGGCGGTTAGTGTAGCCCTGGTTTTCACTACACCGACAATGGGAAAAAAGCTATCTTGTGGGGAACCAAGAACAAGAAAATCAGTAGGGTATTTAACTTTCCCACACAAGACCTCAACATCTCTAACAATCCCAATCGGTGATATAGTATCTCTATTAGCAAGCTTAATGGTAACATCGATATCTTCCAACTCAGCGGATGCAATATCATGCATAATTTCTTTGTATAAGGAAATAGGTATTGCACTAGCACTAGCACCCATATCACATAAGCCATGATAACAATGATCTCCTATTTTCACAGAGATAACAGGCATGTCTACAACAGGTCTATGTTTATCTCTAGCACTAGGCTTAGCAATTCTAGCAGTTTCATCACAGAAGTAAATAACATGCCCATCAATATTATCAGCCAAGAGATCTTTAACCATAGCAATATTAGGTTCAACTTTAGTTTGCTCAGGAGGTGTATAAGTTCTAGTATTACTCTTACGGACCACAGTTGAAGCTTTAGCATGATCCTTTATCCTAACAGGGAAAGGTGGTTTCTCAACATAAGTAGTAGGAACGATAGGATCATTATAAGTGATAGTCTTTTCTTCAACTTTAATAGGTTCTACTACTTTTACTTCTATGGGAGGATGATATTTAAACCACTTCTCTTTAGGGAGACCAACATGATTAGCAAATGATTCACAAAAAGAAGCTACTATCTCAGAGTCAAGTCCATATTTAGTGCTAAACTTACGGAAAACATTGGTATCCATAAAAGATTTAACACAATCAAACTTAGGTGTTATACCTGACTCCTTACCTTCGTCGAGATCCCAATCTTCAGAGTTGTGTTTAATTCTTTCCAACAAATCCCATTTGAATTCAATAGTCTTCATCATAAAAGAGCCAGAACAAGAAGTCTCGAGCATGGTGTGATTGTTGTCAGAAAGCCGAGCATAAAAATTTTGAATAATTATTTCTCTTGAGAGCTCATGATTGGGGCATGAATATAACATTCACTTAAGCCTCCCCCAAGCTTGAGCGACGCTTTCTCCTTCGCGAGGCCCAAAATTATATATATATTACGATCACGATGAACAAGATGCATAGGATAAAATTTCTGATGAAATTCCAATTTCAATCGCTTGTAGTCCCATGATCACATATCATCACATAGCCTATACCATGTCAATGCATCTCCCTTCAAAGATAAAGGGAAGACCTTCTTCTTGATAACATCATCGGGCATACCTGCAAGCTTAAATAATCCACAAACTTCATCCACATAGATTAAGTGTAAATCGGGATGCAATGTTCCATCTCCTGCAAAAGGATTAGCTCGCAGTTTCTCTACCACACCTGAAGGAATTTCAAAGTGAACACTTTCAATAGGTTCAGTAGGTTGAGGAGCAACTCTTTGCTCTACTGGACGGGGTGAAGATACCCCGAACAAGCCCCTCAAAGGATTACTTCCCATAGTAACAAGTGATAGTAAATTTCAGCACACTATATAAAATTTTCCTTACCAAATTTCACTTACCAAAGGCGCTTCACTCCCCGGCAACGGTGCCAGAAAAGAGTCTTGATGACCCACAAGTGTAGGGGATCTATCGTAGTCCTTTCGATAAGTAAGAGTGTCGAACCCAACGAGGAGTAAAAGGAAATGACAAGCGGTTTTCAGTAAGGTATTCTCTGCAAGCACTGAAATTATAGATAGTTTTGTGATAAGGTAATTGGTAATGAGCAACAAGTAATAAAAGTAAATAAGGTGCAACAAGGTGGCCCAATCCTTTTTGTAGCAAAGGACAAGCCTGGACAATTTCTTATATGAAGGAAAACGCTCCCGAGGACACATGGGAATTATCGTCAAGCTAGTTTTCATCACGCTCATATGATTCACGTTCAGCACTTCGATAATTTGATATGTGGGTGGACCGGTGCTTGCATGCTGCCCTTACTTGGACAAGAATCCCACTTATGATTAACTCATAATGCAAGCATCCGCAACTAAAAAAGAAGTATTAAGGTAAACCTAACCATAGCATGAAACATATGGATCCAAATCAGCCCCTTACGAAGCAACGCATAAACTGGGGTTTAAGCTTCTGTCACTCTAGCAACCTATCATCTACTTATTACTTCCCAATGCCTTCCCCTAGGCCCAAATAATGGTGAAGTGTCATGTAGTCGACGTTCACGTGACACCACTAGAGGAGAGACAACATACATCTCATCAAAATATTGAACGAATACCAAATTCACTTGACTACTAATAGCAAGACTTCTCCCATGTCCTCAGGAACAAACGTAACTACTCACAAATCATATTCATGTTCATAATCTGAGGGGTATTAATATGCATTAAGGATCTGAACATATAATCTTCCACCAAATAAACCAACTAGCATCAACTACAAGGAGTAATCAACACTACTAGCAACCTACGGGTACCAATCTCAAGCTATGAGACAAAGATTGGATACAAGAGATGAACTAGTGTTTGGGAGGAGATAGTGCTGGTGAAGATGTTGATGGAGATTGACCCCCTCCCGATGAAAGGATCGTTGGTGATGATGATGGTGATGATTTCCCCCTCTCGGAGGGAAGTTTCCCCGGCAGAACAGCTCCGCCGGAGCCCTAGATTGGTTCCGCCAAGGTTCCGCCTCGTGGCGGCGGAGTCTCATCTCGTAAGCTTGCTTCTGATTTTTTTCTTGGACCCTACCCCCCTGGGCACGCCCCCCTGCCTCGTGGGCCCCCTGGTGCCCGGTGCCCATCTTCTGCTATATGAAGTCTTTCATCCGAGAAAAAAATCAGAAGCAAGCTTACGGGACAAGACTCCGCCGCCACGAGGCGGAACCTTGGCGGAACCAATCTAGGGCTCCGCCGGAGCTGTTCTGCCAGGGAAACTCCCCTCCGGGAGGGGGAAATCATCACCATCATCATCATCGACGATCCTTTCGTCGGGAGGGGGTCAATCTCCATCAACATCTTCACCAGCACCATTTCCTCTCAAACCCTAGTTCATCTCTTGTATCCAATTCTTGTCTCCAAGTCTGAGATTGGTACCTGTAGGTTGCTAGTAGTGTTGATTACTCCTTGTAGTTGATGCTAGTTGGTTTATTTGGTGGAAGATCATATGTTCAGATCCTATATGCATATTAATACCCATCTGATTATGAACATGAATATGCTTTGTGAGTAGTTACGTTTGTTCCTGAGGACATGGGAGAAGTCTTGCTATTAGCAGTCATGTGAATTTGGTATTCGTTCGATATTTTGATGAGATGTATGTTGTCTCTCCTCTAGTGGTGTCATGTGAACGTCGACTACATGGCACTTCACCATTGTTTGGGCCTAGAGGAAGGCATTGGGAAGTAATAAGTAGATGATGGGTTGCTAGAGTGACAGATGCTTAAACCCCAGTTTATGCGTTGCTTCGTAAGGGGCTGATTTGGATCCATATGTTTCATGCTATGGTTAGGTTTACCTTAATACTTCTTTTGTAGTTGCGGATGCTTGCAATAGGAGTTAATCATGAGTGGGATGCTTGTCCAAGTAAGGGCAGCACCCAAGCATCGGTCCACCCACATATCAAATTATCAAAGTACCGAACGCGAATCATATGAGCGTGATGAAAACTAGCCTGACGATAATTCCCATGTGTCCTCGGGAGCGTTTTCCATTATATAAGAAATTGTCCAGGCTTGTCCTTTGCTACAGAAAGGATTGGGCCACCTTGTTGCACCTTATTTACTTTTATTACTTGTTGCTCGTTACCATTTACCTTATCACAAAACTATCTGTTACCGATAATTTCAGTGCTTGTAGAGAATACCTTACTGAAAATCACTTGTCATTTCCTTCTGCTCCTCGTTGGGTTCGACACTCTTACTTATTGAAAAGACTACGATAGATCCCCTACACTTGTGGGTCATCAAGCATCTGAGTCTCGTTAAGTGCTTTTATCGCTTTGGCGACATTGTGTCCGGAAGGCTAACACACCTCACAATTAATGACTGTGTAGGCCATCAGGGGTTTTCCGATGGAATTGTGGTTGCTGCTCCAAGGCTAACGTCTTTGCGTACTTCTTTGTCAACTATCGGCTGGCCTGATGGTATAGATATAACAGACACACCTTCCTTCGTCAAGACATCACTACGTGTGACATCATGGTACCAGACAAAGGCTAGAGCTTCATTATCCCGACATCGTTATCAAGAAATAAAAATAGTATTGAGCATATGATTTTTTTGTTGAACAGATTTTGAATGTATCATTCTTGTGTTCATGAAAGCAAAGGTATGAATAATCTACAGTCTGATACTTGACTAACTAAACCACTTGGAAACAAGCTATCACCAGTTTATCAACAAACTTGTACACAAAGGGCTTGTATAATTATTCAAATCACATGAAGAATCCAAGCAGCAGCCCTCGAAAGTGCCCAAGCCATTAATATTTGGTAGTCTGTATAAGAATGATTTTAGTACAATGAAGATCATACCACCTCCTAGCAAATAGCTAGTATATATCCATATGAAGTTGGTCATGTTTAGTCTACAAGTCTCAACCTCGGAACGACTCATCGACTCGTAAACCTTGGAACCAGGCTGTCCTACTGAACAAAAAAGCACATGCGGCACCTGTCTACTTCTCATTTGCATTTTACCAAAGGCACGCGAAAATGCAGTTTTGATTATTTGTAGGTTTGGGAAACATCAATTACATTATGCGCAATCTGAGCACCAATAGTCATGGCTCACCAGTGCGCCACCACATCTATGCACCACCAATCCAAATAATTAAAGAGGAGGAGACTTGATTGATCTGCATCAATGACCCGTGCCTTAACCACCAGCAATGAGCCAAGAAGGAGGAAGTTTGACTTCTGCTGCTTGTGCATCCAAAGAACATAAAACAAGAAGTTCTTACCCCACGCCAGTCAAGGACCCAAGGATATGCAAGTACTGAAAGTATACTATGCACATAATCTTGCCACCACTCAAAGGCTGCTACCAAATTGATATCATCGATAATAAAATGATTAAAAGCATCTTCCCAGAAGCGACATGAGACAGATGCTAAAGATTCGCACTCACCTAAGATGAACCGTAGCATGCATACATATGCTCCATTCAAATCCTTCGAAGGCTCCAATTCTGCACGGACCAAGATGAAGATGTCCAAATCACCTCACCCGCATCACCAATATAGCATCAGACAATATACTTCCAGCAATCATTCATGTGATTCATCTTTTTCCAAACCAATCACACAAAGTTCATGAAAGTATGGGTACACCACCATCCCGACATCCATCACTAACATGTCCTCATCTATCAAAAATAAATGGAGGCGAAATAATAATCAACTAAATATACAGAAATTTACTAATGTTGAGGGGTTGAAGTACAGGATGGAGTGGAGGAGAAGTTTGGGAGGAGAGAGGAGGGACCTGGGCGACGGCGTCTGGGTCGTCCTTGCAGCAGGCGACGACTGCCTTCTTGGCGCGCGGAATCAAGTTGAAGGAGGCACCAGCGACGAGTCATCTGCGCGCGAGGCCGCCAGGCCCCACAAGGCAGGGAGCCTGTGGAGGAGGGAGCCGCCGGTGCTGGCGCCGCGGGGGAAGAGGGCCATGGGCCGCGTGAGGCAGGGGCCTCCAGAGAAGGGAGCCGCTGGCGCCGGCGCCGCTGAGTGAGAGGCCTGTGGCCATTCCTCTCTAGCTGCTCGCGCTCGCGCTCGCCTGGAAGGAGCACCGAGAGGGCGAGGAGGAGAAGACGCGATGACGCGAGGGCGAGCGGAGGCGGAGGCGGCGGTGTGGGGAGTAGGCCGCGGCGCGCGAGTGTAGGAGTGACCGGCTAGGGTTATCTCCAAGGGAGCCGCCCCTTTTATACCCCAGTGCGTGAAATGACAAAAATGCCCTCGATGGGGCAAGGAGATTACACGCGGTGGCACGCGTGAGAGCTAACTATTAATTGCGACGGTGCCAGTTTTTCATCCGACGGCGCAGATCTGTCCATCGCGAGATCTGACGGTCTAAATTGCATCACAAAATCGATCCGACGGTCGAAACACCCTGAGCTCTGAGAGCACTCGGGGTCTGCTTCGATTCATATTTCTGGATGCTTATGTTTTGAAGCGTAAACAAAAGTACGCGTCACAGTCGGTTTCATAACGACACGAACCCGCGACCGCTACAAGGGAAAAATATTTTTTCAAGGGAAACGTAACGAAACTTAAATAGCTCAGAATATTAAGTGGCCTAAACTAAATCGCTGTCAATCAGACCAATTGGTGTAGCGTACATTATGACGTCCAAATCGCACGACAGCCTCTCCTTCCGCCCTAGCCCTAGCCCCAGCTAGGATCTACATCGTCGGGAAATGGCACAGCCCACGAGAAATCCAATCAGATCCCGGCGGGAGATGGATCGATCCATGGAGCCCTACAGCAAGAGGATTGATGCCGCCATAGAGCCTCGCGAAAATCAATCAATGGAGCCACCCGGCAAGCGGATCCGTGCTACCGAAGATGACAGGCTAAGCGATATGGCCGACTGCCTCATCAAGAGCATCCTATCCTTCCTCGAGTCCCGGCAGGTGGTCCGCTTAAGTCTGCTCTCTCGGAGGTGGATGCATCTCTGGCGCTCCGTGCCGTGCCTCGATATCGACCAAACGTTGTTCTACCGTCGAGTTTGTTGCCGAGATCCAGAGTGCAGCAAACGGAATTATTGAGAAAAGAGGGCATGCAAGGAGTGGCGGCGGTTTGAGGAATTCAGCAACAATCTATTGCGGCTCCACACTGCCCCATCCTTGGATAAGCTCTAGACGCCGCTTGAGATGGATCAGCAGCGGCATCCAGTGCAGCCCAGAGGTGATCGCACTAGTAGAAAATAAGGCTTTGGTCCAGGCAGGGCAAGCCCATTAATCCCGGTTCACTCATGAACCGGGACCAATGGGGACATAGGTCCCGGTTCATGAGGCCAGGGCGCGGGCCGGGCCTTGTGGGCCATTGGTCCCGGTTCGTCTAAGACCATTGGTCCCGGTTCTAGACACAAACCGGGACCAATGGGCCTTGCTCCTGGCCCATCACCTTTAGTCCCTGTTGATGTCTAGAACCGGGACCAAAGGTGTGCTTTTTTACCCAAACAAAACTATAATATTCTACAATAGCAAAAAGAATCAACTAAAAAGCTTTAATAAAACTCTAATAGGAAAAGGAATCAACTAAAAAGAATCAATAAAAAATAAAATTTATGCAACTTAAATTATATAAAATTTATGCAACTAAAAAGAATCATTTGTAGTGCTTTTCAATTCCAGGGTCATTTAGCTCAAAAATATCAGTGAATGCATAAAAAATAACAAATGAAGTCAGAAAGGGTTAAAAATTACTGATGTGGCTTTGAATGGTGCATTTTGGACACACAAAGAGTTTGGAGCTCAAATAAGTTCAAAAAAATGAAATCCCTTTGTAACAGACGAGTTTTCGTCCGAAACCCTGATACTTCGAAAGAGATTGTCCGTTTTGTACACGAAGTGCATCCAGTTTTTGCCGTAACCCTCTCAACATTTTAGCAGATGCTATGTGGGTGAAATGATGATAGCATGCCAACATTCAACCTTTTTAGAGTTCATTTGTAGTGCTTTTCAATTTCAGGGTTAACAGGTTCCTCCCAGATTTTGGATCCAATTATGTTGAAGTTGGCGAAACAGGTTCCTCCCAGATTTTGGATCCAATTATATCGCCTCACAAGACTCCTCCTTCATGGTGTACAATTGGAGGCTAGCTTTGCAGAGCAGCTCCGTTCTAGGTGCCCTGTGTTTGATCATTTGTTTCCCGCTAGGTGCAAATGTCACTTTCGTGACATTGTGTCCGGAAGGCTAACACACCTTACAATTGATGATTGTCCTGGCCATCACGAGTTGTTTCGGAGAATTGTGGTCGCTGCTCCGAGGCTAATTTTTGTGCATACTTCTTTATCAACAATCTACTGGCCAAATGGTATATATGTAACAAAAACACCTTCCTTCGTCAAGGCATCAGTATGTGTGACAACATGGCACCAGATGAATGACAGCTTTTGGGACAAGTTATGCAAGATATTTAACATACAGCATCTACAATTGTTTGGTGTCAGGATGATGGTAAGTCTCTCATTCTATTTTTTATGACCGACCATGCCAGTACACTAGTTGATTTGTGTTGTGTTCATGTTGTTGCTCAACTAGTTCGATGTTGCTTCATTTCATCACAATTTGCCTTGATTTATCTCACACCTAGGTTAATTTTCTGTTAATGTTGGATCCTAGCAAGGTGCTGCTGCATTAAGAAAAAAATATGCATATAGTTAATTAATCAGAAGATCTTATCATGTTAAGGGTAGTAATTAATTTGCTCCATCGATTGCTGTCCTTTACTGACTGATATAACACAACCATAAGCATCCGTAAAAATATTAAAGTATATTTATTATTCTAATATAATCTTTTTTTCCATCATCTGATAAAAATGAGACAAATATTGTGACATGACACTTCAAATTACCGCATTTGGAAGTTCCGTCTGTGAGTATTAATATTATTTTTGTGTTTTAGGAATTTTTACAACAGATTTCAAATAAACTCCCATGGTTCCATAATGTGAGAACTTTATTAATAGACCGATGGAATCTCAAAACGAAGGCAAATATTCAGACATTGGATCGCTTTCTGCAAAGCGTGCCGAGCTTAGTAAAGCTTACTTTGCAGAACTGTGAGGTACTTGAGCCATGTTTGCATTGCATACAATGTTTCATCACTTAATTTCCCTCCTCTCTGACATCCTCCTATACGGTTTTATACTATCTAAAGTTCACAGATCGCTCAAAGAAGAGGTCATCAAGGGCCAAGTGGCGAAATGTTGCTCTCGAAAGCTTGAATTTTATGTCTTTCAAGTGTGATAATTTGGAGGTGATTGAAATCAAGCATAGGAAAGATGACAATATTGATGACTTGTTTGAGCTCCTTATGGGCCTTTGGCAGAACCTAGGCAAGACCACCATCAAACTCACCAAAGTTTAAAGAACTTGCCACGTTCATATTAGCTACAAGTTGTGAACTTAAGGTTTCCATTACAATTTTCCTTCATGTGTACTATTACATTTTAATAGGTAGGTTGAAGAAGCATCAACATTGTACTTAGGACATGTTACCTAATATTGTCCCTTTTTATTTTCCCCTCCGTGCCTCTTCTCTTCTTCTCCTTCCTTGCGTCGACCTAGCGCTCGAGCTCTGCCGCCGCCGTCGACCTTCACCTCTGCCCCAACAACGGCCGCTGCATCAACCTGTCAGATTCTCGTCTACACGCCTCCGCGTTTAACAACCTGGTGAATCTTTCTCTGCTCTTCCCATAGATCCCATTAGGGTTCCTGTGAGTTCATCAAAGCTCAGTACTGTTCTTCCCTGCTCTTCTCTGTAGCGTAAATGGCGAGTTCAAATCTGATATTTTCCTGTGCAGTCATAGTTATAGTTCCCTTTTTCATCATTAGCGCATCCTTTTTGTATAGAAAAATCTCATCTGGATCTGATGAACAACTTAAGCACCTGTATTTTAGATCCGAATATATTTTCCTTTTCTGACACGCAGTTTGATCCAAAATTGTGATGTCAATTTGTGAAACTTGTTTTTCACCACTTAGTCTTTTTTCCACTGCAGATCTATACTTTCAATATCTGTGTAGGCGGTTTAACTTTAGAAAATAATAATCTGCCAGGTACCATTAGTCCCCTCTTAAACCGCCAGTTGCTCATCACTGTACTTCTGACAACATGAACCTCTGTTTTAACAATTATGCATGTTTGAACACTTCCTGTCCCTTAACTTGCGACGCTTTATACTTTTCCATCATGAACTGTAAACCGGCACCAATCTTCCTTCAGGTTGTTGAATAAATGGCCAAGTCTTTTTATGCTTGCAACTGGGTTCCTTCCTGGGTTACTAAAGAACAACTGAACGGGTGCGTCGCAACCGGCGCTTTAGCAAAAAAGGAAGTCATTCACTGGAGAAGAGCCCACTGTTGAATTGTTCAGAGACTTCTTCTATTTAAACCGCCGTACTGAATTTACAGACGGGCCCAATACTGAACTTGGCGGGGTTTCAATTCAGAAAAGGAAGGATGTCAGCTTTCCTCACGCCAAACATCATAGTCACCCAAAGACTGGAATCAGACTTGGTTCTATTGCCGAGATACGTCTCCAGCTGATGAGAATCCTCTGCCGGGTTATCGTGCTCACCGGCATACCAATACCCATCCATTTCCTCAAAGGAAGATTGCAAAGGAACGGGCCAAATATGCACCACATCTTTCAAAGCTCAGAGCCTTTGTAGCTAATGGTTTAACGGGCATTGATTTCGTTTGATGCTGGATATCATGGAGCATTTTGCCTTTAAGCGATCGCCCCGGTTCGATGTGCGAGTACACAGGGGATTTGAAAGACCCTCAACGGCACACTAACATTCAGCTAACTAATGCTGAAATCACTGAAGCTGTTAAAAAGATACTGGATGAATCAGTGGCTGCTTGCAGCAAAACAGGGCTTAGTCCCTTCTATGTCCCTAATAAACCGCCAGCTGTAAGAATCACATAACTCCTGCCTTAATCTGATTTTCCTAATGCTTCCTTATAACCTTTGCTAATCTTTGACATGGTAATGATCCATTCTGGAAGAAGAAACCGTAGGATAAACCGGCAAAAACCCCTCGCCCCAAGACTAGGGTTACCAAAAAAACCTGCCAAGAAGGAAACCGATGAATCCTCCGAGCTAAAAGTTGATGATGATCTGGATAATCCAGAATCAGAGGTAGAACTTGATTATCTTGGCTCTTTTTTCATACACCACATTGACAATGACTATTATCAGGATGACGCTGAAGGCAGCCATGCTGACGATGTAGAGATAATTATTCTTTCCTCCGGTTCAGATCCTCTGCCAACACAGAAAACCCGTCAAGCAAACCGGAAAATAAGATTTTCTCACCCCTTAGCTCACTTGGACCCAAACTTTCTTTTAAAGAAGCAGCAACACGAAGCTCACCGCACAACCCGGCACAGCGGCCATGTAGTTACTTCAGCCGGTTTATCGAACACTCCAGTCCGGAAACGTCGATCAGAGGTCTCATATATTTCTGATACTTCTTATCCCAAGGCGGGTTATTTCCGACAACATCTTAATCCATCCGATTCAAACTATCAGGGAATGCCTCATTCATCATCCGGCGAGTCAATGGCCACACAACTCCCTCCCCTCAAGACTATTCCTGGGTGATCATATTAAACTTAACCCTTTATACCTTATACTTTTTAATTATTCTAACCTTTATGTTTGTTTCCTTTCAGTGCCAAGGCCAGACCCAGCAAAAAGGCCAAGTTGAATAAAGCGACGAATGATAACCCGGTCACTGAACTAGAGAAGATCCCAGAAGAGCTTGAGCCAAATGCTAATGCTATTCTTGATGATCCGCCACCTCAAGATCAGGACACTTTTGTTGAACAGACAGAAATTGACCCAGCAAGTCACGCTGCTGATCCGCCAAGCCCAGCTAAAGTTGCTGATAAACCGCCAAGTCCAGTCAAAACTGTTGATGACACAACGGATGATGTTATGATGACTGGCTTTGGCTACACCGCCCCTGACAACCCTATTGCTTTGTCCAAACATAGTGCCAAAGAAGAAATCTCTATTGCTGACAAGGGTAAGTGGAAAGCAGACTTGGAAGCCTATGCCCACCTCAGCGCCCAAGATATCCATTCTGGTTTTTTAAACCGCCTGTACACAAGCCGTGACTATGAAGCCGGTTTAGTGAACATGATGAAAGAGCGATATGAGGTAAATATTGTTGACTCTGCATAAGCATTCTTCCCTTATGTCCAGTTTAGATTATCCACTCCAGTAGCCCCCAAGGGCCGGCTTATAATATCAATATGAACCGGGACTTTATACGATAATAACACTGTAACTTTGCCTGCATAGCCCCCAAGGGCCGGTTTATCTTTTCAAGATGAACCGAGGCTTTCCTACTATAAACTTCAATATGCTTGCTGATCATTTTTGTAAACCGAAGAAAAATTTCCTAGTCTGATGTTGAGCAAATATGCATTAGCCCCAAAGTGCCAAGAGTAATACTTGTATTGAACTTGGGACTTTTTGTAATAATTTGTGATAAAAAAGCGATAAGCATTAGCCCCCAAGTGCCAAGTGGATAACTTGTTATGTGCTTGGGACTTCAAATATGTACTGTCAACTTAGAAACTGAATCTCTTGCAGGCTGATCTGAACAAAAAGGAATCCCAAATCGCCGATTTTCAAGAAAATGTGAAGTCCCAGCAAGCCGAAACTTCCAAGGCCAAAGAATAGTTGAATGGCCCTTTAGCGGCCATGGAGAAGCTGAGGGAGAGCTTCAAGAGTGAAAGGGCAATCCTGGAGACAGAGAAAGCGGCGCTGCTAAAGCGGGCTGAGGACGCTGAAGCAGCCCTTAATCTGGTAGTAGAAGAACTGACTGGCTTGAAGCGGCAAATCAGTCCTATGACCACGGCTGTCTTTGGTAAATATCCTCTTCATAAGCTATAAATAAGCAACATCCATAAAACTACCGGTTTACTAATATCTTGACCATTGCATGTAGCCGTGTTACTCATCTTGGCTCGGACATGCGCAAAAAGCTCAAGGCTGCTTATACACTGATAGAGCAATTATATACCGGCATTCAACGAGTCATATGCACAGCTTCACATAATAAACCGCCCCCAACTTTAATCAAGGAAACGTTGGAAAGGTTATCTATGATGCCTTCCCGATTTGAGGAATTGAAGAAATCAGCTGCTAGGGCCGGTGCTCTTACTGCATTGACCCAGGCCAAGGCATGGATATCTGACCTTGATTCGGAGGATATTGGAAATGGCTATCCAAGCCAAAAAGAGGACAGGTCAGAGTTTGATAATGACGATCTCAGGGCCCTAATGAGGGAAATGTGTCCACTGGCAAGCAAACTGGCTGAAGACACTGATTTGTCATTTTAAAATGACGATTGGTTAATGTGAGGTCCATCTTATAAAGGCTTTGTAAAATGGTTTAACTCAATGGACTAGCGGCCCATGAAAAGCCTCGCCTTTTTTGCATGTTTTCTTCTGAATCTTTCTTTTGGCGGTTTATTTTGATGAGGTTTATATTAATCCGGTGTTTACTGGCCCGGTCTGGCTTTTGAGTTGGCAAGTATAAAATTACAAGATGACCGGTGTCAATTGACCCGGCTTGGCTTTCAACTATAAGTTGTCAGTGCATGATCAATTATAATCTGGTGTTTGTTGACCCGGTCTGGCTTCGACTACAAGTCGCCAGTATGATATACAGATAATCTGGTGTTTATTACAACCCGATACGACTTTACTTTAAGCCGGCAAAACATGGGAGGAGTTATCAGCACTCAAGATTTGGGTTATCACCCTTCCTACAATAAGTTGGTAAACCAACGATGTGATTTAATGTCACAGGTATGATGTATTTTATATTTAATTATTGTTAAAATACAGCCTTGGTTGTAAACCCTGGTTTTATGATGGGCATTATGACCCGTCCGGCCGTAAACCGCCAGGACACTTTGAACATGTTGTATGCAGGAACAGGTCGAATAAGCTGTTCAAAATCATAAGCAGGCATTACATATCATGGCGGATTAACAGTGTCATGCAAAATGAATATGCACGATGGCATTGCAGACCAAGTATTTAAACTAGCCTATTACAAGGCGCTTTGATGCCCCAAAAGGACAATTGTTTATCACACGCATTGCAGTTTGCAGAAATTCAACCGGCCTCCGGATCATGATTCTTCACCAAGCTGACTTGAGGGTTGTGGATCATCCTGCACCGGTTCATCCTCCTCCTCTCCACCCAGTGGCTGCAAGTCAATGGTTGCCCAGTCAATCCCAGTTAAGGCTTGGAAGACAGCTTCATCACTTATAAGGATGGACGGTTCAACATCAGGGGCGTAGGTATGCTTACGGATTGGCGGGATAATATTTTGCACATCATAAGTTGGTGAGTTAACCCGTTTGTTGTTGGCGTCATAAATCGACTGGTAAAATGACAAACCCACGACATACGGCATCTACATTTGTTTGGTGTCAGGATGATGGTAAGTCTCGCATTCTATTTTTTATGGCCGACCATGCCAGTACACTAGTTGATTTGTGTTGTCTTCATGTTGTTGCTCAACTAGTTCGATGTCGCTTCATTTCATCACAATTTGCCTCGATTTATCTCACACCTAGGTTAATTTTCTGTTAATGTTGGATCCTAGCAAGGTGCTGCTGCATTAAGCAAAAATATGCATATACTTAATTAATCAGAAGATCTTATCATGTTAAGGGTAGTGATTAATTTGCTTCATCGATTGCTGTCCTTTATTGAATGATATAACACAAACATAAGCATCCGTAAAAAAATTACAGTATATTTATTTTTCTAATATAATCTTTTTTTTCCGTCATCTAATAAAAATGAGACAAATACTGTGACATGACATTTCAAATTACCACATTTGGAAATTCCGTCTGTGAGTATTAATATTATTTTTGTGTTTTAGGAATTTTTACAACAGATTTCAAATAAACTCCCACGGTTCCATAATGTGAGAACTTTATTAATAGACCGATGGGATCTCAAAACGAAGGCAAATATTCAAACATTGGATCGCTTTCTGCAAAGCGTGCCGAGCTTAGTAAAGCTTACTTTGCAGAACTGTGAGGTACTTGAGCCATGTTTGCATTGCATACAATGTTTCATCACTTAATTTCCCTCCTATCTGACATCCTCCTATATGGTTTAATACTATCTAAAGTTCACATATCGCTCGAAGAAGAGGACATCAAGGGCCAAGTGGCGAAATGTTGCTCTCCAAAGCCTGAATTTTATGTCTTTCAAGTGTGATAATTTGGAGGTGAATGAAATCAAGCATACGAAAGATGACAATATTGATGACTTGTTTGAGCTCCTTATGGGCCTTTGGCAGAACCTAGGCAAGACCACCATCAAACTCACCAAAGTTTAAAGAACTTGCCACGTTCATATTAGCTACAAGTTGTGAACTTAAGGTTTCCATTACAATTTTCCTTCATGTGTACTGTTACATTTTAATAGGTAGGTTGAAGAAGCATCAACATTCTACTTAGGACATGTTACCTAATATTGAAAGATTGTCGTAATTGATCGTAGAAGAAAAAATCTACTCTAGTTAAGATCTCTTCTGATGTTGGGCTGCCACTTATTGTGAGAAGGCTTTTCTTGCACTTATCATCGCTGCCTAGCCACAGAACTGTTTGATTTTGGCTTTCTGCTCTTCTGTCACATATATATGGTTCCTTGATCAGATTAAAAATACGTTGGTCCTTAGATATAATAGCTTAGCCAATATGAACCTGAACCCTAGCATTCTGAGTTGCTCTTGAGTGATTTCGGAGGCGCCACCACTGCCACCAAAAAAAGATCCACCTCCGTCATGCCATTCACCATGTCGCCACTGGAAGAGGTTGTTTGATGGCAAGCAGCAGCGGTTAGCCACCATCGGGCGGGCCTCACAAAGATCAGCACCAGATGGGCCCATAGATCGACGTTGTCCTCGCACCAGATGCATCTGGTGTGATGTTATATTGCAGATTTTGATATTATAGATGTCTATATTATATTCTACAATTTTGGTCAAATATACAGAAATTTTACTTGCACAAATATCGATACAGCTTATATTCTAGAATGGAGGGAGTATTTTTCTATCAACTTTTTACGCGTTTCTTCTATCAAGATTCCGCAGCAACGCACGAGGCATCATCTAGTTCATCTTAGCAATTGACTCGTCTCTTCCCCCCATTATTTGTTTCATAATATCCTTTAGTAAATCAATTCCCTTGAACGTTTGAGATACATTGACCCTATAAGCTGCCTCAAAGTGTTGTTTGACACTAGATGAAGTGCATACTTTTCTAGTGAGTGATTTTTTCCCGCCCCACCCATGGCCACTATGGAGACAACACTAAGAGTTATGTTCTCTTTTGTCAACTAACTTGCTATTTTTTTGTAATCATCCCCGAAACCAACAAGGTTAATATCTTTTCAAAGTTTTGGTGCATAGTACCATAATCTTGTGGATACTCATCGTCAATATTAACCTTTTCCACATCACTAGTATCCAAATTAATTTTCAAATGGTTTGCACTATAAAATATCTCATTTGTCTTCCCTTTTACACGTTGTATTTCAGCACTAATTGTCTGAAGGGTGATCAAGTCACTTGGCAAGCAAGCATACCTTACATGGCACCCATGAAGCCCTTCTTGAGCATGTTTCTCTTCTCCATGTAGTCAGCCGCTTCAATGGCATTCTCGGCCTCATATGCCGCATCCCTGATCTGGCTAACCCAGGTAACCACAAACTCATCTCCCGATCTCCATTAGGCGTCTGCGGATTTAAGATAGCTCTTTAGTCACTTCGGCTCATCCTTCAAGAATCCCACTTCAAGGTTGATGCCGCAAAGGAATGTGGTCTCCTAGACCGCAAGGATGCTCACGTTGCCAAGCACGGCGCCAGCGGCCGACTCGGCCATTAACTTCTCCCGGCTCTCCGCTCCATAGATGGAATGCTTCTTTTTTTTTGGCGGGAAAAGAGATATGGAATGCTTGGCAAGGGATGAGTGGGTGCGCGTGTTGGCCAAATCTTCTTCCGTACAATCCTCGCAAACTTATGTTTCGATCCCAAGAATATGTCTTTCTTGGTTATGTTTCTATCCCAACAATCCTCGCAATCTTTTTTTGTGGAGAACTCCTCGGATGTTATTTGGCCACCAAGCTTTGCAAGCATCCATTACATTTATTCATAATCATTGACACAAAATTTCAGATTTTTTCGAAATGTTTTGCTATACTTTTTTGCGTGGGTGCACCGAACTAGGGTTGAGCCACTACTTCCCCCCAAGTTTTTTTCCCTTTGGTGTAACATCCCGGCAAGATATTAAGATGCATGCCCAGCAAAGAAGCTACTCTATGCATGCATGGATTGCGTGCCTTGCTTGAGATGGGGTTTAGAATCATTACTTCCATATATGAGCTTGGTCGTCTTGAAGTTTGATTATTTTGATTCGGATTGGAAAAGAAACTGAAATTCGCAGTACAGGCCTTTCCAGAGTTATTAACTGTTATTGTACCTTTTTTAGGGAATATCATAATTTAATTACTACTCCCATATCTTTGGAAGTTTGGATGGAGACGGGCCTGGGCCTCTGCATGTAGCTAGTGCCACTGAAACTGCACGGACGGGCCTGGACTTCTCCTGCAGCTGGGAAAAGAGATACATTGCCCTACGTCCTACTACGGGGGCTGCTCGATCTCTCCCATCCTCCCTAGATCCGATCCGATCCGATCAATGGGGTGCATCCCCTCGCGCGCGGCGTCCCGGTCCGCCGCACCATCGTCCACGCCGGCGCGCGCGTCCGCGTCCGCGTCCAAGCCCAGCCCATGGACCACTCTACCGCCGGAGCTGCTCCTCGAGGTCTCCGGCCGTCTACAGCACGCCACCGACTTCGTCCGCTTCCAAGCCGTCTGCAGGCCCTGGCGCGACGCGGCGGCGCTGCTCTCCCGCCCCACCTGCCTGCCATGGGTTCTCACGTCGTGCGATGACCAGATGCTACACTCCATCGTCGACTTCCGTCACCCCCTCCAGACGCCGCACGACCATGACCCGCACGACATCGTCGTCGTGGAGCCACCAGGGGCGCCACGTACCAACAGCAGAAACTGGGTGGCTAGCGCGGATGGCACCGCTACCTGGCTCTTTGTTGCGAGTCCCCGGCCGAGACTCGTCGACATTCTTACCGGAGCCGTCAAGCCCTTACCTCCCTTACCGGACAATGAAGGAATGTCCATGGAGAATTTGCGTGGCGTCGTCTACGGCGATGGTACTGTTTTTCTCTACAACTTTATTAAGAGCTTCCCCTCACAGTCCTTTACGGCGGCTATCCTGTGCCCCGGCAATGTGACATGGACGGTCATGACAAAGAGCATGAAATTGTTTGCGCA
Source organism: Triticum timopheevii (assembly GCA_963921465.1). Classification (NCBI taxonomy): domain Eukaryota; kingdom Viridiplantae; phylum Streptophyta; class Magnoliopsida; order Poales; family Poaceae; genus Triticum; species Triticum timopheevii. Next base: position 686,603,966 of record OY997274.1, read on the forward strand.
ACCCCATGCTATGTATCATGATAGCAAGGTCTTTGTGTTGGATGGCAATTCTATGTGGTGCTTCATGATGACGACGGACGATGTTAACGGCGACGATCTCGGCTTGAGGTGGGGTCTAGACGAGGATCTAAGCTATCTTCATGAATGCAGCTACATCTTGGAGTCACACGGTGAGTTGTTGTTAGCATCTGTCATGGTGAAACGGTCTTTGAGTGGTTACGGTTGCAACAATCCGGCGCCCATGCTGCGGGTGACATTGCACATGATGCGGAAAGAACCAGCCAGTGGCAAGATGGAATGGGTGGAGAGAGACGGACGGAACCTAGGAGACCGTGCCTTGTTCCTTGGATCTCCCGCTAGCCATGCAATGAAGCTGGACGAAGGCGGCGGGTGCGCGTACTTCATCTTTTGGGGTGGTGTGTTTAGGTACAGCTTTGTTGATGGCGAAGCCAAGGCCGTGAAGTGGTTGCGTCCTGATTGCCGTCCTAATGAGGCATGTGTGTGGCTTCGCCCCTGCCTATCATTTACTCCCATCAAGGAAATTAAAGAAAGGCTTGAGGCTCGGAACAACATGAAAGAGAATAATTTCGTAAGTCAAATGGAGAAACTGTAATTTAGTAAGTCTGATTTAGTTTGTCTTGAATGTTGGTTTAGTTCAGAATCATATATTTGTAAACAATTCTTAGTTTTGCTTGAAGGACTGGAAAACTTTTCTTTATGGAGTGTAAATCGATAATTGCACATTTGAGAAAAATTACATAACCATTCCATAAATTTGTAATTTACTCACAAACATGTGCATATAATGCCGCTTCATTTAATACAAGTATAAACTACGTCTCCACCAGAATAAGCCTGATTTATAACTCTCCTCTTCCAAATTCATTTATGTTTAGTTGTGGACCACTATTTCAATTAAGACATGGACAGCTTTATTAATTTTGGAAAACAGTTACGTTGTTCTTTTATCAATGACGGTAATAAAAGGCTAAGGTGCCTTAAAAAAAAGCTAAGGTACTAGCATCCCACATACAATCAATACGATTTGTAAAACTCTGCGTAGCCAGCATGTGCATTACACATTTAGCTTCCCTTGGAGGCTTGGACAATCTCCATATGCGATCTTTGCAACTCCATACGAAAGTAATATGCTGGCGTACAAAATAACCGTTGAGGATGTTCACGAGTGACCTCTAGCGAGCAATGTATCAATGGATAGCAAGTTGTTAGACTGAAGGATCGATGAACTTGTTGAACCCATAAAGGTTTTTTTTTGAGGGGTAAAAGAGCTCTTTCATTCATTCATAGCAAAATACAATCATTCCGAATTACATGAAAGACTTCCAGTGGCACGTTGTCCAGCATAAAAAAATCTCCATGCATTCTAGCATGGGCTGCCAGCTCATGTGCGGCCATGTTGCACTCTCTTCTAATTTTACTAACCTTGCACAAACTGAATTCACGCATACACAGCTTTGCTTCCTCATAAGTAGTCCACCACTTTGCATTGTTCCTTTCTTTTGCATTTACAGCCGCGACAACTGCGGCACAGTCCGATTCCACCTGCACATGTTCCTTGTTTAAATCCCTTAAACACTTAAGACCAAGCAGCAGGGCCTTAGCTTCAGCTTCCTCTGCATCAGTACAAGAGTGAAGCTGACGGCCTACAGAGAAAACAACTGCTCCGGTGCTGTCCCCGGCGACTGCCCCTGCCCACGCTGAATTCAAAGCTGAAATAAAGGAAGCATCAATGTTAAGCTTAATGCAATCACCTTGTGGTCTGGACCAGCGGATGGTCGGCTTCAATTCCTGAGCAGTGGGCGATTGCATTTGTACATCGTACAGAGGTTTTTTCCCTTTCACATCACCTCTACTTTGACTGTTTGAATTCAGAGTTTCCCAATAATTCTTCAGGAATAGGACTGAGTCAGACACCTTTGCTTTTCCTTTGTCATGCACAATGTCGTCCCTAAGATGCCACGAACGCCATAAAACCAAGAGCAGCTTTTCTCGCATGTCTCCAGAACAAAGACTGAGAGCATGAAGTAGCCAGTCCGGGTCCCGAGTAACAATCAGAGTTTCACTTGGTAAGGTCCAGTGCTCTCTCATTTCCTCCCGGAGAGCTGTAGCTTTGGTACATTTCAGAACAGCGTGTTGGGCATCCTCCGTCTCTCTGCCACATATATTACATGTGCTATCAACTTCAAGTGTTCTCTTCCTTTTGTTCTCTTTTGTGGGGAGTGAGTCAGTGGCGATTCTCCAGGCCACAATACGGATTTTGTGAGGGACATGTGCTTTCCGGATCAAATTCCAAAGATTTTCCCTTCCAGTGCTTACATTACTTGATGATCCGGCTGTTGTTTCCTGCTGCTTCAAAAACATTCCCAACTTGTAGGCACTCCTTACCGTGAACATACCATTTTTCTCATAGTTCCACGCAAGGTGATCCATTGTTTCATTGACTGGGAGATTTATCTTGCAGATTTCCTCTGCGTCAAAGCTATGGAATAGCTGTTCAATAAGGGGAATATTCCATTCTCTTGTTTGCGGCAGAATTAATTGACTAACCCATCTGAAACGGCTGCGACTTTTGAGTGATTTAACCATGAGTCCTGATTGCCTTGGGATCCAATTTTCTCTGAGAAATTGGATGCTTTTTCCATCCCCAACTCTCCACACAACACCTTTCTTTAATAGTTCAAGACCGAACTCTATCCCTCTCCACACAGGTGATGCATCAGACGCAAAAACCGTGTCTAACAAATTTCCTTTCGGAAAATATTTTGATTTCAATAGCCTAGCACACAAGCTATCTGGCCGCTGGATTAAACGCCACGCTTGCTTAGCAAGGAGGGCCTGGTTAAACACCTGCATATCACGGAGACCCAGACCACCTTGACTTTTTGGTTGTGTCATTTTCTCCCATGACATCCAGTGGACCATTCTCTGATTTTCCTCATCTCCCCACCAAAAGTCCCGGATCAGTTTCTCATACTGCTCGCAAAAAGCTACACTCATTTTAAACATACTCATGGTATAGGTTGGCAGAGATTGAATCACAGACTTTATCAGTATGTCTTTAGAACCATGGGACATGAATCGTTCAAGCCAATTAGTGAGTCTCTTCGTGAATCGTTCAAGGATGGGCTGAAATTGAGATATCTTCATGCGCCCTTCGGGTGTAGGCAAGCCTAAATACTTTTCATCAAAGGTAGCAGAGTCGACTTCCAGAATTAGCTTAACTTCCTCTTGGGTATGAGCAGGGCAAGCAGTACTAAACAACATGGAACATTTACTTGGGCTTAACAGTTGGCCCGTTCCTCGCTGGAATTTTTTAAGGGCGATCTTGACATTCCTTGCTTCTTCACTATCAGCCTTGAAGAATAAAAGACTATCATCTGCAAAGAGAAGATGTGAGATACCTAGGCTCCCCCTTGCCACTTTTAAGGGAGTGATCTTTCCAACAGTACACTCAGCCTCCAAAGCACGAGATAGGCCTTCAGCCACAAACAAGAAGAGATACGGGCTTAGCGGATCACCCTGACGAAGACCCCTTGTCGGTTGGAAGGATTCCAAAATTTCTCCATTTAGCTTGACAGCGTATCTCACGGATCGAACACAGGTCATAACCCAATTTTTCCACTTCTGACAAAAGCCAAATCTAGTCAAAGCTCCTTCCAAAAAGTTCCACTCCACACGATCATATGCTTTCCACAAATCAAGCTTATAGGCACAATGGTTGTCGGTTGCATTTTTTGTATGTTGGATCTTGTGAAAGCACTCGAAGGCAATGTATGCATTATCTGTGAAAAGGCCGAAGCACCCCAGGTATAAACGCACTCTGTGCTTCAAACACCAACTCATCGAGAAAAGGCCGAAGGCGGTTAACAAGGCATTTAGAGATCACTTTATATATGACGTTGCATAAACTTATTGGGCGGAAGTCTTTCAAGCTTTCAGGTGCATTACCTTTGGGGATAAGGACAATCACAGTGTCGTTTATTCCTTCTGGCATGATTCCATCGTCAAAGAATTTTTTTCACTGCGCTGATCACATCTCCTCGAAGTTCAGCCCAATTCCTCTGGAAAAAACGAGCATGGAAACCATCAATGCCAGGAGCCTTTAGAGGGCCAATTTGAAAAAGCGCATCGCTGATTTCTTCATCCGTAAATGCTTTACAAATATGTTCATTAATCTCAGGGGTAACTTTGGGATGAAACAGTGACAGTAGGCTTTCAGGTTCCAGATTTTTGTCCGCCTCATAGAGTTTCATGAAGAAATCCCTTGTCATGGCACCCAACTCACCTGGGTCATGGATCCAATTACCGGTCGAATCCTTGAGCTTGCTGATCTTGTTCTTTTTCTGTCGCCAAGTGGCTTTTTGCTGAAAATACTTAGTATTTTGTTCTCCCTCCTGAAGTTGTGTAACACGAGAACGTATTCTCCATGACATTTCCTCCCTCAATAGGAACTCGTCCAGTTCTTTTGAACTGCGTCGGATTTGCTTATCTCGGTCAGGTGATGGAGCTTTACTCCATAGCCTATCAAGCTTCGTCCGTATCTGCTGAACCCTGTGAGGTACAGACCCAAACTTTTTCTTGCTCCAAACTTGCAAACCCTTCCTAACTGAATTTAACTTACATACCACATTAACCAAGCCTGGTTCCTGCGTACCTTCTTTGTGCCATGCCTTCATCACTTCATCTGTTAAGGTTGAGTCTCTCTCCCACATATGTTCATAGCGAAAAGGCCTCGGCCCTCTTCTGTTAACCGGATCACCAGCATAACAAAGAAGGAGTGGAAAGTGGTCAGACCTAGCAGTAGTAATGTGAGTCACCGTAGCTTCTTTGAACAGATCCATCCAACATGGGGATGCCACTCCTCTATCAATCCTTGCTCTCACAGTTCTATCACCCCCTTGTTTGTTATCATAGGTCCATGGCCTTCCCCTGAACCCCAAGTCATGAAGATTACAACACCATAACATATTTCTAAATCTTGCCATTTGTCCTTCAGATCTTCTAGCACATGAAAAGTGTTCGGATTGCCACATCGTCTCATTAAAATCACCGATCACCAGCCAAGGCTCAGTGGCATTTGGTCTGATCCTTTTTAACAGAGTCCACATAAGATGCTTATCTTGAGATCTGGGTTCACCATAAACAAAGGTTCCCCGCCACGATGGTCCATGGGGATCATCACAAACAAGCACATCAAAATACCGAGGCCCATACGACAACAATTTTATATTTATTTGATCATCCCAGTACAAAGCAATGCCACCACCTTTACCCTTACCGTCATGGGTAAGGCAGTGCCTTAGACCTATTTTGTATCTTATTCTTTTCACTTTCTCTTCGCATTGCCTTGTTTCAGACAAGAATACGATCTTGGGGCGATAGGTATGCACAAGGCATACCAACTCTTGAACTGTCCGGGGCTGCCCAAGGCCCCGACAGTTCCAACTCAGGATACTCATTGCTCCTGACGGGCGTCGCCTATCGCGCCCGTCAGTTGACCGATAGCCCCGGGATCGGTTGCTGCCTTTCCACCCATCAGCCCCATGTCTTGTCCTATCATATGATTCTCCTCTCCACTACACATCTTTTTTCGAATTACATTTTGTTCTGAGATTTTACTCTCAAGCACTGGACTCTGCTGCCTTTTTCCAAGAGCAGATTTTATAATGGTGCCAGCTCTGCCATCCCCTACAGAAACATGCTTGGAGTGACGACCATGCCCCTTGCGACCCAGCTTAGCAGCGCCCAAACCCGGTTTGCCCATACCCGGGTTGAACACAAGAGGAGCGATGGAGTCATTAGCAGACACCATGGTTTCAGCTGGGAGAATCATGGTATTTCCAGGGACCACTTGCTGGAGGTCCTTGAATTTCTGCTTCTTGTTGTGGTCGCCGCTAGTCCCTGTTCCAAACTCCCCCACGACCTTGGGGTTGAGCGCCGCCATAGCATCATCAGTCTCATCCATCTCCTTATAACCATCAGGCACCTTCTTCACAGTGTCATGTTCCGCCATCTTGCCCACCACCATGTCCACTGAAACAGTGATATTGTTCTCGGTGGTGGACAAAGTGGTGGTGTTGTCGATCGTCTTCAGGTTGGTGGAGACAATGGGGGGATTCACATTTGAAGCTAACGCATTGTTTGCGTCAACTTCGTCAGCTCTCAGGTTTGCCTTGTTCTGGATTTCGCTTGATGTAGCCGCTGTTACCTTCAGGTTTGTGTCAGTTCCCATCGCGTCACCCACTGAGAGGCGAGCAACAACTTCCCGCATCTATTCCACTACAGTCAGCACAGTCTTGTCGTCGCTCGCAGGCTTGGGGGCACGCCACAAGGGGGGTGATGACTGGGAACCCTGTTTTTGCCCCATCTTCTCTGGCAGGAACCAAGTACGAGGGTCATCGAAGTGGACTGGGAATACACCGAGTTCCTTACTGTACTTCAACTTCTTCTCAGCAATTGGTACATCACACCTTGCTTCCATATGCCCTATATATCCGCAGAACAAACAGAAATTTGGCAATCTTTCATACCTTAGGTGGACAGTAACCTCTTCGTCAGTGATCTCATCAGCTAGCGTAATCTCCTTCTGCAGAGCAGAGTACAAAGGCAGCTACACTCTCACTCTGAGGAACTTATCGCAGATGTTGCCCCTCGAGTGAGGATCAATCATCACCACCGGCCCAACCTGGTCCCCTAGGCTGCGAGCAAGCTCCTTGGTGAGGAGGTAGAAGGGGATTCCCCTGAACTAAACCCACATCGGCATATGGGAAAAGACTGCGGACGCAGGATCAGCTCCCTTGTCCAGGCCAACGACCAGGAACGCGTCGCCCTTGAATTGCCATGGGCCGCCCTTGATAACGTGTTGCCTGTCTCCATCCTCCGAGAACTCTAGGATGAACTTCCGCCCTTCCCCTGCAACCAGCTCATGGTCATCCAGTTCCCCACGTACCTTCCACACCTTCTTCATGTGGTCGATCAGTTGCCTGGAGTTCACCAGCAAAACGGATAGGAACAGTCCGACCGCCAGGAAACGCGTCTGCACCGCATTTCGAGCCCCCGACATGTTGATGACAAGGGTCTTCTTCACAGGTCCCGAACAGACCTTGGCTATTTCCTTCCCTGGGCGCTGGATGTTGGTGGAGAGGTCCCGATCGGCGAGCAAACCAGCCGAGCTTCCAGGAGCAGTCATAGTTCCCTTTGCCTTCTCAGCATCAAGACTCGTTGCCTCCTGAAGGCTCTTTTCCGCCTCCATCGTTGCCTTCAGGCAGACGGACGAATACCTTGTGTGCGTGGGGAGAGGGTACTGGATATGCAGACCTTGGGATGGAACCTGCAGAAGAGGGCTCCCTCTAAATAGCAAATCATCCATGGCCTTGTTAATTCGCCCTTCATGCCCCGACTTACTCCCTGTAAATGAGCGTTTCCTTCTCCTCAGGAAGAAACGGCGTCCACGCATCAACATGTTCTTCATGTCCCTTAATGCACAAATTTGTTGTGGGCTCCCCCTTTGATTGCGCACGTCCTGGATCAGGCGGTTCCTTTTCCTCATCAATAGAGAGAAGGAATACAGGGGATCTGGCTCTAGCTTTCTCCAATTGGATTTTCAGAGAAGCGATGCGGAGCTTCAGGCTTTCTATGGCTGTTGTGGTATCTCGGAGGCGGTCATTGAAACTGGATAAGAAATTGAGATCTGGTTGGGTAGGATTGTAGAGGGTGGCTTCAGGATTGATTTTCGTGGGGCTTCGGTTTTCAGGGATTTTCCATCGACGATTTCCAAGGGGGCGGAGGAAATCGCCTCTGGATGGAGTCGGGAGAGGAACAGTTGCGGGCTTCATTTTTTCAAGAGGTCCCTCTCGGAGGATGTAAGCTTCTTCCATGAATGTGTCTGTCGCGCAACCATGCTTCCCTTTCCCTGGTCATCATTGTATGCAACATTGGCACTAATTTTCAGATCCCTTCTGGCGCACACAGGACCATTCCACACGCCCCTTTGCTCCTCATACTTTCTAGGCTCTCCGATAATTGGTTGCCAGAACACCTATCCATAATGCACTGCAGTTAGCCAGTTGTATATCCCCGCCGTATCCACAGGACCATTCCACGCGCCCCTTTCCTCCTCATATTCAACGAGCAAGCGAGTGAGTCCTTGGATGATCAAAAGCACTTTTTTAGAACACTAATTACGAGCAGACCTGGCCAAACGGGCATGGCACGACAAGGCATGTTGAGGCCCGTACGTAAGCGGGGCCGGCGCTCGTGCTTTGCCTCGCGCCCTCGGCATGACATATGAGCTAAAGGGACCGGTTCGTGTACTTTTCCGCCCTTGGGGCTGTTTGGGCCATTTAGGGCTCAAATTCTAAAGAAAAGAGATGGGCCTTAGATTCTGAAAAGAAAATTGGACCGTGCCGGGACGACACGCGGGCGTCGCCCGAGCAAGGCCCTATGTGTTGCGGGCCAGGCATGGCCAGTTTGGCCGTGTGCCAGGCCAGGACCAATACAAGCCAACCAATCCGAAGCAATGATCGCTGGGCCTCGCTGTATATCTTGTAACAACACAAGCCCTCTTGACACGCAATAGCCTCAACACACGACGGATCCAGCACTCTGTCAATGACCAGAATTGACGCATCAAGAAACGTTCCTTCATCATCGCAGAGTATAGTTGCTGCTGCACTCTTAGTTTCAACACTGGTATAGCACCGTCTATTGTGAAAGTGTTGTTCTGATCCTGAGTTCATGTAAACTCGGATGAACAGTAGAATAAAAATTAAGAAAACCAATCAAAACATTTGTCAATGTTTGACAAGAAATTCAGAGTTTTTGAATTTCTTCTATTGTTTTGATTTTACTGTTCACATAAGCTCGGGATCATAACAGCCGCGTTCCGTCTATTATTGGTCTATTGATCTCTCCTAACCAGGCTTCATAGTCAGGTGAAAGACTCAATCAAGTTGGGCCTGTTAGCCCACCAAAGCCCACAAAGACCCAGCGAAGAAGAGACACAAGCAAACCTCGCTCCCACACGTCTTCTTCCCATCTTCCTCCTTATGGAGGCACCCACCGCTGGCGAAACCCCACCTCCTCCTCCGACCGCAGAGAGCAGCGCCAACACGAGGAGTCGCGGTGGCTCACGGCCCTCTCCGAGCCCGAGCTCGTTAGTGACGCCGCCCCTTTCCCAGCTCTTAATATCTCGCCCCTACGACAGGTTTTTAATGGTGCCGCGGTGGTAGTGGTGGTGGCCGGCCCATTACAATTCAAAATGTGAAAAAAAAAAAGAAACAGCGGGCGCGTGAGGAAGAGGATCGAACTCCAGACCTCCCGGTTTCATGGGAATTTACATATGGTGAACAATTTTATTGAAATTCCAAACCTTTATTGAAATTTACATATGGTGAACAATTTTAAATACATATTGAACAATTTTTTAATACATGCTGGAGAATTTCTAAAATACACACCAGACATTTTTGCGATATAAGTTGAACAATATTTAAATACACACTGAAAATTTTGGTGATATACACCGAAAAAATATTTAAATACACTTTTGAAAATTTTGTGATATACACTAAAGAATTTTCAAATGCACAATGAACATTTAAAAAATATAGTAAACATTTTCGTGATATAGGGTGAACATTCCTTAAATATACGACGAACATTTTGTTTATAAACACGCAATACATATTTTTTTATAATGCATGAAAAAGGAAATAAAATAAAAAAGGAAAAAAGAAAAGAAATATAAACAGAAACAGAGACAGAAAAAGGGTAATAAAGAAACATAAAGGAGATGAAACAGCATTGCGACCTTGTGCCGGCCTAAGGGGACGGAAGCCTCGTTCAATCAAGCTGGGCCTGTTAGCCCACCAAAGCCCACGAAGACCCAGCGAGGAAGACCCACAAGCAAACCTCCTCGCTCCCACATCGTCTTCTTCCCCTCTTCCTCCTCCTCATGGCGCCTCCCGCCGCCGGCGACACCCCACCTCCTCCTCCTCCTCCTCCGGCAGCAGAGAGCAGCGCCGGCACCGAGGAGGAGTCGCGGTGGCTCGCGGCCCTCTCCGAGCCCGAGCTCGTCGGTGACGCCGCCCTTCTCCTCGCTCTCAATTTCTCGCCTTTATTACGACAGGTTCTAATGGTGCCGCGGTGGTGGTGGTGGTGCAGGATTTGCTCATCAGCCTGAAGATGCTGGCCGTGAAGCGGGCGGAGACGGCCGGCCGCCCACACCTCGCCGACGCCTTCGATCTGCGCACACTGCGGGCCCTCGGTACTCCCTGCTTCTATTGCTCCGCCGCACCTCCCTCTCTTCTCCTCCCCTCCCCGCAACATCAAAAACAATTAGAGAAAAATTTGTGCTAATGGTGTGCTGGTAGAACACGCAGTTTTTGTTAGTTTGTTGCCATGTCGTCATAGGGACAGATTTTGAGCACAGCTGTGAATTCATCGCATAGAGAATTTTTTCCTGATTCGGAGTTGCTGTATATAATGGTCTTCAGACAATGTTTGTGCAGCTTAATCAAATGTTTGTGCACCCAGGTGTCCTCCTGCCTCATGACCAAATTGACAGCTACTCGGTCTTTAGGCTGGCTGCTCATAAAAATACGATTTTAGTTGTTGCTTCATCTGCGAGTGTATGACGAAATCATGAAAGATGTGGCAGCTCTCACCCTTTATGAATACTAGTTGCCGTTTGCTCAATGTCTTCCTTCACTTGCATGTATAGTGTGCCGTGCAATCAATCTCTTTGCTGAGCAACAACATGCTCATGCTTGTGCTCTGCTTTCCCAGGTGTCGTTTTGCTGGAAGATTTCAAACAACGGCTAAGAGAAGAAACCTCACTCGATGCAACCGGCCTTGATAGACTTGCGCTATCGAGGGATCCTGCTACGGACGCTAGCGTCGGTAGTAGTAGCAGTGATTCCGAGGTGTTCAGGCGGCGCAGCAAAGATCATCAAGCAATAAAGCCAAGCGGTGCCAAGAGGAAACGAAAGCAGACACATGATGGGTAGGTCATTTGAGTATCTGATCGGTTTTTGGCTGAAGAAGTTTAGTTGAATTTAGCTCATACTGATTGATAATACACGGTTCCATCTTGTGCTGAAACTTGGTTCTTTGTTTTCGGAAGATTGCTTCTCTTTTCGAGGTTCCTTACGATGCAGTTATGGTGTGTTTGTGTATGATGCAGGCGTCATGGAGAGGCTGTCCAAAGGGACAAGAAAAGAAGAAAAACGAGCGAGAGGAGATGGCGGCGATCATAAATCGATTGCGGTGATTTCCCTAAAGCTAGCGATCTAGTGCAAGCACCACCGGATTTCGTTGAGCAAGATGATACGGAGGCTTGGAGCTGCTGTTCTTGTAAATTTTGCTATACCTGTTGTACTCTACCTTTCCGACTTTTCTTTGTGTGGGGGTAACAAGAGGCAAAGAACTTGACTAGCAGATATATAGATGCCCCTTATGTTGGTCAAAGTTTTGTTTTTCGCTGAATGGATTTAACCAAGCTCACTGATGAAAGGAATTATAATTGGCATCCTGCATAGCCTCCTTATTTGCACCAAGTCCACCTTAACTGTTGGCTGTTATGGGTGTCTGTTGCTCACTTTAATTTTTTGCATTTATTCCTGGGAGCTCATAGCTTGCCAAATAAACTGATGATTATACCCATGCTGTGGATTTGGGATGGATTTGTCCAAGGTATGACAGTTTTGACTGACAATTCAATACTTGTCAGGTACCAAGAATATATATAACCAAGCTCTCTAGTGAAAGAAATCACTATTCTTAACCTGCATCATGTGCAATCCTTCTTTGCACCAAGTCCGTTTTAATTTTGGTATGTTATGGCTGTGCATTGCTCATCTCATTTTTAGTTATTCATTTCTGGAACTCACAGCATGAAACATTTAGTAGCTTTGAGGAGAACTTACCTCAGGAATCAGGATGTCCCAAAGCACAACAGTTGTGTCTGACAATGTGTATGTACAGATGCCAAATGCAGTTTACTGAATATGAAGTTAATTGTTGTGCCTTCAGTTCAAGACTTCAAGTCATGTCGTGATGAATTTTCTACTATCAGGTAGGGCAAATCAGGCCCGTCAATTAGGCACAAAGTTTAGATAAAGGGCAATTAATGAGTAACCTAGGTGGACTAGATGCCAGATTAATGAAGAGTTCGATTTCCAAACATCAAACCGAACCATGATAGCAAAACAAGGATCACACTTCCTATCTTGTGCTTCACCGCACGTCTAACGCACAAGTCAAAAACAGATTGCACTTCCTTATCATCATCAGACCAAACCACGACCGAAACAAAGGATCGCTCCTCCCATTCTTGCCAAACAACAGTGTCAAAGGTTCAGTTGCTAATCCACTCCCTCACAGTCACAGGCCACAACTAATTCACATGGCTTTCTTTCTAACCCACCTTTTTGGGCAAACCAGAATAAGTGTCTAAAAAATTAAATCCATGCAGTTACTGGCCGCGATGATGAATATGTGCGCACGTCACAGCGAAGAAGCCGTTGTTGGAGGAGTCATGCCCAGCGCCTTGAGGATGAATGCGTAGGTGAAGGCGTCTTCTCGCAACTTCTCAAACCTGCAAGTTAAAACAACAACAGTTAGGCCAGAAAAGCAAAAATGTATTTGTTCATTTCTTTTTTTGAGGCTGTATTTGTTCGTTTCTGGCACTAACAGCATGCCAAGTCAAAAAAGAAGAAATCAAGCGCACAGACGAAATAATGTCTCGTTCTCTATTTATTTACCTCCCCGACTTGGAGAAGTGCCCGGCGCCAAGCTCGCACTTGAACAGCAGGAGGTTACCGTCTGTCTTCAGCTCTCTCAGCTTCGCCACGAACTTAGCAGGCTCCGAGTACATCACACGAGGATCTGTTTGTCACGGAGTAGTTAGCTGTGAGTATAAACTGGAGTTAACACCTAACGGTAGCCAACAGAAACTCAGAATCCAAGGGCCATACCATTTAAGCCAGCAGTGACGAGAATGTGGGGATAGTCTTGTGCTTTTACCTGCAGCAGATGGACAGGCATCTCTGGTAAATACATTTGTGCAGCCAGCCTTGATAGCATGCAGGGCAAGACAACACATATATCACAAAATAAAGATCAGCGCTTACGTTGTCAACAGGAGAATAAGATTTCATGTAATAGTAGTATTCTTCTTTCCTTGGATCACCCCACTCCTGAACCAAGCGCAAAAAGGATGTGTTGGTGAGAGCAGAAACAATGCTGAAGGTGCAATGCAATGGAAGTCGATACCTAGAATAAATAGATCACAAGAACAAAGCACGTGCATGGCCAATGAGCATGCACAGATTACATACAGGGCAAATTATTCGCTTCCTATTTATTTTTAATTTTTTATCATAAGGATATAAATGGCATAAAAACTAAATAAATTCAAATTATGTAAAAAAGAATTTGACGACATATACATTCAAACTAAAAAAGAATTCCTAGTCTTAGACATGCCCACCACAAGCCTGGTTTGGATCAAAGGCCAAGCTAACCTATGTCTAACTGAAGCAAATGTACAAAGTGACAATATGACAATGAACCATGAAAACCAAATAAAATAAAATATAGGAGATTAATACCTCCCATTCAGCTGTAGTCAACGGGATAGTTGGATCAAGCATAGTTGTGAGAACATCAACGAAAGGGACCCCAGCAACAGCGGCCTTGAATAAGTCAGGCCTCATATTTAGGAGAGCACCCATCAGTAGACCACCTGCGCTTCTCCCGTTGATGCAAAGCTTTTCCTTCGTACAGTACTTGTTTTCTATCAAGTGCTCAGCACAAGCAATGAAGTCAGTGAAAGTGTTTTTCTTCTTCAACAGCTTCCCATCTTCATACCAGTTCCGGCCCATTTCACCACCTCCACGGATATGAGTTATCACATATATAAAACCCCTGTCCACCAGAGAGAACCTAGATCCCCTGAAAGTCGGATCTATGCATATCTGTTGCCATAAGGAGTGTAAACAATAAGCATGGTTACCAGCAACACAACGTACTAATCTGTTGATAGTCTGAGTTACATGGCAACTTTTATATTAGTTATTAAAAGAAAACATGTTTCCGCAGTTGTTCAGCAGACTGTACCGAATACACAATGGCCAAAACCAGTACCATCAGAGAGACAAATTTTGTCCCTGTTTAGCATCTCTTTTCAAGGATGTGTCACCTTATTTATTTTTCAATAAGCAAAGTTGCATTTCAATTTTCTTGCATGCACCCCCTTAATTTTCAAGACGAACCAATTATGTTTGCATGATCTATATGACACCCTACAAGATTGTAGAAACTTATTTACAGAAGACAATAGCATGATAGAGTTCATACCTCATACGAGCCATATCCATATAGCAGCATCGGGTCTGACCCATCAAGCTTCACCATGTCTTTTCTGTAAAGAACAGACATGGGGATCTGAGTTCCATCAGAAGCAGGCGCCCATTTTCTCTCTGTTACATAGTTTGACGCATCAAATCCACCTAAAACCTGAGAAAATCAAAAGCTCAAATCAATATGGTTTCATAAGAGTTCTTTCTATTGAAACTTGTAAATAAATTAACGCATTTGTGAAAATAAAGAAGGCACCAAAATGTAGATGGAGCTAGAGCATTTACTGCACAAGGGGACATCATGAATTAAAAAATATCAAATCACTGATTATTTGGTGTCTCTTATGGTTATTTCACCTTCCTTCTGAAAATGCATGGCATTGTTGTTTATGTACAGGAAAATGACACATGTGGAATCAGACAGAGGCTTGAATAAAACAAAGCAAGTGCAAAGTTCTTCTGTTTGAATACTGAACCATATTGTCAGAATAACCTAGCAAATTAGGGTGAGCAAGAATCAAACAAGAAGTAATCAAATGATTTCTACTGTGGAAATTCCGATATTAATTGTACTTGGTTGCCAGGTAAGGGGGGGGGGGGGGGGGGCTAAACCAGGTGTGGTTTGTTCCCATAGCACTGGTAGTGTTAAACATAGGTACATCAAAGCTAAATGGTGCAGGTGATAGATAACTTACAGTGTCAATTTTCTTCAATACTGACACCCCCGTATCCATGTCATAGTCAAAGATAGAGGGTGGCGTCCTCATTGAGCTATAATAAAAGCGAACAACATTTGAATGGAACTGTGACGGCTCAGGTTCCACTGCATATGCTGGATCAATAAAATCAATTGCCCGTCCTCCCTTAAGTTGCCCAACTGCCTCTCCAGTGGCTGGTAGGCGATAAACAGTTGCTTTTGGTAGACCATTCTCACGCTCATATACAGCAATGTGATTCTCAAAGAGTTGGACATCCTGAATTTTCACACTGCAAGGAGTTTCAAGCATTTAAACAACAATGCTACTTCATGTTGTTAATGGGCATTACAGCAGCGTTAACACATAGTACATCCATTGATAAGAAGAGCAAGTCACCATCAATTAAATTTGCAACAAACAACTTTAACTGGTAGGTGTGTGCAGTTTTCAATTTGATACAGATAATACATGACTATCCTAGTATAATCTAACACCATACTTCACCACAGATATTTTGGGTATATTAGAGAAAACCCTGGAGTGTCATTTTCATGGCATCAAACTTCTGACCTGCTTTGTAAATGTAAGAAACAAAAGCTAGGAAGCAGATGTAGCTAATCTAGAACATCGTATTGCCATCATACCAATGGTCCATATGCCCAAGATTACTACAACATGCATAGAGTAACAGGCTTGTGCCCAAAAGTTTGAAGACATCAGTAAGAACAGGTACATAAGCTATCCAATAGTGGTGTCGGTTATGTACACAAGCAAGATCTGAAAAACGAAGTACAACCAAGCTCTTCAGATTTGTAAGCCAGAACTAACTCCACAGCGAAGTTTCATGCTCGAGCCTGGAGCTACAAAATGTTAACGTGAAGGTTTCTAGAAATAAGATTGGTGAGCTACAAACAATGTCTTCTATTTTGGAAAAATGTCCAAGCTAAAAAATATTATGCTTTTTCTATTACCATTTCTATATCTTTCAAGTACGTATATCACAAACAAATACAATAATACAAATAATATTACATTGAGGATGGTGTTTCAAAACACAATTGTGTACTGTCTACCAGCATACAATCCATCAACCACAAGACTGACCGACCTTCCAAACATAAATTAGTACAGTGAAGTTAATTACCTTTCTCTATGCGGTAGCAACACAGTGGTGTCAGCTACATTATTCAACGGGCAAGCAACCAATTCGGAGTTGTAGAATTCTTCACTTCTCCTTGTAATATAGAAATGGTTTCCACGGTGACTTGCTGTTGTATCGATGCCATCTACGCGAGGTGTCAAAACTGCGAGCTCCTTGCTCTGATTGGGTATGTCTAGGTAAAATATAAAGCTTGTATTTTTGCTTCCAGATCCAACAAATAAATACTGTTTGCTTTCGGAAGCATGAAGACCAAGTGAAAATGTGTCATCCTTTTCATGATACAGGCATGTATCATCCGATTGATCAGATCCTAACTTGTGTAACCATACCTGCAAACACCCATAAAAAACTAAGGACTCAATAAACTATT
The DNA here is from genome assembly GCA_963921465.1 of Triticum timopheevii. Lineage (NCBI taxonomy): Eukaryota > Viridiplantae > Streptophyta > Magnoliopsida > Poales > Poaceae > Triticum > Triticum timopheevii. The sequence continues at coordinate 686,620,580 of OY997274.1, forward strand.
ACAAACACTTGTAAACCCAAATGCACACACACACACACATTGATGAGAATACCCAAACTTGGTACTGCAATATCCAATTATAAAAACATATATGGGCCAAGGAATAACTCAATATCTTATTGTTGAAGTGCACATGAGGAATTCAAGTAACGTTTCCCCTTTCCAGGAAAATAACATACAAGAATTGGTATGTAGGGAACAGCAGCATGCACAACATTGCAACCAATGATCAATAGAGCAATCACACTACGTCACATCATCATTATTGATTCTTTTGTCTAGTACGTGTATGCACATTGCTAGCATAGACGAGGATAAGTTTTATGTAAGAGTAAGAGTTAACATACTTTATCTGGTCGAAGAATGTTGTCCATTGTTATGTAAACAAGGTTGTCATCACCGGCCCACTCAATGTCAGAAGTAATTGCTTTCAGCGGTTGCCCAACATACTGTCCACTCTCGGCGTCAATGACATAAACAGTGTAGATTTCATCACCCTTAGTGTCTTCTGCATAGGCAACTAGCTTGCCGCTGGGACTGACCTGAAATGTGAAGCATTCAAGTGGGGCATTAATTAACAATCAAACATACACACATGGAGAAGAGGACGTGGGTCCACAACCATACCTTGAAAGCCCCAATGCTGTAGTAGTCATGGCCCTCAGCCTTCAAATTCTCGTCCAGAATAATATGCTCAGCAGGCGCATCAGGCCCTGTGGGCATCTCATCGTGGACTGTAACAGGGCCATCGGTCGGCACAAGACGCCTGCAGCGTTGCGCGTACTCCTTGCCGGTCAACGTTCTTTTGTAGTAGTAATACTGCCCCTTGCGCAGAGGCGCATCTATATCGTCCTCCTTGATCCTCCCTCGGATCTCAGCGAATATTTCGTCCTCGAGCTGTTTGGTGTCTGGAGGAAATAAAATAGCAGAGATAAACCAAAATGCAGAACGCCATGTTAAGACCGAAAATATACTTCAGCGGATGCGGTCTGGTCCGAAGTACAGTTCACGTTGTGCACGTGCATTCGTTCGCTGTCAATCCCCACTACCAGGCACATACCATACATCGTAGCCCTATAACATTACAACCAGCGGCGTGGCATAAGCGGAGGAATTCCACTAGCAATAATCAGGCAGAATGGACTGATAATCAGGTAAATTTTCGCCGATCCGACAGTAGCAGTGCTGCTTGATCTACTAATCGCCGCAACTCTAGTGTCATGGTATATTACTGGGTAATCAAATAAATCTAGGTGAAGCTAGCCACACATATATCTAGTAAAGCCATCTGCTCCACTCAGATCCCCTGGTATCACCAAGAGCAACGACAGATACAGCGTAGCAGCAGTGATGCTCGCGGATCGAAGCCGAGCCGCCGAGCGGCGGGCGTGGCGTCTTCTAATCTAGCTAGGGGAGGAGGACAAGCGAGCGGGCTGCTGGTCTCACCAGACATGAGGGCGGCGGTGTAGTCGTTCTCGGCGCGGAGGTGGGCGAGGACGGCCGGGTCGGCGCGCGCGTCGTCGCGGAGCCAGTAGTAGTCGTCGACGCGCACGTCCCCGTGCTCTGCGAGCTTCCTCGGCACCTTCCTGGCCACCGGCGGCGCCGGCGTTGGTGCGGCCATCGCGGCGGAGGAGGAGACGGCTGAGGCGGAGGGGCGCAGGGAGGAGAGGGAGAGGAGGAGGAGGGCGCGGCGGCGGGAGAGGCGGCAGCAGGATTGGGGCCGGAGCGGCGGCGGGATCGAGGGGAGAGGGAGGCGGGGGAGCGTGGAGCCGACGGCGAGGCCGATGCGGAGGAGCATCGTTTATTTATCCGTCGGTTGCCGATGGCGATGGTGACGATGGAGGGCTTCCCTCCGCCGCACGATTTGGGTGTTTGGGTGGCTTGGATTGGATTGGATATGGGTTTTCAAATTGCACGGCCTGAATTTCAACAAATCATGGCAAAAAATCCAGAGAAATTCTCTACTCATAAATAACTGAGTTGGTGATGATGGTGTGCCTACCATCCTGCAATATAGACCGTCGATCTATATCTGACGGATAGAAAGCAAACTATGGCAATTTTGTAAAAAGATACCCGCACCCCTCTCCACATTTGCAGATAAGGCCTTCCCTCGTTCATCTTCGTCTCCCACGAGATAAACAGCTCGTATAAATGCATCTTGATGTTCCATGCAACGCATGGGCCTCTTGCTAGTCTTTCAAGTTTTTCGGTACAAGTTAGGGCCTTTAGACCGGAGTTATTCCGAAGAACTGTATAAGAAGAGAGTAGTAGCATGACTAAGGATGAAGAGGCTGATTGATCATAATCAATCAAGCAAAGCATCGTCGCCTGCTCCACGTGCTGGAGCTTCGTGAGAGCTGCCACCACCCCCTCCACGCAGACGAGAAGAACATCCATTGACGCCACCACCACGCAGATGAACACGCGCACCATCGACGAGGTGTTGTGGTGGCGAAAAGCTTCGGAGCTTTGGAGCAAGCCCATTTGGGGAGGGACGAGGGGGGGGGGGGGGGTGGGTTGCCCCCTCCCCCGCCCCAACGAACTCATTTTACTCGGTAACGATTAGCAAGTCTTTAGAACACACACGGCTTCTCTAGTCCCGAAATGAAACGCACATTCAACTCGTGAATCAGGAATGCATTTGTGCACTGCCCACAATAGGCACGCACGCACCCACGCGCAAAATAGCCCATTAGGCAATGAGAGGACAGGCTACACACAATCAATCGCGCTTGCTGTATAGTAGTAGAAATTAGGGAATTTCCCGTGGCAGTTGGCAGACACGACGGGTTTGCTGGCTGAAGAGACGAGAGCGGGTGGGAGGTAAAGCCACGAATTTGAATGAAAAAATCACATGGCGGCCGTACAAATGGAGTAGTCAATTGTACACGTCGTGATATTTCTTTCTATTTTTTATTTTTACTTGGTAAACATCAAGAATGAAGCAAATTGTGTTTTACTAACATTAGTGGCATTATATTATCTTGACTACAAATTTTTTTATATGCAGAGTAAAAAGAAACAGAGGGAGTAGTTTGAAACAAATTCGATATATATAAATATAAATATATATATATATAGTATTCTTTTTGAGAAACATATACGTATATATATTGTAAGGAGAATTCAAATTTCCATTTGTTTCCACTGGCGCTGGGCCGGGAGCCCGGGACGGGTAAGGTAGACAGCCCAGCCCGCACAGCAAGAATATCCAAGGCACTGAAGCCCAACGCGCACGTCCACCTTCTTCTTCTTCTTCCTCCCGTAGCGACCGACTAGCGAATCGAACCCCCCGCGGCGAGTCGAGCAGAGAAAAATCCCCGAAACCCTAGCTAGCCCGCTTCCCCGGCGAGTCGACCGGAGCCGGAGCCAGGTCGGGATGGGCGCCGAGGAGGACGCCGCCGCCCGCCGCGAGCGCCTCAAGGCCCTCCGCGCAGCCAAGGAGCTCCTCTCCACGCCCGACGGCGCTTCCCCCGCCGCCGCCCCCGACGCGGACCAGCAGTACGTTCCCCCCTCTTCTCCCTTCTCCTCCGCCCATCCCTCCCCCGCTCGTGTGCCGTGGCTGCGACGGTTCCGCCTCGCCTGCTAGTGTATTTTCCTCCAGTGGGAGTGGAGCTAGGTTGGTGCTTATTTGTTTCTGTGTTGGTTGGTATAGGCTGAGTAGGGACAAGCCCATCCTAGCATAGCTGGGAATGCTCGCGGATGCACACTAGGAGCGCTCAATTTGGAGAATTTGGCAGGATTGGGTGCTTCAGAATCGGTCCTGGACCTAGCAGACCCACACGCTAGGAGCTTTTGTTTAGCGCATATTGAGTCAGCGCCTAGGCCATGGCATTTGAACCCGTAGGATCGTGTCTAGGATCCGAGATGACTGGCGAGATGTTTGTCCTCACTCTGCGCTACAGGTTCTGTGGTTACTCACTAGCAGAGAACCTGAATGCTAAACAAAATGGCTCAGAGTTCATGACCTCACATGATGCATCTTGAGGAGCCCCTCACATAAGGTTTGCAGAGAATCCTGTTTAACATTTTCTCAGACGACCCCTTCTAGATTTTTGTTGTATTGGTTAGATTCGTAGATCTTTAGCTATCAAGTTGAGACAACTTTTATCATTATTATCACTGTACTAGTTCATACCAAAATCCACAATGTTTAAGTTAATTAGCATTAGGATTTAATGGGTTTGTGCCACCTGTGTTCACTCACTCTAGGCATAGATATGACAAGAACCTGAATGCTCGAACATTTATCTGAAATAATTCGAGTTATCCAAATTCTAAATGTATTGTGAGGCCTCAGTTCTGTGTTGCCAGAGAGTAAGGTCGTTGTATATTGAATACATATTCCTGCGTTAGATATTAAAACCATATATAAATGCTGGACTGTGAGTGCAAACTAATCACCATATATTTATAATATGACAATATATCTCATTGTGGGCTCTTGCAACTCTGCCTGATGGTGTTCTTCTAACAGTGTATGAGCTTAGGAGATGTAAATTTGTACCGTCTTTCCAGTGAACCTATGGTGAATTTCATGTTCGTTGACTGCATTAGGAATGGTGAACATGGGGCGACAGAAGAACAGGCGGACCACCAAGAATTGCCAGGTCCTGTGGATGCACCCGAGGATGCTTCCAAGGAGAACATTAGCCCCACTAAGGAATCTGATGAGGTTGAAGACAATGGGTAAGTAATTGAACAAACAACTTATACGTACTAGCTTTTTGGAGTGCCTTCTGTATCTTACATATATCTTCTATATATAATAATTGGCCGAGCCCCTTTATGTTATTATAGCGAAATCTCCATTTGCACCTGACTGAAAATCTGAATTCATTCCAGTTGTTACATTCCATCAGCCTCGTCATTCTTGTAAAAGCTGAATTAATTTTATTTACACAGCAATGTGTTGTCATGTATAATCTCACATTATATGCTTTGTACAATCAGTTTACTTGTCAGATTGTTGTGATAGCATTTCCTGACTTCTGTTAAGCATTCAATGGATTGTCGATTATAAGATTATAAATTGCTAGTGCCGGATGTCCTGATTGTTTACCAAGTATATGCTAACCTTTCGTCCGCAGTGTAGGATATTTTGTTGAGAAATCAGACCATCATGTAAAATGTTTACGGGATTAATTGATGACATGTAGCATACTTGACTCCTCTTTAATGGTGGGTGTATCATTGTTCACAAGCATGCCATGTTTGTGATACAGGGAGGTACCACTGAAGTTCAGAAACTACCTTCCTCATGATGAGCGGCTCCGAGGTGGCAAGGTGGCTCCAGTTTCTCTTCCCAAGTTTGAAGATCCGATCGCTGCTGATGCCGCTGAGCCAAAGCAGCTGGAGGTAACATTTCCAGATCCATCAAATCTCACCTCCACGATTCTGTGACATATTTTCATCTTTCACGTCGCAAACTTACCTGCCATATTTATCTGCAGAACCCCTTCGGGAACATCGCCCCAAAGAACCCGAACTGGGACCTGAAACGGGACGTGCAGAAGAGGATCGACAAGCTAGAGAAGCGCACCCAGAAAGCTCTGGCGGAGATTGCATGTGAGTAACCAGTAGATGATTGGTTCAGTTAGTCTTGAGCTCAGTTTCCTGTTGTGCATTCACTTATTCCTCGTGTCAAACCACTCTGTTCCTGCGCAGTGGAGCAGCAAAAGGAGAAAGAGGCGCTGGAGGAGGGGAGCGATGCAGCTCAAGAGTGACGTTGTACTGGTGGTGTTCCAAATATTTGCGTGGGACAAAGCAAGCAGCTGAATTCAAACCTTGATGTGTTTGTAATGCACTTGGTGTGGACTGATGACTAAATGCGGAGTAATGTAGCGAAAGTGTAGGCGTGCTCACATGATCCACGGATAACCCTTTTTTTCAATTGGTACCCAGAATTTTGAGTTCTGCTGATGGTTAGTGGTCGAATTAAAATATGTTTCGTCTTATGGATTCAGAAGTAGAAGTATTACAAGCTTCCTTGGTTGACATATACCAGTAATCATAACAATTAGCAGAATGGCTCCCCTGTATCTTATTAGTACAGGATTTATTACACATACTAACCACATATCACAATGAATAATGGTAGAATACATGGTAACTGTCCTGCACATCAACTAACCACATCCCACAATGAATAATGGTAGAATACATGGTAACTGTCCTGCACATTAACTAACCACATCCCACAATGAAGTCATGTATGTAAGCAGAATCAAACTACCGGCAGAGTATAGTTTATTTTGACAAAAGAAAGTGCAAAGCCTTTACACAAACAAACAAACCAGGGATTGCAAAGGCTAGATCGAGCTAGTGGTAGGCAAAAGAAAATGAAGGGAAATAAACAGAGACAATGTCGACCCTTCAGGACGACCGCGGTAGTTGTTCGTCCAGCTTCACGACAGGTTGCCTTGGATGACTGGCAAGATGGCTCGCAAACTCTGCCCTGAATGCTTCATCATTATTGGTACCCTTGAGCAAGACTTGCTTCAGTTCAGATAGATCATTCATGCCGGCAAGCTGATATGATGTACCACTGGAGTAGTCAATCTTGAGCAGCTCAAGATTCTTCATCGAATTTGATCCAAATGTGACTTGTAACTCGCTGGAGCTGCAAGCAATCTCCAGGACCTTCACCTTTTCGAAGGTGACCAACTCATATCCATTAACCTCGGCATAAAAATGGAGCTTGCCGTCCTGACGCTGCTGTTTGACTTTAAGGCGTAGAATACATAGTGCTGGTAGCTTGGCAAGGAACTTTATGCCATTTTTCTTTAAAGTGTCCATCTCCAGAGTCAACTTTCTGAGCCTGCCAAAATAGCTCTCGGATAGTGGCAACTTGTCCCGAAGCCCATACAGTTTAAGACTCTGTAGGTTCTCCCAAGGTATGGATATCTCATCCAAGCAGTCTTGATTGCCCTTGTCGAGTGTCACTGACAAGGATTCCAAATGCACATGACCTGAGATTGCACAGAATAACTTTCTACCATTATGCTTGTTGATGCCAGACACTCCGAGCTTGCGTACCTGAGTGAGCTTCTCGAGCTCTTCCACCATGGCCTTCCCACCTGAAGCAACGATATTGACAACACCAAGTGTATGCAACCCCCTCAGTATCCCAATCCCACTGGGCACCTCAACACCGAGCAGGTGATGTTTGCTTAAATTGGGCAACCACCTAGACGAAGCTGGTACTATCGGTGCTGGGATGTCGTTGGTGCCGGCACGAACGTATTGCAGCTTCTGTAACTTGGTGATGGACCCAGGAAAGGAGCCTATGGAGGTTCCCCTCACATCCAAAGTCTGGAGCTGCCTCAGATCACCAAGTGAACTTGGTAGATGACAGATCTCACGCTGTCCTCGTAGGGAGAGGAACTTGAGGCGATGGAGTAGCTTCACAATCTTCTCGAGATCATCGTCATTTATACCTGATGCATCCTCTAGATCAAGCACCCGCAGAGTCTTAATACTTTTAGAGGCGAAGAATGGTTCCCACTTGCCAAATACGGTAAGTGACCGTAGACGCGAGAAGTCAATGCTCTTGAACACAATTATGTCTCTGTCCCAGCTCTTCAATATGACAAGGTGACGCCCAGTGCGTTGGGTGGTTTGGATGCAACTGCCATCGAGCTCAAAAACAAGGTTCTCTTCCACTTGTTGTGAGGCGATGTACTCACGAATGAAACCATTGACCTGGCACAACACCATTTTTGTGTTGCCCATTGCAGTGGTGGCTCTTTCTTGAGGTGGCTGCTGAATTATGTTAAGATCAATTAGCCGCGAGAACAAGTTTTCTGCTCTCTCTTCCGCAGATTTATCATTAATATCTCTCGAATAACCCTCTGCAATCCACCTCCTTACTAATCGCCTTCGTCTAATGATCTGCTGTCGAGGAAAAATTGAGAGGTAGAAGATACATGGCTTCAGGATATCTGGACTAGCACGGAAGTAGGAATTCATCCAACCAAATAACATCCGCAGCCTATTACACTCCAGATCGGACTCCAGACGATGCATGAATTTAGCATTCAAAGAACGTACGGTATCCATCAATGTTACTGTCTGTGTGGCCAGTAAGGTAGCTATACAAACTATCACTTCCGGAAGACCTCCACACTTCAAAATAAGTTCTTGCAGATCTGTATCGAAGAGATGTTCATTTAAAGGGCACAATCGATTCTTCCTGCGTACCTATTGTTGAAACAGTATAATGTATTAGTTAACGTCAGACATTAGCATGAGAATCGTCGGTTACATTGGATACTAATGTTTCCGTTTGCAGAAGAACAATGCCATCTATGAACAAATGTATGGGTGCATGCCTGCATCAATTCAGGAGAATAACAGAAAAATAAATGAAAATATTCCTTCAAACATTAATTCGCAAGTTACCCCTATAATCATGTAAAAAGAAATTTTGTCTTAAATTCCTGTAGGGAATGGGCGAAGAGCAGCTATCACTAATTAAGTAAATTAATTTAAAAGTTCATTTGACTTTGTACGCTCAAGCCGTGGCCTTGTATAGCACAATAAAAGCTACTCCCTCCATTTTTGTATACAAGGCCACAAACACATATTACAGGTACGAAGGCAAAATTAAATGTGTGCTTAAGTCAATATTGCAAGCTAGGTTGTCTCCTTGTTTGTCGTGTTAATTAATGCATATTTTTCTGTCCCACCTACAACAAGCCGATGCTCTCACTCTTTTTGGTTGATTAATGAGGCACATGCAAGACAACCTTCTCACACTCACATGCATGCAAGGGATAATTAATGTTCTCCTTTGCTAGTACGAGGTAAACACCATCAATTTTGTCTCCATTAGTGTTTGTGGCCTTGTATAGTTGTAAATTGTAATTTTGATTGTGGCCTTGTATATAAAAATGAAGGGAGTAGCTTTTATTGTGCTATTAATAAATCCTGGCCATGATGCCTTCCTCAAGGGGAGGCCTGGTATAGCTTAATTGTATAGTTCCTTTCCTCCTGGCCAAGATGCATTAGACCTTGTTTGGTGGGAAGGAATAATTTGGTGAAACCCCTGCTATCACCCAATCCCCCTTTTCCCACCCCAAAAACCGCAGGGCGTGCGAGCCGCGAGGGCTACCTCAATGCTCAGAAACCCCGTGGAACTGAGGGGAAAGTGAGGCGATTCCAGGGGCTGGCCCGTTCAAGCCGTCTATACCAAACACCACTCTAGCGAATAAGGAGAGGCAAAGCCCCTCAAAACCCTGTCTACCAAACAAGGCCTTGTTCCTCAAAATAATAATAATAATAAAACCAAACAAGGCCTTAAGGAGAGACAATATTATTGCTTCAGGGTGGTGTCCACGGTGTGTAGTTGTGGAGGTCTCGCTGGACCAAGTGATCATGTCTTGGCAACGATAAGATCAGTGCTGCTCAGGAGCAATTGCGGACACAATTGCATCTTTTCATCTCAGGTAGGGGTTCTCTTTGCAAGTTTTAGGGAGTTGTGTGTAATTTTAATTTCTTGGGTCTTACTTGTAAGTTGTATTGCTCCACTGCTTTGACTTAAATAAGTGGTGGGTGCTTCTGGACCCTTCTCCTGTTCAAAAAAATAAAAACAAAGAAATACTCCCTCCGTCCCAAAATAAGTGTCTTGAGCTTAGTATAAATTTGTGCTAGAGCTAGTATAAAGTTGAGACACTCATTTTGAGATGGAGGGAGTAGTAGCTAATCAACTGGCGCCTGATTGATTCACCTAGACGTGACGTGTATTAGTACTCTTCGAGAGGGACAACGACCGAAGGCCCAACAACCCACCCCCGCGTCGCCCTCCTCTGGCGACACGGGAGCCGACTCCCACACATCGCCGAGGGCCTCCTTCCTCCTATGCTCCACATCTCGTCGCGGCCGGAGGTGCTGCCGGTGAAGCCTGGGCGGGATCCAATGATGGCAGCGGCAGGGCGGTTCCCAAGGGCAACCTCCGCTCCCATTCTCTCGGCCTCGATGGCGTGTGGCAGCGGCTCGGCGGCGCACTCCCGATATGCATGGGTCGGCGGCAGAGCGGGGCGGAGGTCTTCGACGGGCGTCTGGCAAGGGTCAACGACGACGAGGATGCTCAGAAGCGTGGCGGAGACGGAGCTTTGGCAGTCGGGGATGGTGGTCCAGATCTGGGCGCTGCCAGCCTTCGGATTGCCTTCATGGCCGTCCTCTTCTCGGTGGTGCAGCACTTGCCCCTTGCGGCGGGTGCGACGGCGGTGGATGGTGCCTCCGACGGTCTTCTGGTAGGGGTGTCGATTCGAGTGAGGTCTGCTCCATCTCTTAGCACCGATCTCGCGCAGCCCGGATGGGCTTGGGCGAATCGACGGCTCTGGGACGTGGCTGTAGGCTGGCGCGGTGGTGCCTGACGGCGCCGGGTGCTAGGTATTGTGGTGGTGCCGGTGCTCGGCCTGGCGACGACAGGCTAGATCGGGGCGGTGTGGGGGCCTGCCGTCGTGATGATAAGGTGGCGGTCCTGGTACTCTTCTCGCATCACGGCAACAACATGCATGATCGGTCCTCCTCGATCTGGCCATCCACGTGTTCCGGGATGGTCGCCAGAGATTTTGCCCATGATATCTGGATCGGTTAGATTCAGGTCGTGCATGCTCATATCAGCCTATGAGGTTTTGAAGGCGTTGCATGAAGCTCTGTTGGTTGATGACACCTTGGGACATGTCGGCTTCTCGATTTTCATGGTGAAGACAACGGTGAAGAAGGTCATGATGGCCGAGATCGGAGGATCAGTTGGACGGACGGAGCCTTGAAGACGATTGAGTCAGCCAGGTGTCAGATAACTCTCAGGAGCAGCACTGATAAGTGGGGGCGGCAACACTGGCGGATTTCATTTTTGGTGGTACTCCTCGAGTGCCGAGTCGTGACTTTCAGGGTAAAAACCTAAGGTCTCATCTTCATTGGTTGTGCCTGGCAATTGCCTTCTTGAAGGAATTGTTTTGAGAGCGCGAACTTTCTTTAGGGTGAAAACCTAAGATCTTGGATCAGGCAACGACAGCGCTTGTGCACTATTGCCTACTTGAAGGCGTTGTTTTTGGAGACCTCTTATGTTTTTTGGGTGTTGTATTAGGTGGTGGTAGGTGTGCTGCTGTTCAGAGGAGTCAATCGCTGTGGCGGGACCTTTTTTTTCCTTTTTTTTATTTTTTTACTTTGGCTGTGTGCATCCTGGATGTCTTTACACTAGTAGAAAATGGAGCTTTAGCGCCGGTTCGTAAGGGCCTTTAGTGCCGGTCCCATAACCGGCACTAAATGGTGGTCACTAAAGCCCCCCCCCCCCCCCTTTAGTACCGGTTCGGCATGAACCGACGCTAAAGTGCCACCACGTGGCGTGAGCTCGCGCCCTGGTATGGGGGACCTTTAGTACCGGTTCGTGTTACCAACCAGCACTAAAGGTTTTTTTTTTGAATTATTTTTTTTTGAAAATTTTCGAAATTTTTTTGATTTTTTTTATTTTGATTTTTTCTCAATTATTTGATGATTTAGTCTCTAATCACCTCTCTTAATTGCTCAAGTGTGGATCACTCATTCCAAATCATCTAACTTCCCGACCGGTCACCCATCCCTCTCACTACTCTAGCCCGAGCACGCTTAACTTTCGGGTTCTATTCTCCTTCGTTTCCGAGTCTGCACTTGTTGTTTTCCTGACAATAGTAAGATGTTAATCCTATTAACCCTCAGGAGTTTAGCTTGAGCATGAAGTCACACATTTCACCGTTTGAGTTTGAAACTATTATTCTAAAAAACAGTAATTATTTAGTAACGCTAATATTTCTTGAATAAGTTTGACCATAGCTTGACCACAGTTTGACCATAGTTTGATCAGATTTGACCAAAATTCAAAAAATTAAAATAATTATTTAGTAACACTAATATTCTTGAATAATTATGTAGTAACATTAATACTTCTTGAATAAGTAGTTTGACCAAATTTAACCAATTTTTTTAAAAAAATTGAAATTATTTGACCATATCTTTTTTTCCTTTTGGAATTTGAGGATTCAAAAAAATTCCAAATAGGCCGTAGGCTGTCTCCATCGGATGCGGATTTTCGTGCTGAATTTTTTGATATATTATACGTTTTTTCCGACATCGTATGCAAAAGTTATAGCCGTTTTACATTTTCCCATCAAACCTCCTCAATCCCCTTATAAGAGATTTAAATCCCCTTCAAACCTCCTCAATCCCCTCGGATTCACACGCAACCGAACAAGAGCTTAGAGCGACCCGTACTCCTGTGGAGGACTCACGTGATGGTTCTGCCTACTAGCAAGTAGCAAGGTGGTGAGTGTGAAGACTTGAGCCAAAGCTATTTTCCGATCGAGGAGCTTGGCACGCCTTTACCTGCTGCTGCTGCTGCGTGCCTTCTGCACATGTTTCTATTGTATTCTGCACCATTCATGTGAATATACATCGATCTTCCTACTGCTGCGTGCGTTCTGCACCATTCACGTGACATGCATCGACCAATTGATTCCATCTTGCTTGTTTCTAGTGTATGTCTCGAAGAATACTACCCACTTCATCTAGATGCATAAATCATCTTAGGTTATGCATCGCGATCAAGACGCAGGAAGAAACGAGAGAATTTAATGTTTATTTGCTAATTAATAGTATTGCATGCAATAAACTAACAACCGCATGTCTTGTTTGTTAGTCTCAAGCCACATACACGCCTCATATATCTTATTGGTTGATTCACGATTATTTGGTTTCGTAAGGTGACTTATGCACCTAGACGAAGAGAGTACTTTTTGATGCTTCCTTCTCGAGATCTACAAGTAAAGGTCTTCAGGGCATCTCTAAGGGCAACCTGCAAATTTTCTTCTTCGTTCGTCCGCGGACAAGGAGATCAATGCACGGACACGGATGCGAGAGGCCGCCATCCGCATATATTTGACCAACAATTCAAACTAACCTGACAAAAATCGTTCAAACCGGGCAGATTTCATTCAAATACGGACATAATTTACATAAATGGTCGATATTTTGAACGTTTAGAGAAAACTACTCCCTCCGTCCTAAAATTAGTGTCTCAACTTTATACTAACTCTAGTACAAAATTGTACTAACCTTGAGAAACTTATTTTGGAATGGAGGGAATAGAAAAAACCTAAACCCTATACTAGACGACCAACTCGTACGTGTGGCCGCCCTGCCCTGCCGTACCGCCACCGTCGTCATTGTTGTGGTCCCTCCAGCAGCGGAACACCGTCGGAGGGCAGCGACATCCTTATCAGGCAGCTGTCTGCCGCTCGCGTAGCAGCAGCTACCTACTGCCGCGCTACGTGGAGTGCCGCCGCGGCCACTGCCAATGTGGCCTTCGAAGCCCTCCTGGCGGCCTTGCCACGACTGGCGTTGGCGAGCTGTCGCTAAGTGACTACATATCACCGATCTTGACGAGCTCGCCGTCAAGGCGGCGGCGCCTGGCGGCCCTCTCCACGGTGGTCATGGAGCAGCTGTGCACCCACGCGGCTGCGAGGTAAGGGACATTGCAGACCCAGTTCGGCGCCACGTCGCTCTTGGCGAACGCGGAGCAGCGACCGGCGTTGTGCGGACCATACCTCGCCGTCCTCCTCCTCCCCCTCCGGCTGCAGTTGTCCGGCGACCCATTGCTGCTATTGATGTGTGCCATCACCGGTCTGGATGTAGGACTGCTGCGTGGCCATTTGGGTGTAGGACTTCTGCTGATGGTATTTGCCAGACTGGGCGGGATCTGAGTCTTCCACCGCCCTCCCCCTCCTTCGCCTCCGCCGTGGATGATTTCAAGCATCTCCCTGTCCCGGTCGTCGTACGTCGTCTCCCTCGCTTTAACCATTGCAGCGAACAGCTTGCGGGCACCGATCTGCTCCCCTTTCCGCCGTTAGTGCCTGGACGAGCTGTGGCGAAGAATACTCGGAGAAGAGTGGTGCCGCGTTAACGTCGACGATGTAAGGCATTGTACCTGAGGGGTTTCGAGCTGCTTGGTGGCGTAGCAGTATTGAGACTTGTAATGCTCTGGCCATGGCGCCTTTTGTACTGTGGAAGCGCTCGTCTGGCGGTGCCGCCACGAACGCCTGGTTCCCCACAACCTCCACGCCCAACGCCACCACCAGCCCCACCGGCGGCCAACCGCTTCTTGAGCTTCTCCTCCTTTACGGCCTTTGCTTTGACACGACGAGTTTGCCACGTAGCCGAGTTGATCTTCCGGGTGAGCGTGATGCTCGGATCCTCTGGCACCTCTGCCACCTCCATCTCTGACGGTTCCATGCGGCGAAAGGAAGGAGAAGGTGAGAGAAATGGGCGGGAATTGTCCAGAGATTGGGGGTGATGGAAGAAGAGAGTGGGGCATTTTGGCGTGGAAACAATGCGGGATGCTGCAAAAGTGCGGGCCTTACCTTTCTTTCGGGGTGGGCCAGAGGGATCAGATAGCGACATTTTGCATGTCCAGACTCCCGCAAAATCCCCCACATTTGGTTCCTGCTTGCGGGAGAAAACACGTCCGGACCGTTCGACGGACCGATACGGGCCCATGTTAAATGGCTCCGCAGTCTGGACAGATGCGAACGATTTGAGGGTCATCGAGGCTAGTTCCAATGCATTGGTGCTTACATGAGGTGCTAAGCACATTAAAAACTTTAGCAACTAAAGCCCCCAATGCATAGGTGCTTAACTTGTTGGTGCTAAGCATCCTTCATTTAATGATTTTGCAATTAAAGTTCTTCATGCATTGGTGGGATCCTTCCAATTTAAGTGTTTTGCCTAGGTTCTCGCACTTGGCATTGTTTCTTACAGGGTCACCACACTCATCTCTCTCCTCTTAATTACCTTGCCACATCAGACTTTTTGCCTACATGACAGCCTTAGCACTTGTACCAGGTGGAGCATTGGGAGAGGCATCATTGAAGATGCCCTTAGGTCCTTCTTTTAGAAAAGTAATAACACTTGTGACAGCCGGCAGCTTCTCGGCAGCAAGTGAGTTGGTCAGCATGTACATACACGATGAATGTATGGATGTGATTAACTTTTTCGAATTAGATGTAGGCGTTGTAGACACGCTCTCTCCTCTTTTTAGAGAAAGGGCAACACGCGCGACAACTGCCCTCTCATTATTTTGCTTTTAGATCTGGCATTGGGTTGGTTTATTCCAGTGGATGGTTGGTACCATATAGGATACGTTGTCCAACAAAGTGATGTTTTTCTTTAAGAAAAAATTCCCAACAAAGTGAACTTCAGCGCCAAATAAATTAAGTAAAGTTAGCTGTGCTATGGTTCACTAATATCCATATGTCGACTACTGATTCATCACCGACTGATTAGCTAGTCAAACGCGCGTGTGTACCTGCAACTAGGAGTAGTAGCTAAATTCTAAAAAAAAAAAACTAGGAGTACTAGCTTTTCATGAAGTAGTTGGCATATGTGGTACGATCTGTGACAATAATAATATTTCTGAATATGTTCTACTCGACCAACCGGTGGCTAGTCATTCTCACTCGTCACGGTGGGACAAGGAAAACATAAACATTTCCACGCAAAAAATAAGGAAAACATACACATTACACAATTACATGCATGTTCGACGTACCTGCATTGCCTTGTAAAATACAACCAGCTTTTATGGCTTATGCACTTCGTGAAAAACGCTTGAAAATCTTAGTTATAATTCTGCAGGGCTACACAGTTATAAGATTTTAACATGTACATGTATCAAAAGCTTTTTCCCTATGTGTTCAAAAGAAAAAAGAAATCATTTCTATATGTATCATGCTATTTTGACCAAAGGCTTTGATTTTTGTATGTTGTTTTGGTCTGTGTGCATGGAGAAAAATATTTGTCATTGATTTATGGCATGTCACAAAATGAGAAATATGTAGAATTATTATTTGACTTGATATGGGCTAGGCCTGACTAAAATCGGTGTATCTTATCAGGTCAATAAGAAGATACCCCACCATGAATTGGTTAGGGTCCATACTCTAATTGAGAAGTTTCTAAAAAGAACTCTAATTGAGAAAAAAGGACCGGAAAATGGCTCAGGCCCGAAGAATAATTGAACCTGCTCAACGAAATATTGAACCGAAAGTACACATGACCGAGAAAACAAATTAGTCCAGACAAATCAAATATCGGGCGCCCCTATATCTCACTTATAGTGAGACGTAGGGCAGCCTCGCCTGCTCCTGTGACTCGAATACACATAAATTTTCGAGCTCCACTATTATCTGCTACATTTAAAAGGATCTGAGGTTGAATCATATTATTTTGATTTCAATTTGTTATTTCAATGCAAAAGGATGAAAGAAATATTGTCTTTCCAGATACAAAAACCAGGCATTTTTTTTATCTTCCATACCCCTTTTAGGGTTCTATATCTCTAATCGAATAAATTGACTTCGTATGGGCATTTTACTGGCAGCTATGGAGATAGCTGCTCTAGCTACAGTTTCATATACTCTCCCCCCCCCCCCCCCCCCCCATTTCATAAAGTATACCACCAGGTTTAACAACGGATATCCAATATTTGGGGGACCCCTTTCCCGAGCCCATACGTGTTTCCGTGGGTCTTAGTGTAATCGGTTTATCGGGAAATATACGTACCCATATTTTTTCACCACGACGTGCATATCGTGTTATTGCTCTTCGTACTGATTCTATCTGTCTCGCCGTGATACAAGCGGGTTCAAGTGCTTGAAGAGCATATCTACCAAAACAAATACGATTGCCTCGGCAAGATTTTCCTTTCATTCTTCCTCTATGTTGTTTGCGAAATCTGGTTCTTTTGGGGTTATAGTCCATGCTTCTCTTTCTTAGTTCCATCTTTACTGCAAAACTGGACATGAGAGTTTCTTCTCATCCAGCGGAGCGATGTACTGGGCCAGCCCAGCGCGCAACAGGTAGGCCACAACCTCAATTTTTTTTGCTTTCCCATGTTTTTTTGTTTTTTGCTTTCTTTTTTACTTTTGTTTATACTTTGAAATATTCTGAATATATATATATCATAAAAAATACTTTAAATCAAACTTTTGAAAAAATGTTAACCTTGCATTTGAAAACTATTAAATGTGTATAGAAAAAAATTGTTTCTCATGTATAAAAAATAATACAATGTGTATGAAAAAAGTTGATCGTGTATTTAAAAAATGTTAATTAAGTGTTTGAAAAATGTTAATAAGTATTTTGAAAATGTTAATCAATGTGGGCCAATGCCCAACGGGTACGGCACCTCCGCCTCGCCGCACGACATCTTCCAGCCGGGCATCCCGATCCACAGAGTCGGACTGATCGGCTCAGCCCCCGCTGCTGCTCCGGCAGCCAACAAAAATAGGAGCACTACTATCAAAAATCCAATCCGGTGCCCAGGCTCATCTGCACCCGGTCAAAAAAAATCAAAACAAATAGTAAAAGTTTCAAAAAAAATCCATTTTTTTGTGTGATAGATAATTGTATGCGTGAGGTTCGCTCCAAATTTCAACTTATTTGGACATCTGAGCAGCTCTTAGCAAAAAAAAAAAAACAAATCGGGTCAGAACAGTGTGTGAACAGTAAAATTTTTTACAGACCCTCAATTTATCTTTTTCGCTGAGAGTTGCTCAGTTGTCCAAATGAGTTAAAATTTGCAGCGCACCTCACACTTAAAATTATCTACCACACAAAAAAATGGAATGTTTTGAATTTATTTAGTATTTATTTTAACTTTATCGGGAGGGGGTGCAGATGAGCTCAGGAGCAGAAACGCCGCACTCCACTACTACTATCATTAGTACCGACGCCATGACACATACCATAATGCTGTATCTCTCTAGCTAGTTGTCCGTGCGTGTGTGAGGAGCTCCTCCAAGCTTACCTAGCTACTCCCTCAGTTCCAAAATAGATGACCCAACTTTGTACAAAAGTTAGTACAAAGTTGAGTCATCTATTTTAGAACGGAGGGAGTAGTGCCGAACTCGATCTCATTCTCCATCTCACCTACCATCACGCACTCGTTCATCAAATTAAAACCCTTGTTCGTCCTCCAGCTTTACATCACATGCATGTTCGCATAAACTATACCATATGATTCCCTAACAGCAGCTTTCTTACTAACTTTATTGAACACTGGCGTAGGTCCGTCCCTATGCATATGAGATATGCGCAGCAGGTAAGATTCCCCAGCGCACGCCGCACGCCGGCCGGAGCTAGCGAGCCCCCATCCCCTCCCCTCCCCGAAGAAATAGTAAATGGTTCATCCCGTTCAGATCCAATCACGGGTGCATACGGTAACTAAACAAAGCAGGCAAACGTATAGACGATTGTACACGTCAAAACAAATTACATAAATGAATTATGTCCCTGATTGCCGGAGGCAGGCAGGTACGTATGATGCTTCAAATGTTTTGTCTGGTTTTCCCTAAGGATATCTCTACACTATTTCACAGGGAAGTCTCAAACGCACACCAGTGGTTGCACGGCATGCATGTGCCCCAAATAATCCTACACCTACGTCATGTGTTTACCTAATCTTACATAAACTTCATAATCTATTTCTCCCCGTGGGGCCTCCTGAGTCATTTTTTTTCTTCCAAGCTAATCATGCCTAGTCAGCTATCACGTAAGTTTACCTAGAATCTATTCCTAGGTGTAGCAAAGCCCCTCTCTCCCTCCCCCACTTACTTGTGTCACCATGGCAAGCAACACTCGTTGTCTTTTATGAACAAGACATGCTTAGAGCCATGTCCAGTGTGTATTCAACGCCGTAAGCGGAAGCCAAATTAGTAGGCCAAGCCCATTATGCTATCCTGGCCATTTTTTTCCTAATGTTTTTTTATCTGTTTTGATTTTCTGCAACTCATGTATCATATTTATGTGTCAAATTTGAGTGCAATATTTTAAGACTTGAACTATCAACAAATAACTCGTTGCTGATAGAGCTTACTCTTTTATGCTTGAGTAGTTTAGTTCACTGATATAAACTCGTAAATATGCTAACGTGAAAGCATGAAAATCTTTTCACTCAAAGCAGCGACATATTTTTGTTTTTTTAGAAGTTGACATATTTTGGTTGAAAATAAACAAAATGTTCATGTATTTTAAAACAAAGATATTGTATTTATTCATTTAATAAATTATTTACATGTTAAAAAAGGAATTTTCACGTATATAAAAATTTCTTCATCACTATACAATAATATAATTTAGTGCATCTACGAAGGGAAAAGAAAAAAAATGTCATGACACAAAGAAATGTTCATATATTTCACATCATTTTTTCTGTATATAACTACTCCCTCCGTAAACTAACATAAGAGCGTTTAGAATACTAAAGTAGTGATCTAAATGCTCTTATATTAGTTTACAGAGGGAGTATCTATTAATACATCCCAAATAGCATGAAGTTCAATGCTATGGACAAGACCAAGCTAAATAATGAACATGTATGTGGAATCCTCCTACCCTGTAGGTAATCACGTGTCCATACACTCTCGTTTAGAGCATCTACAGTCATGGACAGTGACCGGTCACCTCTAAATGTCCTTGTCCACAACCGGGTTACTCATTAGCAAATCCTCAAATCCATACAATGTCATGCAACGTAAAATAATCTCACGTACTTCATCTCCATCACACACATAAGATAAAACTACTTCATGATACATGTCATCGGGCTACATAAAATTGACATACTCTAAATAATAACCTATCGAGAAAGTTTACCCATGGTTGTCCTTGCCCTTGTCGTCATTGTTACGTAAGGAGTGGCCGAAGAGGCATAATGGATGGAGCCGAATCTGCTCACTGCTGGAGCTTTTTGACCCATAACCTCATCCTTCTCCTCTTGGTGCGCAGTCTGTCCATAGCATGGACCGCTCGGTTTTGTTCTTTGTGAGGGCGGGCACCATTCTCCTTTGCTGCTTCTTGGCCTCCAACGTGGCGTGCGACATGACCTCTTGTGTTTGCCATGCCCTCTTTCTCGCTCGGCAGGGACGCCGCTCCTCATTGCATCCACGGTACGGCCATCTACAGGCGTTGACCTTGGAATCGGAGCTCGAGATCACTGGGACGAGGCTCCACCACGGGGGCTGCGCTGCCAGCCAGGGGTCATCCATCGCGTTCATGCGCCTTGAGGTAGCAGTGCGGGCAGATCCAAGCGCCGCTTCAACAGAAGCGATGGATTCCTGCCGGATCGACTCAGTCCTTGGTTAGGTGCATTTATCCCTGGAGTGACGGAGAGCCAGGTGGACAGAGAACTTCTCTTAGTCCCCACATTGGTCGAGATCCCAGTCGACAAATTCGGAGTGCCTCGGAGCTGGGTCCACTGCCCGCCATGCTGGAGGAGGCCGAAGATCGCCGGAGAGGAGCTGGGGGAGAGGGGGGAGTGGGGTGGCGCAAACTCGAAGTGGAGTGGAGTGGCAAGTGGCTAGGGTTTTGTCCGCATGCGAATATGATGGAGATATTTGTGGGGTTGTGGTGGACCAGCTTCACCTCATGGCACAGTTGTGTGAAGAGAAATGGGGAAAAGGCCATTGGCCGAAACACCATCCTCATTTTTTTTGGAAGCAGAATGATGTAGGATTGGTCGATAGAAGTGAAGATGCTCCTGTCTGCACTGAAAGTCTGAAACTCGAAGAAATAGGCGAAGAGCAGGAGGTCTCCAAGAAGTTTAGCAAAGGACACATGACCAAATCCATGTGGTCGGTCGGACCCCAAATCTAACCACATATATACCCACAAAGCATATGAGTTCTTGCATTGAGGAAGGCTCTTCCAGAGACTCAAGCCACCGCAATTCGAGTGAAGAGAGATGAATAGAAGGTGTATAATATCATTCAGGACACCATTAGTGCGTTATTAAGAACCGAGAAAAACAAGTGTTGTCATGTCCCAGTTTACATAGGCCATAAGCTTCGGGCCATTACACACCAATGGGAAGCCCAGCTGATATGATGATACTTTGACGAAGATGATACTTTGACGAATCGGGCCTGGAGACATGGAACGCACTGTCTCACCAGGTAGGTCTAGCAAGCTCTTAGAGAATAAGAAAGACCCGACAACTGGGCCAAATCCTTTTTTAGATAAAAACTGGGCCAAATCCGCCAAATAGAGGCAAAAGCGGCCCCCCCCAGGACTGAAGCGGGCAGGCCAACTTATGATTAGCACGGGGTTCTGGTGGGCTATTTCCTTGACTGGTTCTTTGTTTTTTTTTCGGACAGTTTTTGCTCATTCTTTTTTCTTTGTTCCGTTTTCTTTTTTTTCCTTTTTCCTTTTTTCATTTAAATTTCATGAAATTTTCTTTTCAAATTCATGAAATTTATTCAAGATCTTTTTTTTCAAATTCGTGAACCTTTTTCTAATTTCCTAGTTTTTTGAATATTCAGAAACATTTTTGAAGTTGCAAACTTTTTCTCAAAATTTTCAAATTCATGAACTTTTGCAAATCTACAAACGATTTTCAAATTCACGAACTATTTTCAAATTTTGAAAATTCTCAAATAGGTGACCCTTTTTCATATTGATGAACTTCTTGGAAGAGTCATCGGTATCAACTCTCAAAGGGTCAAACGGTCAACTGTCAACGAGTCGGACGATGAGTGGTCAAAAGGAAAGCTGCAGCGGATGCGAGCGACAATAGAGCAAGGGAGCGAACCGGTGGAGCGATCAAGCGAGGAAACGTTGCTTTAATTGGCTGGACCAACTGACCATGCGTGTGTGCGCCGCGTTCCCTAAAAACATCTTCAACGGTAACGGCAAAAAACGCGCGCGTGGTAAAAAGCGATTTTAGCGCGCGGGGGACGGTTTCGTATGCTCCAGCGGTGGCGGGAACGCCGAAACTCAGATGCAAGGTAAAAGGCAATTCTAGTGCGTGGGGGGCGGTTTCGCGGGCTCTAGTGGCAGCGGGAAACTCAGGCGCGCGGGAAAAGATCGCGCGCGCAAAAAAGATGTCGGGCGCATACTAGTTTTGGCGCGCCTATAAAATGCAGCGCCCGCCACGCGCACTCCCATCGCTCTCCACCGCCACGCGCCTTCTGTCGCTCTCTCCCCGCTCCCTCTGCCGCTTTCTCGCCTCGCCGCGACGCGCCACCACCGTGCCACCAAGCCGCTGCTCCGCCGGGGAGTCTCGGGCTACCGCAGCTTCCGCGCGCGCCCCTCCGGCGCCTTCTCTGCCGAGATTCGGTCCGGTGACATGCGGCTCGGCCTCGGCACCTTTGACACCGCCCACGAGGTCGCCTGCGTGTACGACGCAGCGGCGTGGCGCCTCCGGCGGTCCCGTAGGGACATGAACTCCCGGAGGTGCCGACGCGGGAGCGGGCGCAGGAGCTGGCGTCTCCCCCGTAGCTTATCACCGACGAGGATCGTCGTGAGAACCGGAGGCGGGAGCGCCGTCTCAGCCTCGTCGAGATGGACGAGGAAGCCAAGGCGCTGTGGCGCCAACGCTTCCCGCAGGACGTCATCAACGAGCAGCAATTCTTTGCGCAAAGGAGGGCGGAGAAGGAGGAGAGGAGGGCGGAGCAAGCCACCTATCGCGAGGACAGGCATACGTGGAAGGCAACCGCTGAATTCAACATCGGGCTAGGAGAAGCGTCGTCCTGGGGCTCCAACGACGATCGGTACCTTGATGCCTTCATTGAGACGTCGGAGGAGGACATAACCGAGTTGGAGGAGTAGGACGACGAGTAGTAGTTTTTTTATCTGTCATTTTATCTACCGTTGGAGGAGGCTATGAACTATCTATGCACTATCTATGTATCTTTTTTTATCTACGGCAATGTTAACGCCCACACGTGTGGGCGTCTGCAGATCACCCACACGCCTCCACCGCCACTCATTTTGCCACGTATGAATACATGACATCAGCAGAAATCTTTTTGGTTTTTGGCTTAAAAATGTTTTATCTCCTAAATAAAAAAGCAAACTAAAAATCCGTTTTCACCATTAAATCCGTCTCGACGAGATCTTCAAAACTAGACCCCATGTTGATATGTTTCGACGAAATTTGTTTTTGCCCAGAAGTTGCCATGATGTTTACACTATAGTTGTCATAGTGCTTAAACTAAAGTTGCCATGTGGCAATTTTAGTTTGTAGATCATGGCAATTTTAGTTTTTTTATGATGGCAATTCCAGTACTTTGACCATGAAAATATATTTTTTATTGAACCATGGCAATTTTAAGTGCATGCATCGTGGCAATTTTAGTTTATGGTGCATGGCAAGTCTGGTTTCTTAATTCTTTGGTTTATAATATGTTAAAATTGCTTTTAAATAAAAAAGAAAATAATTGAAACATATCATGGCAACTTCAGTGTAAATATCATGGCAATTCATGTGCAATAGACATGGCAACTTTTAACCCAAAAAAATTTCGCCGAAATATATCGATATGAGATCTAGTTTTGAAGATCTCGTCGCGAGGGATTTAATGATGAAAACAGATCTTCAATCGGATTTTTCATTTAAGAGATAAAACATTTTAAAAACTGAAAATCCAAAAAGATTCTCGCATGCATGCATGCGATGACGTGGCAATCTATTTACATTAGAGACGTGTGGTGCGTCTCTTTTCCCGCCACACGTGTGGTAGTTATCGGGACCCTTTATCTATTGTTTTTATCTATCTATGTACTATCTATCTATCGTTTTTATCTATCGGTTTCTATCTATATATGCCTATAGAGTCGGAGCCGAATGTGTATCGAGTCATAGTAGAAAAGAGAAAAAATATAGCTCGTTTGCTGGAGCGGCTCCCTCGCGCTATATTTTGCAGCGGCCGCTAGAGCCGGCGCTCCACGGCGTGAAAAAACTCACGATTCCAGCACTATTAACGCTTTTTTAGAGCGTCGCGTGTTTCGCAGATGCTCTTTTTTTCGTGAATACTTAAGATGCGTATCTTTTCATTGATAGGAGAAGAGCGTTTTAGCATGAGATTACAACCGCTTACAAGGCCATGTATGCATACGGCATGAATGAAAGCGTTGGAGCAGAACAGAGTATGGGGTTGCTCAGCCCCTGTTGGAGATGCTCTAACTAGCGCAAAAGGCGCTGAATAGGAAGTCTCCATAACTGTTTGGCGGGGTATCTTTACTGAACTCTTGACGGTACTTCATCTTGTAAAGATTGATACCACGAGGAATATGTCTCAAAATTTTAATTTTTATTCTTAGTTGTAGGAATTACTTTGTAATTTCTTGGATCCGGGATCCAAAACCCTATACATTAAATGGCTGTGAGTATGAATAAATTTCCATGTATTTCTAAAGAAAAACCGGTTTGCCTAGTGCTACATTGCTAGGGAGTGGGCATGCCTCGAGTTAGCAGATGATATCGATCCATTTGCTCAAAAAATAAGGCTGATATCGATCCTTTGCTAACCACCGTCGCCATGTCGTGTGCTACGCTCGGAGATGTAACTTTCAACTACTTATTTCCGGGGAAGTTCAAACTAATCAATCCTAGGCGAGTCTTTTAACCAAGCCTGCCCGCTGGACGAGTTGGTTGAGTCCTAACAAAATCATTTTAGCTTGCGTGAGCTGAGCTTGAACCGTAATGTATATCGCACGATCGAGTAAGACAGACACAAGGTCATGGATGCATCATGCATGCGCTGGCTTATTAGGCAAGGTCTCAAACAAGAATACAGGCAGAGTTAACTACCGGTAGATCGTCACTTAGATAGAGACCTACAGACAAGACAAACCCCGAGCAGATAGATGAATGCATACATTCATCTGTTCTGTACTTGATTATATTATTGGTTCAACTTACCCGGTAATATATATAGCAGTAGCAGCGGTATAATACAGGTGCGACGCAAACCTTAACATTGTATGCTTTCATGGTGACTATGTATTGCACGAATGAGGCCGTCGGGAGACGCAAACCTTAATATTCTTCCGATTTTCCAACGACAAAGGAAAGCTCTGCTTATCAGCCGGACGATAAGGACAAGCAGAGCTAAGCAGAACCTAGTAACCCTTATACAACGTAGTACATACAAAGCACTATGGTTGACGCCCCCTCCCTCAACTACCGACTTGGACAATCCAACAACCAGAGCCACCAATGGCTTATGGCTGGTTAACTCTCCGCGTAGCTAGCGGCCGAGCGCTGCCTTATTTTAGGCGAAACTACTCTGCGTACGATGCCTTCTCGTCGGACAACAGTACGATCAGACTGGGATCATCTCTAAATACTAGGGCCCACAAACTGAATCATCTATGGCTCTCTCTAATCGTATGGAGTGTTCGACACGAATTTATCGTAAGTATAGCAAGGTTCGGCAGCAGCTGTTCTTTGGGCCTGAGTAGACAAAAACGCCCTTCAACAACTGCCCAACTGTAAAAAAATTACAATGCAAGTGCAACACCTAGCGGCGGCTGCCTAGCAACGATGGCAACAGCTAGCAGCGACAGATATTTTCTGAACATGTGTAGTGCAAGTGCATCATTCCAATTTTCTGAAAATGTGAAATGCTTCTCTGCTCCTAGTACTACTAGTAAAATTCAGTTTAGTTTCAGTTTTAGATGTTTTGACAGTAAAAATCAGTTTAGCAGTAGGTTCAGATTTGAATGTTTGAGTGCCCTATTTTGGGGTAGCTGTTGAGGATGTCGTTCCAAAAAAAGTTGTTTTCATGCCCAAATTTTTTTAAACACCCTGTTTTCATGCATAAAAATAGGGCAACTATTGAAGACACGCTTACAAGCCATTATAATACTGACGGGGACAAGCCCATATTACCCCCCGAACTTGTCTTAGCATTCACATGAATTACAACCCTTGCTTTGTTTAGGTTCAAGTTCCACCTCCAAAATTTTAAAACTATTCAAGATTCACTTTGTTGTCCTGATCCGTGAGACAGAGCACAGTCTATCCTGGACGTTCCAGATTATATGGTCATCCACCTGGTGGGACTAACACAAGATCACACACGCACGAAAAGTGGAAGAACACAACAAAACACTGTGAAACACAGTGAGACATACAACGGAAACTCGCAGGGGCATGCACCTGCCATGCCCCTGTCAGGCTGCTTGATTGCCTCGGGATTCGTGAAGTAGTTGGATCCAGCACTGAGGGCACAATAAGTTTTGAGTTTCAAGCGTTGAAACTTAAGATTTTTAATCTGAAACTTGCGATTTTCTCACTCGCTCTTACCAAGTAATAGATAAGCTTTAAAACATGTTTTGTGTCAGTTGTAGGCCAAAAAAATCGTGATTTCATCGGTCACTCGTACTAATTTCAAGAGTTAAAACTTAACATGTTTTTCAAAATTCTTCAAAATATATTCAAAATGGGTCTTATTTGAAAGCCCTCAACATGAGAAACATGAAGATGAAAACATAACTTAATTTGGGTTGTTTTATTCAAAACATATGGAAGTTTAAAAACTGAAAGCCAAATGAAAAAGCCCGCATCTGGGACTTGGTGCCCCCGCACCTGCGTGCCACGGATCCTCTCCCGAACATACATGGGAGTTTTGCGATGTGCACATTCTATGCCCTCTTCAATTTTTCTCCTTTTATTCAGCTGCATAACAAACTAGCCTCCCACAATCCATGAATCGCACGCCATCCCACGGACTGATCATGTCCAACAACTTACAGAGAACTAAACGCCTCCTGTAGCACGAACACATTGTCTTTCTGCATTTTATTTAGAAATCCGCAAACGCCTCGCTCCCCCCACGTCGCCAGCTCTGGCAACTCGGGGGGGGGGGGGGGGGGGGGGGGGCGAAAACGTAAACACCGCCTCCACCTCTCCCCTTCCATCTTCCTCCCCTCATCGCCGCTTGAGGCACCAACCAGCAAAGCACAAGCAGCTGTTGGGACAACAACGACGGGGTATTTCTCGTGAGTGTGGCCCGGTTGCGTGCCTTGGTCAGCTAGCTCGCCTCCACCTGGATCTGGCTACCAGAGGTGCGGCGGCCGGCAGTAGGTTGGCGGTGGTGGCTCCGGGCATTGATGGACAAAGCTGGCTCCCCTGCTTCACTGGGTGTGTGATGGTGGCGTGGAGAGCGTGCGATGGCGGGTTAGTGCTGATGGGCTTTGATGGGTGAATCTGGGCCCGGGTGGGCCAGTCCCATGCGGCGGCGGCTCTACATCGACGACGAGCGGCTCTGGTGGCGAAGGCTCGCGATGGTGTCATAGTGCTCCACTTTCGGATATTGGCCGTGAGCTCCCGTCCCTGGTGCACGGCAGGGTGGCCCTCAGACGACCCTTGCCACGGTTGGGTCACCTCTTGCCTTTTTGGCTAGAGAGGGGAGGTTGTTTTTCTCTTCTACAGGTATGGTTTTAATGCTCAAATCCGGGTGAAACCCATGCAAGGACATTGTCAATGCCAGCAACAATGACATCCATGGACGCCGTTTTCCTTCTTGGAGGTGTCGTCTCTGATTTTGTTTCAGTTATTCTTCTGGTAGCAAGCACCGGGTGAAAACCTTAGATCGGACGTTGTATGCTCAGGCGGTGTCCTGACATAACGTGCACCTTGGAGTCGCCATCTTTGGAGTCCCTGTTGGCAGATGTAGGAGCGTCTGGCTTTTGGTGGAGTTGGGTTTGTGGTGTCGTTTGTGGAGGTGTGTGGGGTTGGTGGTAGTGCTGGTGGGTGAGGGACGGTTCGGCGGCAGTGTCTTTGCCGCGGATGTGCATGGTGAAGCGATCCAGGTGTAGAGTCGGCTCCTTGAAAACTGGAAACTGGAGTCTAAAGCTACCTGTCAATGTTCAGCGCAACAACGTTAACATCAACATTTTATGCCACAGAACTTTCTCTTCATGATATTGTTTGCGCCATAATAAAGTATTTTTTTTTCGAAAAGGAGGAATACCCCCGGCCTCTGCATCTGGACGATGCATATGGCCAATGTATTAATTATTAACACAAGACCTTACAAAGTCGTACAACAGTAAGACTAAAGCCACCATCTTCGCAACCTCTGTCGCTACTCCTATCTAACTGATGAAGGGGCGCTAATGGTCTGGGCCTAATACCAAACAGACCTCGCAGCCAAACCTAACATTTAAGACCTGAGGTCCCAACCAGGACGCCTGCCGGGTATGGGCACCCACAAGTCCGGCGTGCTCTTCAACCAGGACCCCTGCCGGGTATGAGGCCGCCGCAGCCACGTACCATCAATCCATCTTCAGAGTTGTACTGTTGCATGAACCGTGTCAGGTCTCTCTGCCATCGACGCCACCACGACGCCAGACAGCGCCACCATCCTGCGCTCGTCCATCATCACACGCCCACCGGCGAAACCCCCACTGCTCCATGC
Source organism: Triticum timopheevii (assembly GCA_963921465.1). Classification (NCBI taxonomy): domain Eukaryota; kingdom Viridiplantae; phylum Streptophyta; class Magnoliopsida; order Poales; family Poaceae; genus Triticum; species Triticum timopheevii. Next base: position 686,648,827 of record OY997274.1, read on the forward strand.
CGCTGAGACTCGCCGTTGTCAACGTGCTAGATGCCACGCCGCTCCTCCGACGCGAACACCAAAAACAGGAAACGCCCTAAAGATACAAGGGGCACTCTGCACAACATGAAAGCCGCCTCGAGCAGCTGCAGAGAGCCAGCCGGCGGCCAAAGCCCCCACCTTCATGAGCCCACACCCGAGTCCTAGCTCCCCAGGCAACGCCTCCAAGGAGGAGATGACGCCCATGGCGCCACCGCTGCCCAACCCAGGCCGGATTTTGGGTTTTCACCCGGGAGAGGACCGGAGGTGGCAAGAATAAGGACCACGACACCGCCTTCAGGAAGGATGCGTCGCCCGAAGCCGACGCCGCTGTCGAGCCGAACCAACCGGCCTAGGGTTTCCCCCGGTCCCAATCTACACCACCATCCCCAGGAGCACCGGAACCAGCAGCCACCGGCCATAATAAAGTATTTGTTTGTTCTTTACTACCGTGTGCGAGTACAATTTAGCTCGTTGGATGGTAAAGGTAATTTGGCTTCATCGCATGTGCAATTTCTCCTTATCTGGCTGGCTGTGATAAATGCTTGTTCTCCTGTGTACCCTAACCGTATACGCCTCATCACCATCCCCCATGCAACCATACTGTGAGGCGAGTTGCCAGAAGGAGACTGCCCTACACGCACTGGCCACTTGAACAACGTGCTTTTAGAGGTGTTCTCCTTCTTTTGATAACATTGTTAATAACTTTGTATTTTAAGGGAACACTTACGATTCACTTTACAACCCTCAGTTTAGCATTGTTCCCGCCGCAATGCACATGTTATCTTCTAGTATAACTGAACAGGTGATTCCCATTAATATATTTCTCTCAGTATTGAACCATGCCATCTTAACATGTCATCTTGCATGGAAAAGTGCATGCAAGTTATATTCAATAAATATTTTACATGTATACAATAATCAAATATAACAAACTATATATTTTTTGGTTTAGTTCTCGTATTACCAATCCAAATATTCATGTTCCAAACAACCAAATCCCATTGAAATACATTACAATGAATTCCGCAACAACACGCGAGATATCATCCCTAGTTTACCATATATATGACGAATTAGGAATCCCATGTGGGAACCAATCAGTGTGTAGATTATGAATTCGGTCTAAACTCTTTCTAGTGCACGATGAACAAGTCGACATGGCCACGGTCTCCGCTGGCTGTATTAAGGGGTCTCAAACCAAAAAAAAAACACGCTAGGTCACGTATACAGGTGCATCCATATGGCAGTACAGAGAACGGCAGAGGTAACAAAAACTACAACCGGTCCATAGACCACCTAGCGATGACTATAAACACTGGAGCAAGCCGACTGAAGCCGGGCAACCTTTGCTGGAGTAGACAGTCGGAAAGTCGTTGTACTAAGTCGGTCACATGCGTGTTGTCCTCAAAGTTGCACTGATAAATCAAGGTTTCATAGACCAACGTGAGAAGCCGATGGAATTGATGAGTTTTCTTCTTGTTGGCGCCACCTCCTCATAGTGCCGCTTGTTCTTACTTGCGTGCCTCACACAACTCAAGGTTTCTATCTTCTCTTCTCTCACGAGCACACCATGAAAGGAACACACACACAGACACACTTTACCAAGGAGAAAAACGGCTTTGCCTTTTGCTCCCGGTGAGAACACATGGGCTACATGTTCCTCTCCTTGCCATTAACGTAACCAAGCTACGATGCTTAAGTAGTACTTCCTCTGTAAACAAATATAAGAGCGTTTAGATCATTACTTTAGTGATCTAAACGCTCTTATATTTGTTTACGGAGGGAGTACCACACACGCACAGCCCAGACACCATGCTCGGCCACTAACGCCACTAACCCATGCACCAACAACTTCCACGACCACGTTCAACGCGTTGGCAAACGTCCAGCTCCTCAGCTCCAAACGTCCAGCTCCAGCCCATCACGCGGGCTGATTCTCACGGGCATGCCGCTTCACGCAGCTCCATAGCATCACGTCTTGCACACCGCATCGCGCAGCCGCCTGACCTCTCGCTTCCATCCGGCGCTCAGCCTGTTAGAATAAATCCGAGGCATTACCGTCAATCATCCGAGGAACAAACAATCACATGAGCACGACGCCGAGATTTATTAACGAGGTTCACCGATATGGCTACATTCCCGGGGCTTGACTACGGGCGCTCCTCCCCGTGACACCGTACAATACCGCACACCGGCCACCCGGGCGCCGGCACACGCCGCCGGCTCCCCTTGCGCACCTGTGCTATTATGTTGGCATAGCTTACATCGTGTGTCTACCCCCGCTATATATGAGAGGCCTAGGATACAAGTGTCCTACTAGGACACGACTCCATATCCTATCTAAACACAATACAACTACAAGTCCAATTGTAACCTACCTTGTACACAATATTCGACACAACTCTTAACACAACCGAGACTCCGCCGGACAACTTCCTAACCTACACTACATGCAGGACTCAAAACTAAGCACGATACATCATGACAAGATTATTTGTAACAGTTCTTTCAGCCGGGAGCAACTCAGAGAGATAGATCAGAGGGTATTTTCCTCCATGGAGCCGAAACCTGAGAACGAACCGATATCTGGCACAAGTTTGGTTTGGAGTAAAAGATGGGTGAATTATGAGCACCTCCCGCATGTAGAGCATGCACCACTTGAAGATTGAGTGGCCGGATCAGGCTGTGCAGCGGAAGACGGTTTAGTTTTGGCGGTGTCGTCGTTCTTGTCACTGTTTGGGTCGCTGGATCCGATGAAGTTCCTTTTGCTGGGGAAGATGGTGAAAACCAGGCTGGAGAAGACCGCCATTCCCAGGGGTAGGTTCTTGAGCAGCTGCTGGGTGTCGGTGCCGGCGTCGGGGAAGAAGCAGTTCTGGAGCCCGACGTCGCTGAAGACCATGGTGAGGAAGACGACGGCGGTGAGGAAGGCGTGAATGAGGTCCCGCTTCTTGAGGCCGCGCTTGGTGAGCTCCGGTTGGATGCTTACGAACTGCGCCTCCTCTTCCTTCTTTGAAAGGTTGAAGATGTTGAGGCGGCCGTAGATGGCCAGGCCGTAGTACACCTTGCCGTTGTGGACGACGGAGTCGGTGAAGGCGAAGAAGACGCATGAGGCGGCGAGCACGATGACGAGGCCCAGCGTGATCCACCAGTTGGAGGGGTAGCACTTGCCCTGGTTGCTGAAGGACGGCGCAAGCATCTGGTACGCCATCACCGACCCCGTCGGGAGCAGCTGCGCCAGGTTCGCCGACACCGACAGCACCTTCTGGTTCACCGGCGTCTTGCCGTCCGCTGGGGCACTCTTCCTATCCTGAGCCTCGACGTCGCTGACGGCCGGCGGTGCTGCTGGCGCTGCCATCTCTTTCTCTGGTCTGTCTCTGGCTATCTCCATCTCTGATCTATCTTGGATAGAGGAGTATTTGTATAGCTTCATACGTACATACATACATGCCGGCCGTGTGGTTGTTAAATGTGATGGTTCGTCGCATGCACGAATAATCCAATTAGTGATGAATTGATGATGCATTCGAGCCCTGTAAGAAAATGCGCAACTTGGTGCAACGCCAGCCTGCAGCTGTTATGGGTCGATGGATCCACAACTTACGCGCGCCATTGCTGTACGACTAAGCTTGCATTGTAACACTGTGAGGACTTCGTCACAAGATACGTTTTGTGGTGCAACTAATGACACCTTCAGAAAATGTGCAATTGGTGCAACGCCAAGCAGCTCGTCACAGATCCTCACAACTGGGTACGGCTAAGCTCGCCTGAATTCACGTCAACTGTAAGATTTCTACCATATTGTTAAATTAGTAGCCAACTTCCTACGTTATCGCCCCAAATACTAGTTTATTCAGGCCACTCAAAGTTCGTCACCCCACTCAAGGATCATCATCACTTTTTGTTATCTTAAAGTATTTGCCTGGATTTTCTTCACCTCTATTGCAAGCATCTCACCTAAGTCGCCTTAACTGCTTAATCGATTCCCTTGATAAAATAGCGGAGGTCAGGCCTCTGTCTGCTGTTGAGATTGAGCAAAAAAGCAATCTAAATGAGCAGATTGCCCGCCTATTACGTGAGGAAGAGCTTAAATGGTACCAACGTTGCAAGGCGGATTCGCTTGTGCAAGGTGATGATAATACGAAATACTTTCAAATGCTTGCCAATGGCGGCAGACATAGAAAGAAACGCATATTCGCCTTTGACCAGGAGGAAGGCCCAATTGAGGGGGATGCACCACTTAGAACTTTCATTACTAAGTATTACAAGGAGCTTTTCGGACCTTCAGCTGAAACAAATTTTCAGTTGGATGAATCCGTTACTCATGGCATCCCTCAAGTTACGGAAGCGGAAAATGAATTCCTAACCTCCCCGTTCTCAGAGGAGGAAATTCGAACCGCGGTGTTTCAAATGGAACACAACAAAGCTCCGGGTCCGGATGGCTTTCCCGCAGAGTTCTATCAATGTTTTTGGGACGTGATTAAGGCAGACTTGGTTCCGTTGTTTAACCAACTGCATACTGAAGACCTTGATATTTCTCGTTTAAACTTTGGGGAAATTATCCTTTTGCCCAAGATTAAGGAGGCTAATCGTATTCAACAATATCGACCGATTTGCCTTCTGAATGTAAGTTTTAAAATCTTTACGAAGGTCGCAACTAATCGGTTGAACGGGGTGGCTGACCATGTCGTAAAGCCCACTCAAACAGTATTTGTGCAAGGCCGCAACATATTAGATGGAGTGGTCGTCCTGCACGAAACTGTACATGAGCTTCACCGGAAGAAGTTGAATGGTGTCATTCTTAAAAATAGATTTTGAAAAAGCCTACGATAAAGTTAAGTGGCCCTTTCTGTTGCAAACTTTGCGCATGAAGGGGTTTTCACCAAAATGGTGTCATTGGGTAGAGAGCTTTGTTTCTGGAGGCAGTGTGGCCATAAAATTAAATGATGACGTTGGCAACTATTTTCAGACAAGGAAGGGGCTTCGCCAAGGGGACCCCGCCTCTCCTATTTTGTTTAACATTGTGGCCGACATGCTAGCTACCCTTGTTGAGCGGGCTAAGCTGGACGGTCAAATCAGTGGTGTCATTCCACACTTGGTAGAAGATGGTCTATCTATTCTACAATACGCGGATGACACTATCCTTTTCTTGGATCACGATCTAGACAAGGCTAGAAATCTCAAGTTGGTCCTATGTGCTTTTGAGGAACTTTCTGGTCTCAAAGTCAATTTTCATAAAACCGAACTCTTTTGCTTCGGCGATGCTGCAGAATCAGCACCTGATTATGCTGAGATTTTTGGATGTCAGCTCGGGCAGTTTCTGATTCGATATCTGGGTATTCCCGTACACTATCGGCGTTTAACTATCGCTGAGTGGGAGCATGTGGAAGAGAGACTTGAGAAATGTCTTGCTAGTTGGAAGGCCAAACTCTTGTCTTACGGGGGACGTTTGATCTTGATCAATTCTGTCCTAAGCAACATGGTTCTTTATATGTTGTCATTCTTCCACCTACCGAAAGGGGTTCTCCAGCGACTAGATTACTTTAGATCTAGATTTTTTTGGCAGTGCGATAATGAATCCAAGAAATATAGACTGGCTAGGTGGAGCGTATTATGCAGACCTAAAAGTCAAGGGGGGCTGGGAATTCAAGACCTTGAGATAAAATATATTGCTCTTCTCAGCAAGTGGGTTTACAAACTACTCTCTAAGAATGGGGTATGGCAAGACATCATTCGCAACAAGTATGTGGGATCCAATGCCATTTCTCAAGTTCATTGGAAACCCGAGGATTCGCATTTTTGGAGTGGCGTGATGAAGGCGAAGGAATTCTTTTTCCAATTTAGGACCTTCTCGGTTAGGGATGGTTCTCAGGTTCGATTCTGGGAAGACACCTGGCTAGGGAACAACCCACTAATGGTGCAATATCCGAGCTTGTACAGGATTGTCAGACATAAATTTGTCACGATCAAACAAGTTTTAGGACAACAAAACCCTGATATTTCTTTCCGTAGGGACCTTCTTGGCCCTCGCCTGGCAGCATGAAATGAATTACTCACTCGTCTGGAGGACATTCAACTGTCAGGTGAGCCGGACGTCTTTCGATGGAACTTGCATCAGAATGGCAAATTTTCGGTCAAATCCATGTATGGTGCAATGATTCATTGTGATGTTCCAGTTGATAATAGGAAATTGTGGAAGCTCAAAATTCCCCTAAGAGTGAAGATTTTCCTCTGGTTTCTACATAGAGGAGTCATCCTAACTAGAGATAATCTGGCACGACGAAACTGGCATGGTTCTAAGACATGTGTCTTCTGCCAACATGACGATACTATTAGACACTTATTCTTTGAGTGCAAATTCGCTCGGGCAGTTTGGGCCATAGTTCAAGTAGCTTCTAATTTATACCCACCACGTAGTGCACGGAATATGTTCGGCAACTGGTTGCGGGGTATTGATAAACAATTTTCTGCACACATTCTCGTGGGAGCGGCGGCCTTATGCTGGGCATTGTGGCTTACCAGGAATGATGTGATCTTTAATAACAAATGTGTCTCATCTCCTATGCAGGTTATTCATGTTTGTACACGATGGCTCCGTACTTGGTCTATCCTGCAGAGGTCGGAGGACAGGTACCTTTTTATGATGGCGTCTACACGGCTGGAGCGTTCGGTCAGGGAGGTTTTCTACCCCCATGGATGGCGGTGTGATCTGCGGATAGGATCTACCGCACCTTAGCCTCGACATGATTTATTTGCTTCGATTTGTACCGAATTATTTTTATTCTTAGGGCACTCTCGATTTTTTGGCTGTTGCATCTAGCTATGCAGAGGCCGGGCTTTCTTTCGATGCGATTGTATCACCTCGATATATCTATTCAATGAAATGTCCTTATCGAAAAAAAGTCGCCTTAACATGTTGCAAAGGATATCAGACTTTCCTCCATACACAAGACCACGATAACTGCATCGTACTTCTACTTGCTGCTCAACTTTAGAGGAATGCGCTGCCCGTCTGTAAATTTTGTTTGGAATAGTATCATACCTCACAAGCACCGGCCACCGAGTCTTTCTCTGGCTTTCTTTTCATGTGATATTGAACACCAGCGATAACATGCTAAAGAAACGGTGGACAGCAGTGGTGTCTCACAATGGATGTGATATCTGCCCAGCCACTGAATCCATTGGTCATATTCTGCTCCGATGCAAGTTGGCTAGCATTGTCTGGGCTCGGTTGGAGGTGCTGGACAAGGCCTCAGTTTCTCCTTGTTTAGCCGATTTTGGGCCAGACCCGGAGTTGGGAGGCAGGTTTGGTCATTTGTGGAATGTTCTTTTTGCTTCCCGCGCGGTCTCTCTGTGGAACACATGCACGAGTCTTTGCTAAGCAGCATTGGGCTGAACTGAAGCGTTGCTGCTCAACACTATTTCTGAAAATCTTCAGCTATGGTGTCCTCGATCGCGGAAGAGCAAACGACAGCAGGTGTATTATTATTTTTAAAGTCAAACGTTATTAAGTTTGATCAAATTTGTAGGTAAGCGTATCAAAATCTATAATTTTAATTGATACAATTAGATTCATCATGAAATGAATTTCCATATTATTTTGTTTAATATTGTGGATGTGGATATTTTTGGCTCTAAACTTGGTCAAAGTTAAAATAATTTAACTTTTCAAAAAACTAATACAGTGATTTGGCGGGCGTTTTGCGGTGTGATTCTATGTTATCCGCTAATAAACCCATATTTATGTGAAGAAATTTCTGCGTTAGTAGCTGCATGTATTATATCGGTGCTACAGTATCATATGGTGGCATTTCTTTTTTTTAGCTGCTGGGAGCGTGCACGAGATTGATATGTTTCTATAGTCCGCTGCTGATTGATTTGAAAAATCGTTGGTTCGATGAAAATAGTAAAACAAATCTAAAATTGAATACCTCAGTCGAATGAAAGAGCTAATAAATTAGGGAACATAGTGAATTAAAATAATTGAATAAGAGATCTCCTCGAGAAATTGTTAATCCGGTAAAAATCGAGTGAGCCAATTCTAAATTGAAGACATCAATTAATTATGATGCCTTCAAAATTAGTAAGCATAGTGTATAGTATATAAAATAAATGAATGGGAGAGCTTTGAGAATTTGTTGACCCGGTCAAAATCAAGTGAAGCAATTTTAATTGGAGACCTCATTTGATTGTGAGGCCTTAAATAGGGACCTTAGTATTGTTGACCTGGTCAAAATCAAGTTAATCAATTCTAAATTGAGGATACCAATTAATTGTGAGGCATTAAAAATTAGGAAGCATAGTATATAGTATAAAAGAATTGAATGGAAAAGCTTTGAGAAATTGTAGAGTTGATCAAAATCGGGTGACCTAATCTCAATTGAAGACTTCAATTGAATGTGGACTCTTTAAAATTAGAGAGCTTAGTGTTATAGAGGATTTTGACCGAATCCTGGCACAAGATGTATAGAGGACTGCTCCTTTCTTCTGCTCTGTACTTTTGTTAAAATTAGAGAGCTTAAAACAGCTTACTTTCAAGCACAAGATGTCCTAAGCTAAACCTGTGCGGCTTGCTTATGGCCGGCTGCACCTTTTTGCGCTGCATTTACATAAGTTGTTGTAATTGGACACGGCCATCCAGGCTTCTGCCTCTTTTCAAATGCATGAGATAGAAATCACTGACAGATGCTATTTGGCGCCTTCAGCGCCGTTTTCTTCCGTTCCAGCAAACGGCGCGCACCTCCACGCGATGGCCCAGCCCATTAAGTGCAAAAAATCGTGCGCAAAACCGGTGTGAGCTGAGATACAAACACGATATTGATGAACTTTTTACAACATCCATGAACATTTTCAATATTGATAAACTTATTTCAATATTGATGAACCTTTTTACAAATTCGTGAACTGTTTTTAAAAACCGATAATTATTTCAAATTAGTGCTATTTCTTAAAATTGATGAATTTTTTTCTCAAAATCGATGAACTTTTCCAAGTTTTTGATTTTTTTCAAAATCGATTAAAATTTTCTAATTTAAGGACCATTTTTCAAAATCAGGAATTAGTTTTCAAACTCAATAAACTTTTGTCCAAATTTGATGAACTTTTTTATAATTGATGAAAAATTTCCAAATTTGATGAACATTATCTAAAATCAATGAACTTTTTTCAAAATCAATGAACAATTTTCAAATTTTTATTTTTTTAAATTTATGAAACTTTTTTAAATCATGATTTTTTTTCAAATTCAATGTACTTTTTTCAAAATCGATGAACTTTTTTCAGTTTTTACAAATCTTTTAAAATATATGTACTTTCTTCAAGTTCACATTTCATTTATTGTGAATTGTTTTTTCACTTTTATCATAAAAAGATAAGCATAATATATTGGGTATTATCCTACATGTTAATGTGTATTAAAACAAGTGTCAAATAGCGTTTTTGTCTTCGAAAAGGACAATGAGATGAGTTGTCCCATTGGCTCTTTACTCCTCCCCACGTTTGTTGGGCCACCCTGCTACGCGTGGCTTTAAGCGAGACGATAGCTTGCTCCCGCTGAAGCATGAATAGTAATCGGGCCTACACACTATATATAGCATATACAAATAAAAGAGGAAAAAGGGCACTGCAAGGATCAATCCCAAGATCGACTGGTTCCAACATACCACGCTAGCCACTGCATCAAAATCAATGAACAATTTTCAAATTTTTATTTTTTTTAAATTTATGAAACTTTTTTAAATCTTGATTTTTTTTAAAAATTCAATGTACTTTTTTCAAAATCGATGAACTTTTTTCAGTTTTTACACACCTTTTAAAATATATGTACTTTCTTCAAGTTCACGTTTCATTTATTGTGAATTGTTTTTTCACTTTTATCATAAAAAGATAAGCATAATATATTGGGTATTATCCTACATGTTAATGTGTATTAAAACAAGTGTCAAATAGCGTTTTTGTCTTCGAAAAGGACAACGAGATGAGTTGGCCCATTGGCTCCTTACTCCTCCCCACGTTTGCTGGGCCACCCTGCTACGCATGGCTTTAAGCAAGACGATAGCTTGCTCCCTGCTGAAGCATGAATAGTAATCGGGCCCACACACTATATATAGCATATCTTTACTCTTTACCTAATTAATATTTAATACTAATAATTAATAATTATAAATAATAAATAATCTTTACCTAATAATAAAGAGAATTGGTTTCTGTCGTCCGTCATATAAATTGCCTCTGAAGTTGTCTCAATTTACCCACCATGCCACCGGTAAGTAAAGAAAACGATTCGTTTAAAAAAAATCACCGTCCAATTTAGTTGTTATAGGATAGTCAATACAATTATGTAATACTCACCGGAAGCCAGCGCAGTGGCTAAAGCCAAAGCCGCCCGCACGGGAGACCAGGGTTCGATCCCTGGTCGTGTATACCCTTTTCTCCCCTTTTCTCCAATATATATAGTAGTGACTCCCCTGTTTTTCTTTTGCTTTTTTGCTTTTTCATTTTTTTTCTGTTTTTCTTTTTTTAAATTACTCTGGGATTTCTAGAAAAAAAATATCAAAAAAGTTGCGAGTACTGAGAAAATATATAGATACATCATAAAATGTTTGTGAATTCAAAAAACATTTGAGAAATCATAAAAAATTCGTGATTTAAAAACAAAACTGTTCGCATATTTAAAAAAATCGTGATTTAAAAAACAATAAAATAAAAATTCATGATTTATAAAATATGATCGTGTATTCAAAACATATTTGGGAATTTGAAAACAATGTCCATGAAATTTTAGAAAATGTTCACAAAAATTAAAACTGATACTTAAGTAACAAACAAAACAAACTATCGCTTAGGCAGAGGTTTTATTAGGTTTTCTGTAGAGGTTTTATTAGGGGATCATAAAATATTCATGATTAAAAAAATTGTTTGCATATTATAAAAAAATCATGATTTAAAAAAATGAAATAGAAAATGTTCATGATTTCTAAAAATATAATCGTGTATTCAACACATAAAATGTTTGTGAATTCAAAAAACATTTGAGAAATCATAAAAACTTCATGATTTAAAAACAAAACTGTTCGCATATTTAAAAAAATCGTGATTTAAAAAACAATAAAATAAAAATTCATGATTTATAAAATATGATCATGTATTCAAAATATTTGGGAATTTGAAAACAATGTCCATGAAATTTTAGAAAATGTTCACAAAAATTAAAACTGAGTCTTAAGTAACAAACAAAACAAACCATCGCTTAGGCAGAGGTTTTATTAGGGGTTCTGTAGAGGTTTTATTAGGGGATCATAAAATGTTCATGATTAAAAAAATTGTTTGCATATTATAAAAAAAGTCATGATTTAAAAAACAATGAAATAAAAAATGTTCATTATTTCTAAAAATATAATCGTGTATTCAACACATATTCGGGAATTTTAAAACAATGTCCCGAGCCCAAAAAAGTTGACACATCTTGCTATGGGTTAGTTTTTGTAAACTATATGGAAATGACTAAATGTCTGTTTTGCCTCCGTACACAACTATTCTCGTACCAAAGTTCTACTAGTTCTGGAAAACATCGCTACGCTAGGTCAATGTGAGACACATCATGCATTAGTCTAACTAAGGCAGGGGTCCAACAATGTAGTTTGCTCAACCAAAAAATTATTTCGTTGTGGCACCTTAGGAAATTAAGTTGTGATGAGACCATCACATTTTCATCATAACATCATTTGGACATAGTTTGTGAAATGACATATTGAAAATCCTTATCTCATCCTGGCATTTGATTTAGATCTTTTTATCTCTATTATATCTATATAATCTGATTGTTTTTCTCCCGGTGCAATGCACGGGCATATTTGCTAGTTAATAATAAAGCAAATTGGGTTTCTTTCGTCTGTCATGGCATTTTTTTTAGAAAAGTCCCTCTATTTCAGAGAATTCAACCCGCAGTCCTATTTTAAGTTAAAGCGAATCGTTATTTTCGTATTTTACACAAAAGTCCCTATATTTTCTTGAAATCAACCCGCCATCCGAATTTAAGACACACCCGAACCGTTATTTTACATTTTTCAAACCCCTCCCCCCCCCCCCCTGATGTTTTAGGTAATTCATCCGTGGATCATATTTAAGTCAAACAAATGCTTTTTAAAATCATCCATGTCTTTTAAACCGTAACTCCGATTTGAACATGTTATATATGAAATTTGATTAGAAAAATATGTAGAATATGAATATGAGATTATTTTTACCGGTTAAGTATTTTTAAATATTATTTTGGAATATATTTGAGTCAAACCAAATGATTTTCTAAATTATCTGTATCTTTTAAACCGTAACTTCGATTTTAACATATTATATATGAAATTTTATTAGAAAAATATGTGGAATCTAAATATGATGTTAATTTTACCTATTAAATATTTTTAATTTTTTTTATGGAAGCAAACTTATAATTTATAGCGCAAGATCCCTTTTTTCATACCGGCGGCGATCCTGATTGCAAATAAATACCCCACTGTAACCATATACGGAAAAGAAAACATCAATAACTACACGTGCACACCTCTGAAAAATGTCGCAAGGAAAACAACAGATTTCTCATCGCGAGAGTGAGAGAAAGCGAGAGAGAGAGAGAGAGAGAGAGAGAGAGAGAGAAAGAGAGAGGGAGAGGGAGAGAGAGAGGGAGAGGGAGGAGAGAGGGAGAGGGAGACGCCTTAGGATTAATCATATTCAACCCATGTTTTTTGTTGTTTTGTGTGAACACCGAGGCCATCGCCGGCGAGGGTGAGAAGGAGGATAAGCGGCAACACAAATATGATGCCTCGCAAAAATAAAGAAGATGGACCTATTGTGATCTTGAGTGATGGTTGTTGATTTAAGAGTGTGTGTTATGTTTTCTCTCCCGTTGCAACGCATGGGCTCTTTTGCTAGTATATACAAATAAAAGAGGAAAAAGGGCACTGCCAGGGATCAATCCCAAGATCGACTGGTTCCAACATACCACGCTAGCCACTGCGTCATTTATCAAGTTCGTGCTCTACTACTAGGATGAGTAATACTTGAAGGAAATAAGGCGGTTTTCACAGATTTTTTTTCATTTTTTCTTTGGTTTTTTATTCTCTGTTTTCTTTCTTTATTTTGTTTCTTTTTTCTTCTCCGTTTTTCATTCTTTTTTGCATCTTTTCTTTGTATTTAATTTATTTTTTCATTTGTTTATTTTGTTTCTATTTTTGGTTTCTTTGTTCTTTAGGATAATATTCTACATGTTTTTTTCTTTTGGCTCAGCGGAATGCCTTTAATTGCTTCAACATCCATTAGTATAAAGTGTTCTTGGAGTTTTTGAATGTCCCGAGCTCTGGTTGTTGGAAGCAGCTGATATTTTCTAAATACTTTTCCACACGATAAATTCTAAACGAAAAGGATTCTAAACAAAAAGGATTCTTAATGAATTTTTAAATACTTTTCCACACAATAAAATTCTAATGCATCTATTCCAGCATGAATGCAACAAACATATAATAAGAACCTAAATTAATTTATTGAATTTAGAAAATAGCTCTTTTGCCTAAATTAAATTCAGATACCATACATAACCAAAGGGAAATAATCTAGTATAAAAAGTTTTAAAATTTAGTGAACATTTATTTAAATGCAAAATTGCAAAATTTGGGATGTGACACTGTATACCATGTTATGAATAGCACTTATATATATTCTAGCCCCATGGGGACTATGTATATGGGTACATGAGGGCGAATACTAGACTAGGATAAGGAATCTACAATTAGAGTCCTATACTACTACTACACCCTTAACACCAAGATAGTCTTCTCTGTAGTGTTTTCAGCAATATTTATACTTTGATTGCTTTTCGCTTATTTTCCCATTGGACTGTTCTCGTCTAAGATATTTGTCTGGAACTTGCTTTTAACTTATTTTCGTCTGGATCACGCCCTTGGCTCCTTGGTAGCTTCCATATATTCTATGACTTCATTTTTCTGTTCGTTGCTCTGCTCATGTTGACATAAAGTGAGGAGGGAGACAGAAGGGAATGAGAGGGGAACAAGAGGTAATGAACTCAATCACCTCTGCGATGATATCTAACATATCCATGCCCACGCAAGCATATGAACTGCAAACCTCACGTCTGCTTTGGTGGCTCAGATTCTTTACTTAGCTCCCTAATTGCCTTGCACCTTTGTAGAATAGATTTTCATTTCTTGTGCAACTCCAAAATCCCGACTATTAGCAGAAGCCCAGTGGTTTTGCCACTAAAATATGGAAGCATGATTATAATTTAGATTGGTCCTGGTTCCTGGAAAATAACTATTAGAGATAACCTTGCTCTATACATATCCGCGCAGACCTTTTGTGACAATAATGAGTTTTACTTGGAGAAATCTTTAATTTGCGATCTTAACATGCTCTAGGGAGGCTTGTAAGGTAAAATTAATTTGGTATGAAAGGACAGTAAGTTCTCTACTGCTTCGATGTATGCTTATGGTTCTGACAAGAGGAAAATCATCTATGGTCTTGCCTCACAAGAGGACCTGCTCCCATGTGCTTGCTTGAAGGAAGCCACTGCAGGGTTGCTGCTGCTACGGCACTTGTTTTTGTTCATTGTTTTTGAGATAGCTTACCACTCATACCAAGTGGTGCTGCTACGGCACTTGGAACTGCAACTACCCTGAACATGCATCATCTTGAGGAAGCCCCTAGATCAGTCTCACTAGCAGCTTGTGATGAACCTATCCTGACAACAAAAAGCCTCTTACGATTGTTAGAGTTATATTGATGATGGCCTTTGGCCTTTTGTATTCTTGCCTCTTGGCATTCTCTTGTACATGTATATATGATGGCTTTGGCCTCCTAATAATATCAAGTTGCATATTTTCCTAACATGGTATTAGAGCTTAGGGTTTTTTAGCACTCGCAACTCGTGCTTGATCACTTCCTTCCGCCGCCGTGCTCTCTCTTTGCCGGCTATCACTTTCCTCGTCGCCGTTCCTCTGCTCCCGTGACTGCTGCTTGCCCACACTTTCAAATTTTTTGTCAACGCTGCTGCCCCAAGTAGCTGCTCTCTGTTCCAATCTTCACATCGAGCTGGCCAGTGATTCTTGTGCTGGCCGCTGTCCACCAATTCCTGCTGCTGGCCGCCGGATCCGTGCTGGCCAGTGATTCTTGTGCTGACCTCTTCCATCGTGTCCCTATCTACGCGTGAGATTGCGCAGCTGCGATGCATGCTTGCTGCTTGGGATTTTTCACCGACAGGTTCTGCGGGTTCTGTGACTGACCCTTATGGCATTGAGAAATCACTGTCTACTCATTCAGGTACATCCCCATGGATTCTTGATACTGGAGCATCTTTTCACATGACTTATGATTCTTCCACTTTGACCTTCGTTCGACCTGTCGACTCTCCTATTCGTGTTCTTACGGCTGATGGCACTTCACTCCCCGTAGCTAGTCAAGGCACACTTAGCACTTCTTCATTTCATGTTCCCTCTGTCGCTCATGTTCCTCGACTTACCATGCAACTAATATCTGGTGGTCAGATTGTTGACTCTAGTTGTAGGGTCATTCTCGACTTTGATTCGTGTTCTGTTTAGGATCGTCGCACGGGCGCTCTGCTTGGTGCTGGCCCTCGATGCCTTGATGGTCTCTGGAAGCTTGACTGGCTTCGCCTTCCATCCCCTGCCACCGCCGCCAGTCTAGCAGCCCCTGTTGCTGCGTCTACCAGCTCTTTTCAGCAGTGGCATCATCATCTTGGCCATTTATGTGGTTCTCGTCTCTTGTCTTTGGTTCATCGCGGTGTTCTGGGATCTGTCTCTGGTAACGCTTCGTTGGATTGCCTGGGTTGTCGGCTTGGTAAGCAGATTCAGCTACCTTATCCTCACAGCGAGTCAGTGTCCGAGCGCCCTTTTGATCTCGTTCACTCTGATGTTTGGGGTCTGTCTCCCTTCACTTCGAAAGGGGGTCATCGCTACTATATTATCTTTATAGATGATTTTTCTCGGTACACTTGGATCTATTTCATGTCTTCTCATAGTGAGGTCTTATCCATATATAAAAAATTTGATGCCATGGTTCATACCCAGTTTTCCACTCCTATTCGTGTTTTTCGCGAAGATTCAGCTGGTGAGTATATCTCCCATGCATTGCGAGGATTCCTTGCGGAGCAAGGTACTCTTACTCAGTTCTCTTTCCCTGGTGCTCATGCTCAGAATGGTGTGGCTGAGCGCAAGCATCGTCACCTTCTTGAGACAGTGCGTGCAATGATGATCGCCTCCTCTCTTCCACCTCACTTCTGGGCTGAGGCTGTTACCACTTCCACATATCTCATCAACATTTAGCCATCTGCTGCTCTGCAGGGTGGTATTCCTCTCGAGCGTCTTTCTGGTCGTTCTCCTGATTATTCGGCGCTTCGTTTGTTTGGTTGCGTTTGCTATGTTTTGCTTGCCCCTCGTGAACGCACCAAACTGACCGCTCAGTCTGTTGAGTGTGTCTTTCTCGGGTACAGTGATGAGCATAAGGGCTATCGGTGTTGGGATCATGTCGGCCGTCGGATGCGTATTTCCCAGGATGTGACCTTTGATGAGTCTCGTCCTTTCTACCCGCGTCCATCCTCCTCGACCTTTTCCACGGAGGACATCTCTTTTCTTACGTTTCCCGATACACCTCCCTCAATGCCCAGTATTCCTACTTCTCGTCCCGCTGTTGTAGATTCGACGCCATCCTCTCCAACGATTTCTTCTCCTCCCTCATCACATGACTCTCCACCTCCATCATCGATATCATCACCTTCTCCACCTTCATCACCGATACCTTCCCCTTCTCCACCTTCATCGATACATTCCCCGTCTCCATCTCCAGTGATTCCACCTCTTCCCTCCTTTCCTTTTCATTATACTCGCCGTCCACGTATTGTGGATGAGTCTACTGATGTGCCCTCTACTTCTGGTGTGTCGTCTTCCTCCTCTCAGCCGACTTATGGTCTTCGTTCTTGGCCTTGTCCGCCCCCTAACCGATATTCTCCTTCTCGCTATGGTCTTTCAACCGTTCTTGAGCCGACTTCTTATCGAGATGCTATTGTGCATCCTGAATGGCAGTTTGCGATGGCAGAGGAGATTGCTGCTCTTGAGCGCACCGGCACGTGGGATCTGGTTTCTCTTCCTCCCGGTGTTTGTCCCATCACTTGTAAGTGGGTCTATAAGATAAAGACTCGCTCTGATGGTTCTCTTGAGCATTATAAAGCTCGTCTTGTGGCTCGTGGCTTTCAGCAAGAGCATGGTCGCGATTACGATGAGACTTTTGCTCCGGTGGCCCATATGACCACTGATCATACACTTCTCGATGTGGCCTCTGTTCGCCATTGGTCTGTGTCTCATCTTGATGTGAAGAATGCCTTTCTAAACGGTGAGTTGCATGAGGAGGTTTATATGCAGCCACCACCTGGGTATTTTGTTCCTCATGGCATGGTTTGTCGTCTTCGTCGCTCTCTTTATGCCCTTAAGCAAGCCCCCCCTGCCTAGTTTGAGCGCTTCGCCTCTGTGGTGACTGCCGCTGGTTTTTTGCCCAGTGCTCATGATGCAGCGTTGTTTGTCCACCTTTCTGCTCGTGGTAAGACTCTTCTTCTTCTATATGTTGATGACATGATTATCACTGGCGACGATTCTGAGTACATTGCCTTTGTCAAGGCCCGCCTCAATGAGTAGTTCCTAATGTTTGATCTTGGTCCTCTTCGTTACTTTCTTGGGATTGAGGTTTCATCCACCCTGATGGCATTTTTATTTCCCAAGAAAAGTATATCCAGGATCTTCTTACTCGTGCGGCTCTTAGTGATGAGCGCACTGTTGAGACTCCTATGGAGCTCAATCTTCACCTTCCTGCTTCAGAAGGTGAGCCCTTGTCTGATCCGACACGTTATCGTCATCTTGTTGGGAGTCTTGTCTATCTTGCTGTCACACGTCCGGATATCTCCTATCCTGTCCATATTCCGAGTCAGTTTGTTTCTGCTCCCACTTCAGTTCACTATAGTCACCTTCTTTGTGTTCTACGATATCTTCGTGGCACCATCTCTCGTTGTCTCTTTTTCCTCCGTTCCAGCTCGTTACAGCTCCGGGCCTATTAAGATGCTACATGGGCTAGTGATCCTTTGGACCGCCGTTCCCTTTCTGCTTACTGTGTTTTTCTTGGTGGTTCTCTCATTGCCTGGAAGACGAAGAAACAGACCGCAGTTTCTCGTTCGAGTGCAGAGGCCGAGTTATGAGCTATGGCTCTTCTGACGACAGATTTGACTTGGTTACGATGGTTATTAGAGGATTTTGGTGTTTCTGTTACTACACCTACCACCCTCTTGTCAGACAGTACATGTGCTATCAGTATTGCACGAAACCCGGTGAAGCATGAGCTTACCAAGCATATTGGTGTTGATGCTTTTTTTGTGCGCACTGCTGTGCAGGATCATGTTATTGGTCTTCAGCATGTGCCTTCCGAGTTACAGCTAGCAGACTTCTTCACGAAGGCACAGACTAGAGCGCAGCATGGATTTCACCTCTCCAAACTCAGTGTTGTGGATCCACCATGAGTTTGAGGGGGGGGGGGGGGTGTTAGAGTTATATTGATGATGGCCTTTGACCTTTTGTATTCTAGCCTCTTGGCATTCTCTTGTACATGTATATATGATGGCTTTGGCCTCCTAATAATATCAAGTTGCATATTTCCCTAACAACGATGACGATTTTTGTGTTGCTTTTGTAAGTCCTGATGTTTTTTGTTCTTTCCGTTGTGTGTTGCTTTCATGTCTTGTTCAATGTGTTTAAGTACTCAATACATTAAAGTTTTATGTACTTGTACTCCCTCCGTCCGGAATTACTTGTCTCGGAAATGGATGTATCTAGAACTAAAATACGTCTAGATACATCCATTTCTGCGACAAGTAATTCCGAACGGAGGGAGTACATTCTAATGATATTAATGTCAATATAGTCATGTGTCACGTATAAGACAGTTTATCATATGTAATTTTCGTCGCCGGTAGCAAGGCATGGTTATTCACCTTCTACTTCCGTTGAAACGATGAGTATTGCCTACCACTACTGGTTGCATGCACCCGGCAAAATAGCAACCACCGATCAAGGAACTGGCGCACCGGCCACATTCATATCTCGAGCGCCGAAGCAAGACAACAGAAATCCTAGCTGCAGCTCCATGCATGCCGGCCACAGACGAAACCCTAGTCATATGAACAGTTGTTTAATCGGACATGTAGTGGAATATTTATATTTTTCAGACCCTTTGGTGGGAAATTCATCTCCTTTTGTTATTAAATAAATAAAATAGATAGTCATCTTTCCTTCAGCCTTAGAAGAAAAGCGAGGTCCCTATCATACATACTTTCTCTGATATCTTTTGCTTACATGTGACCCTGTATATCAATTTTATTGTCAGTTTTGGCCCTATCCAGTATTGGTGAAATTCTGGTCCGCCAATAAAGTCAATGTGATAAGCTAGTAACATATAACAAACTAATTTGTGCGCCCCGTGTTCGCTTCACGAGAGAAGTGGTAAACAAGTCGCTCCTCCACCGTTCTTGTCAACCTTTTGACCGTGCATCAAATCAATACAGTTGTATTTGATATGCCGTGTGCACACAAGAGAAGGAAACTGCAAAAATGTGATTATGAAAAAGAAAGCAATCGGCTGCCATAAAGAAAGCAAGCTCCAACGTGACACGGCAATGGCGTTCCAGCGTCTCATGCCCTTTGTAGTCCTGCTCTGCTCGTTGGTCGCTTCACCATCGTCAGCTGTGGCCAGCCTCCACCCTGTGGTGCTGGTGCCCGGCAACACCTGCAGCCAGCTGGAGGCACGGCTTACCGACGAGTACGAGCCTCCGCCGGCGTCGGGCTGCGGGGTACCAAGGCAAGGGCGCGGGTGGTTCCGACTGTGGGAGAACTCCACGGCGCTGCAGGAGGACTCCTCCCTCTTCCGGTGCTACGCGGACCAGCTGCGGCTTGTCTACGACCCCCGTGCCGGCGACTACGGTAACGTGCCGGGCGTCAAGACCCGCATCGTGGCCTTCGGCACCACCCGCAGCTTCGGCTCCGACGACCCTGCCCGAAAGTAAGCTACTCCCTCCGTTCCGAATTACTTGTCGCATTTATAGATGTATCTAGATGTATTTTAGTTGTAGATACATTCATTTCAGTGACGAGTAATTTGGAACGGAGGGAGTAATAAGTAAGCATGTCAATCGAAGAATGCTTCTAGGGGTGGATGATTTCAGTGTCCTAGCTCGTTGATCAGGAATGTGTGCATGGAAGGGCTGGTGGAGGCACTGGAACGCGTCGGATACAGAGAGGGAAAGAACCTATTCGGCACTCCGTACGACTTCCGGCACGCGCCGGCCGCTCCCAGACTGGCTTCCCGGGCCTTCTCCGACTGGAGCTCCAGCCTCAGGCTCCTGGTGGAGCGCGCAAGCCAAAGGAACGGGAACAAGCCGATCGTCCTCGTCACGCACAGCCTGGGCAGCCTCTTCGCCACGGTGTTCCTCGATCGGACACCCCTGCGGTGGCGCAGGAGGTACGTCAAGCACCTCGTCATGCTCTGCCTCGGCGTCGGCGGCTCGCCGCTCAACATGTGGCCCCTCGCCTCCAAGGCGCTGGCCTCCAACCCCACGTCGCTGCAGGCCGGCGTGCTGACCTACGGGAACAGGAGCTTCGCAAGCATGTTCTCGCTCCTGCCGTCCCCCGGGGTGTACGGCCGCACGCCCCTGGTGATCACGCGGGACAGGAACTACTCTGCCCAGGACATGCCAGAGTACCTCGCGGCGGCAGGTTTCTCCGAGGACGAGGTGGCGCGGTACCGAACGAGGGCGCTGCCGGTGAGGCTCAGCCTTCGGGCGCCGCTCGTGCCGATGACGGCCATGAATGGTGTTGGCGTGCCCACCGTGGATAAGCTGGTGTTCTGGGACGGTAACTTGAGTGGGAAGCCTCAGTTGGTGAGCGGCGATGGCGATGGCCAGATCAGCTTGGAGACCGTTTTGGCCTTGCAAAGGTTGGTAGGGGCTGATCCGGACCAGCCTTACTTCAAGTCGATTTTGATCCCCAACACGACGCACAAGGGTATGATCTCGGACCAATCTGCGCTCAAGCGTGTCGTCAGTGAAATCCTTGGAGCTTCCTCTTGAATATGATAGGGGACATTATAAAAAATTATCATGACAGTACACTCTGTTGGTTATGTGACATAAGGATAATGAAACATCTATATCGCCTACTAATAAAAGGGTCATTCCTTCTTACCACCATAATTTCGTCCGTCAATTCGCTCATAATATTTTCTATATCTAATCTAAGGTGGTACTAATCTATAAATCCCTGCCCGTCAGTCAAAGATGTTTCGCACGTCGACTTGGGCCTGCAGGTTGTCCATTGTCTTTTTCATGACCACGTGATTGGGCTTTTGAGAATCAAATCTCCACAAGCTCCCTAAAAAAAGTGGGCTTATCAGAATCAAATGTACACGAGCTCCTTAAAAAAGTGGGCTTATCCTTAAAGAAGAATTTAACCCAGCGTAAAGGAAGCGAATGAAAGCACACTATTGAAAACTACTCCCTCCGTTCCTAAATACTTGTCTTTTTAGAGATTTCAAATGGACTACTATATACGGATGTATATAGACATATTTTAGAGTGTAGATTCGCTCATTTTGTTCCGTATGTAGTCACTTGTTGACATCTCTAGAAAGACAACTATTTAGGAACGGAGGGAGTATGTTTTACGCCATCAACTAATTAAGAAGATTTAGGATCCATCTTGTCTACTTTTAGAGGCTGTGTAAGTGTATATGCAGCTAGGAAGGATGTCCGTAGACATGACAAGATTTCGGACGTAACCATGACATCTTAAAAATACGCTCCGAATGATATGCCTACCTCCCTCATTCTACCCTCTTTCTTGTGTGGTTGTAGGTGTAGCTAGAGATCAAGTGCTGGACTGGAGTTAATGTTAACTAAATTCAGTTCATGTTTTCACACTGCTGACATCCTTTCTACTACATCTCAGACTTTGTATACTCGGACAGAGGGAAATGGTGACTACAATCACGTTTGCAATTAATCACACACCTGCCATGCTTTCTACGTACACTCGTGCTTCCTCTTGATAATGAAGAGAGTTACTAATTAGCCCAGTTGAGACAGGAGCCTTTATGCTTCCTCTTGATGCAACACGACACGTCAGCATGGATATGTCTGACAGAAGGGCCAACATGCTTCCAGGCTCTCAAGGATGAATGGACTACATATCCTTGAGATGACGCCCAAGGTCTTGTTTTGCCGAGACAAGCTTAGCCCAAAGGTGCAATGGATTTTCTTGCACCATGTGGCATGCAGTTTCCTATCAGTTCTATTTGTGTGGAACAATAAAAGCATAAGAAAATGCATCGTATATCTTTCAGCGCTGATGGGAGCCCCGAGGTCAACGAGCAAAGCGGAGATCCTGGAAGTTAAAAGAATTGTGTAAAACGACACACGATGCATTTTTCTTAGGCAAAAACTGCAAACCTATTAGAACATCAAAACCTGTCGGGGGGAAATTTACGGACGAGACTTGCCTGCTCCCTCTCCATGCTCCTATCCGTGCTCCCACGTACGTGGCTTGATTTTGTTAGAGTTGTGTCGAATATTATTGTACAAGTTAGGTTACAGTTGGACTTGAAGTCGTACGGTGTGTAGACAGGATATGGAGTCGTGTCCAAGTAGGACACTTGTATCCTAGGCCTCTCATATATAGCGGGGGTAGACACACGATGTAACCTATGCCAACATAATAGCACGGGCACGCGGGGGAGCCGGCGGCGTGTGCCGGCGCCCAGGCGGCCGGAGTACGGTATTGTGACGGTGTCACGGGGAGGAGCGCTCGTAGTCATGCCCCGGGGATGTAGCCATATCGGTGAACCTCGTTAACAAACCTCGGTGTCGTGCTTGTGTGATTGCTTGGTCTTCGATAGATTGACGGAGTGCCTCGGATTTATTCTAACAAGTGGTATCATGAGCAAGGTTCGATTCGAAGGCTGGAGATGTTGATCTAGAGGAAGCCGAGCGGAAAATCAGGTGCTGCAAGATTGAAGATCGAGCCGTGCAAAATTCGTCGGAGGAGGTCACAAGCAAAGGCATCTAATGGGATCGCTGAAGCGACCAAAGGACGATTAGGGGGCGGTGGATTGGTCTGGTCAATCGAGGCAGCGAGAAAGCACATTGTATATGCAAAGACGTGAGATTTGTTTAAGGAAAAAAATCGGTTCTGGAAGGTATTGCCGCGTGTTGGAACTTGGAATCTGCTGGTTACTAGCATGTTGATCTCACGCGTGGAATAGAATAGAACAAGAAAATTAGTCAGGAAGTCACATGGTGCTACAGGTGTGGATGAAATTGTTTTGAGTTGGTTGCACACGTACACAAGAGACTACATGGACTAGTTTTGGGTTCTGTGCTTCGTACACTAAGGAGATCGTCATGGCATCAGTGGTGTTGTTCGACTGGCAGTCAAACGGGAACCGAGGATGGCGAGGTGCGTATAAGGCTCGAAGGAGTCTGGAGCATGTCGTGATGGGATCATGCAAACACAGGGCGTCAAGCAGTGCACGGAGTTGTGCGGACGGACAAGATGCAGGGTGGAGCATGGTTGCAGTCGGATAATTTCGGCTGGGTCGGACTGGACAGTCTGATGGATCGACGGGGATGTCGGTCAAAGCAGAAGACGGCGGTGATTTTAGCAACGACGACATAGGAGCGTGATGCTGATGGTGGCCAACTTCTGGGGCGTGGAAACACGTGGTGCAGGCCTGAGGGCTTGTGCGGCTTCGATAGACTAAGGCGCGGGATTGATTCAAGGCAGTGTACACATGAGAGCTTGAAGTCGATAGGGCGCGGGGTAGCAAGGCGCAGCTACATGGAGTCACGTTGAAGGTGGAGTTGGAGTCTGATGGATGACTACACTCTGTGCTGATGGAGGGGCTACGGCGTAAATGCATGGAGAGTCGAAGCCTATTTCAGCGGGATAGCGAGAGACACATGGATCAGACTGGGGGCCCAATGGTCTGATAAGACGTGATACTCGGCATCGGTCGGTAATAATCGGTGGTTCTCTTCAGTGGGGGTTGAGGCAGTGAGGGCTAGCTACCCGGGAGACTCGACCAGGACAACAGAGGCTCGACGCGGTGATAGCGGCGAGGCGTGCGGTAAGCACGGGACACAGCGACAGGCCAGGGCACCGGTGGTCAGATATGTTGTTAGACAAAGTGTGCAGGGGTGCTGAAGCAGTGTTGACGAGTAGCAGATTCAAGTTGGTGACTGGGTCTATCGGTGCCGGTTGATGGACAGGAGTTGACCATGAAGAATCTGAGAAAGTGACGGAAAGTCTGAAATTGTCAAAAGCTGGGAGAGTACATGGCCGTATATTCTGTGGTGTTCAGTGCACATCAAAGTGCGGATGACAAGTACAGAAGGAGGCGGAGTGCTATAGCTATGGGACAAGGCAAAGACTATCCGAGAAAAGGGTGAGACAACTGTGAATTTGACTCAGGGTGATACAAGGCGACGGTGAAATTCCTTCAAGTTTTAGATAGACGGTCAAGAAAGAGCGGTGGTATTGAGTTTAGGTAACTCTTATATGTGGCGTCCAATATGCGAGTTGTTTATTTTCACGCAGATAGTGATCGGTGTGTGATGGTGTTGAACGGATTCTCCGAAAGCTGGGAGCACAAAGTAGAGTAATGAGGAACTTAATTTTGCTCGAGGGTTGACTGTGAAGAAGACGAGAGGGGACTACAGTTGCAGGTGGAGTCACATGGAGTCTGGGAGTAGCAGCGGTGCTCATGACGTATCTCAAGTCCAATGTACATGGAGCTTCGACGCACGGACGAATTCAAGGTGGTGGAGAATATTCGCCAAGGTGGAGTTTGTTAGAGTTGTGTCGAATATTATTGTACAAGTTAGGTTACAGTTGGACTTGGAGTCGTACGATGTGTAGACAGGATATGGAGTCGTGTCCAAGTAGGACACTTGTATCCTAGGCCTCTCATATATAGCGGGGGTAGACACACGATGTAACCTATGCCAACATAATAGCACGGGCACGCGGGGAGCCGGCGGCGTGTGCCGGCG
Source organism: Triticum timopheevii (assembly GCA_963921465.1). Lineage (NCBI taxonomy): Eukaryota > Viridiplantae > Streptophyta > Magnoliopsida > Poales > Poaceae > Triticum > Triticum timopheevii. The sequence continues at coordinate 686,674,007 of OY997274.1, forward strand.
CCCGGGCGGCCGGAGTGCGGTATTGTGACGGTGTCACGGGGAGGAGCGCCCGTAGTCATGCCCCGGGGATGTAGCCATATCGGTGAACCTCGTTAACAAATCTCGGTGTCGTGCTTGTGTGATTGCTTGGTCTTCGGTAGATTGACGGAGTGCCTCGGATTTATTCTAACAGATTTGATTGGAACAAAATAAGGCCCGGGCCCACTCCATTAAAATCAGGGGATGATTAGATTAGAAAGAAAAAAGAAAAAATTAGCCGTAGAATGAAGTGGGAGTATGGACGGGAGCATGGTGAGGGAAGGCAAGCCGGATCCGAAATTTAGTGCATGGAGTCCGCAGAAGAAAGACATTGTCCTTTTCTAGTATCCTTTGGCGGCTGTACTTGAACTAGCTGCAAATTAAGTCTACTTTTTCACCAGGGTAATACAGAAAAAAATATACAGGGTATACACATACATAGAGATTATCTATTACTACTAAGAAAGAAGATCAAGCAAGAAACATGTACTACTTCAGTTGTTCAGTGACATGCAGTAGGGTATTTATATTTGGGAGATTGCTGAGTAGAAAAGGAAACGAATCAGGACGAACGTGGTTGCTCCTTCAGCTTCACGACATGTCCTATCAAATTCCGTGCCTCATCAACTTGCTGCTGCAGGTGTTGCTTGACTGCTTTACTGTAGGAGCCCGTGAGCCGCACTTCCTTGAGTTCAGATAGATATTTTAGCCCAGAAAGCTCCAAAGACGACTCAGTCGTAGAGCAGTGAACCACTAGCACCTCAACATTTGTTCTTGTATTACTTCCAAGAACAAACTTCAACTTGTACCCGCCACAATCAATCCTGAGGACTGTGCCATCGATGTATTTCGGGATGCTGTCATTCCAGCTGGTACCATACGACAGCACACCATCTGCAGTAGGTTTGACACAAAGATGACGAAACCCAGATTGATTTGGCAACTCGTTAAGGTTGTATATGTCCTGTTGCGTCGACACTGTCAACTCAAGACCAGCCTTCCTGAGATTGTTGAGACTACCAATTAGCTGCTTGAGCAAGGCTAGTGATACTTGCACATTCACATGTGGATCCGCTGTGTATAGCTTAAGGCTCTTTAGGGTCTTGGGTAGTTTGGACAACATATCAATCGAAGATGAAATGAAGCTCGATCTATCTTCCCCCTTGTCGAGGCGCATTGACAAGGACTCTAGATGGTCGTGGTCAGAGATTGCCATACACAGATCATTCACATTTTTCTGGTTGATACTGGAAACCCTGAGCTTGCGCAACTGTGTGAGCTTCTTCATCTCCTTAAGGATGGCCTTCCCACCTGCACCACTGACTTCCACAACACCGAGAGTATGCAAGGCTGTCAAATTTCCAATACCGGCAGGAACCTTAACGCCACCATCATTTGTCTTCTTCTTGGACAACCAGATGCAGGAATATGATACCATGTTGCTTGCCCTGCTCCTCCTTGGCGCCTGATCTTCTGCTGGCTGGCTTGTGCTAGCTCCATTACCGTCTGCTGCGGTTGGTTGACTTGTTCCATCACCATGTGTTGTTGTTCCTGCTTCTTGGCTTGTACCATCACCATATGTCCATCCTGGCTGGCTTGTACTCGTGACATTGCCATCTATTGTTTCTGGTTGTTTGTTTGTGCTAATGTCATCACCCTCTGCTGATCTAAATGGTGGTGGTTGGCTTGTAATTACGCCATCATTCTCCTGACTTGGTGCCTTACTATTTTCTAATGATGTTGATGCACAAGCGTCCTCATCTGGAGTTGGTTGGCTAGCATTGTCACCTTCATCCGGTATTGGGTCAGCACGAACATACTGTAGCTTCACTAGCTTGATAATGCTACGTGGCATTGTTACTATTTTGGTGTGTTTGACATCGAGAGTCTGCAACTGCTTTAAGACACCCAATGAATCTGGAAGGCGGGTAATATCTTTGCATCCTCGCAGGGAAAGAAACTTGAGACGAGGCACTAGCTTCACAATATGCTCGAGGTCATCATCCTTCACACCAGAATCTGTGTCTTCCAGATCAAGCACACGAAGCAGTCTCATATTGTTATTACTAGAGACGAAGAATGGCATCCACTTCCCAAACACCGTCAAAGACCGTAGCCGTGTGAAGTCGATGCTTTCAAATACAACCTTGTCTCTATTCCAGCAGCTTCTTATGGCGAGGTGTTGCCCCGTGCGTTGTGAGTTGAGGCTGCAGCACCCCTCGAGTGATAAAACACGGTTATCTTCCATGGGCCGTGAAATGATGTATTCACGGAAGAAACCATTGACTTGGCACATCGTGGTGCGGCTACTTTTTGGTGTGTTCCGCTGTTGGATTATGCTTGACTCAACTAGCTCATCAAACAACTTGTCTCCATTCTCGTCCGCGGTACCACCACCAAATGTGTCCCTGGAGTAACCCTCAGCAATCCATCTTCTCAGCAAACGCTTGCGCCTAATTCTCTTGTGATCTGAAGGGAAGACAGAGAGATAGAAGATACATGGCTTGAGTGAGTCCGGGCAAGCATCAAAGTAGGACTGCATCCAACCAAATAAACCCTTCAAATTATGGTATCTTGGGTCCCTCTCCAGCTTGCCCATGAAGTCATGATGTATATCTTCTGATATGGTTGTCAAGGTCGTTTTTTTTGTGAATATCCGGTTGCCTATGTTAGCTCTTTCTTGGGCAACGTATTCTCCAATTGCAACTATTACTTTTGGAAGCCCACCACACTTGGCCATGATATCGTTCGAGAACTCCAATTCGCCAGGAGCCAATTGTTTGCCGCCCCAAGCTATCTGAAATTTAGAAATCCCAAATATGTGAATAATTCCGTTGGGAATAAATACTAAAACACAATTAGAACCACTCTAGGAAATTTTGCTCAATCTAATACAAAAATCAGATGCGAGCCTTTTACCTACCAAATAGATAACATAACATTTTCTCGAAAACTCATTATCTAGTTCTCCTAAGTTGTGGCTAGATTCACATGGGATATGCCATGCTAGCTGATCTGACAGACAATTCAACGCTCACTCACTAGGGGGTATCTAACGTGGAACTAGATGTGATGTATGGTCCAAACGGGTGCAGCACACCATGCACTCAGCTACCATGTCGGATAACTGGCCCAACAAGTAGAAATCTGAATTGTCCGCTCAGTCAGCTGCTGAGTCGTTTTGACATGTGGGTGTGGCTTGTGAGTTTGTGGAATATTGTAAGGTAGGGTAAAAACTGTCACAATGTTATGACCGGGGATAACCAACCATTGGTTGGGTCACTAGATGGTGTGTATACATTCTCCCAACCCACAAGGGATCAAACCCCAACCATTTTCACGTGCTATATATATCTGATTAATGTAGATTATACGTTCAATGGGAGATGACGGTTCCGCCCGATAGCGACACACAGGTGGTGACTTTGTCAATCTTGAAACTTCACGACTCTTGTGTGTGCGTGTGGTGTGGTGGGTGCATGTGTGTCTTCTACGTCGTACCGAGTGTCTAAAAAGAACAGTTTTTTTTAAATGACATAAAAGTTGTCACAGCTAGAAGATAAAAAGTAGAATATACTTCCAGTTTAATCAGTAACGGAAATCTGTTATGCAGTGTGCACATGGCGATTATATCCATCAATGTCCTATAGCAAATTTATAATATGTATGTCAATGTTGATAGGATGTTATGCATTGGTAACTCTAGTGTATTAGTAATATGTATGTCGATGCATATGAGATGATGATCAGTGTTTCGGTACAACTAAATTTGATAATATTATACAATAATGTTGGCACATAAATACCTAAGAAATCAAGGCATAACTAGTTAACATAGAAACTAAAATTAGACACACCTGTGTGAAGAGATCAAGGGCATCATCAGCGTCTAGAACCTTTACATTGTGCACATTAGATTTGTTAGATGCACAATGTATGGCGACTCTTTCTTCACTTGTAACCACAATGATGCAGTGTCTTCGAGTAGAGTCAGGTAAGAAGAATGTAGCCTTTATCAAATCCCAGTCATGCGTGGATGTTAGATCACTGGTAGAAAAAGAGGCTTCCATACGCCCCCATTAGTCCCCAAAACAATCGAACCGCGACCAAAGGGGTCTTTAGTCGCGGTTCGGGAGAAGACCCGCGACCAACTATCTGGGCCCAGCGCGCTCGGTCCACAGCTGGCGGACGGGAGGGGCTTTAGTCCCGGTTGGCTAAAGGCCCATCCCTATATATAGGACTCAGCTCACTTCACTTCACTCAGCTCACTTCACAATTTTCAGAAGGTGGTGGTGGGTTTGCTTTTGGTTTCTCCTATGCACACAAGGTGTTTGATGAAATGCCCGAGAGCCTGAAACAAACATGATATGAAGTGTCCGAGCCACACTTGAGCTTTCTCATTTATTTTTCCTCCGCGATCGCGGTTAGCAACTTGAACCTTTCATGTGTCATTGATAAAATACGCATGTGTGTAGTTCATTGTTTAATTTGTATTATTTCTAGCTAGTTAGTTTAACAAATGCATCATGGTTAATTATATACTTTATATAATAATAATGCAGATGAATCGGCAATGGATGTACGGTCCCCGACTCTCCGGCGAGTTCACTACGGGTTTGAAAGATTTCCTCGTAGTGGCAAATGCGAACAAGCAGCAAGGTTTTATTATCTGTCCATGTGCTGTCTGTAAGAATCAGAAGGGTTACTCCTCCTCAAGAGACGTTCACATGCACCTGCTTCGGCATGGTTTCATGCCAAGCTATAATTGTTGGACCAAGCATGGAGAAAGAGGGGTTAGAATGGAAGAAGATGAAGAAGGGGATGATATCGATGACAACTATCATGATCATTTCGGTGATACTTTCATGGAGGATGATGCTGAAGGTGGGGAAGGGTTAGGTGAAGGTGAAGAAGAGGCACATGATGAGCCCGCTGATGATCTTGGTCGGACCATTGCTGATGCACGGAGACGTTGCGAAACTGACAAGGAGAGGGAGAATTTGGATCGCATGTTAGAGGATCACAAAAAGTCGTTGTATCCAGGATGCGATAATAGTCTGAAAAAGCTGGGCTGCACACTGGATTTGCTAAAATGGAAGGCACAGGAAGGTGTAGGTGACTCATCATTTGAAAATTTGCTGAAAATGTTGAAGAATATGTTCCCGAAGAATAACGAGTTGCCCGCCAGTACGTACGAAGCAAAGAAGGTTGTCTGCCCTCTAGGTTTAGAGGTTCTGAAGATACATGCATGCATTAATGACTGCATCCTCTACCGCGGTGAATACGAGAATTTGAATGAATGCCATGTATGCACTGCATTGCGTTATAAGATCAGAGGCGATGACCCTGGTGACGATGTTGAGGGCGAGAAACCCAGGAAGAGGGTTCCCGCCAAGGTGATGTGGTATGCTCCTATAATACCACGGTTGAAACGTCTGTTCATGAACAAAAAGCATGCCAAGTCGTTGCGATGGCACAAAGAGGACCGTAAGTCCGACGGGGAGTTGAGACACACCGCTTATTGACGCAATGACCCAAGCTCAAGAGGGCTTGATCAAGTTCAACAGAGAGCAAGACGCACTGACAATAGCCCTCGGGAATGATGAACACGGATGACGTGTACGAGGCAAAGGCAAAGTTCCGTGGAAAGTAGGGTTTTCCCAGGACAATGACCCGTACTGTTACAGAAGCCGTAAGAGAAAGACGGACCGGGATGTAGATCTTATGACGAAGTTAGCATCGGAACTCCATGAGTTGAATCAGACCGTGCATGAACTAGTGAGAGAAAAATCGGCTGCAGGGCCGCATGAAGATCATGAAGCGGATCGCGGAAGCCAGCAGCGGAGAAGCAGCGTGGCTTCCACGGATGCCCCGCCTGGTGCTAGTGCACCGATGATCGAGATTCATGCACTGGAGCCTCACTACCCCGTGGATGATGTAAAGGAGATGAAAGAATGTGATCTGCATTATCCCGTGGGGAACGTTTCCACGAAGGTAGCTAGCGGCAGTGCTTTACCCTGTACACCTGGAGCACTCCACCACAACAACCCCATTGCATATGGCTATGCTCGTGTCACGGTGGAAGACATAGTCCAAGGGTTTGAGGACCTGGAGATTGACAAACCTACACCCGAAGGGGAGAGAAGACTTGGAGATGTCAAGCGCCAGTTCATTCTATGGAAAAAGAAGTACATAGTGTTTCCAGGCGAGGCGCCAAGGCTAGCAAGTCCACCCCCCTCCGATGGTGGTGGTGGTGGTGGCGGTGGTGGCGGTGGTGGTGGTCGTGGTGGTTCACCTACACCTCCTTCACGCCATTCGACGCCGTCCCCCGATCCACAACCTCCGGCGGGTACGACGCCCCCCAATCCTCCTCCGGCGGGTACGACGCCCCCCGATCCACCTCCGGCGAAGAAGCAGAAGCAGGCGGACAGCAAGGAAACCCGCTCCTGGACTATTAACCCGGACCCTTATGTACCTAAGACCACAAGGGTACCGGAGCCATCACTGAAGCCTCTCCTCCCAAGGCCTGGGGAACTTAGTGAAGCTGAAATCAAATTGGCCGCGTCTGCTGATTATGAGAAATGGAAGGCGGATATGAAGGAGAAAAAAGAGCCTGAGCCCAAGCAAGTATTCACTGAGAAGCAAAAGAAGTGGGCTAAGGATTTTTTGACGACACCGTCCCAAGCCGAGCTGAATATGCCTGACGACTATGGACATGAACTTCGTAGGCAAGCAAAAATATTGAAGGAGGAGAAAGAAGAAAGTAAAAAAAGCGGGAAACAAGTTGACCAGCTCGGGATGCAGAAGAAACAATCGACCCCCCCGCTCATAGTGAAAGCCGGTCCGGAAGAGGACCCCGAGATCATAGCAGCTGCGGCAGCACTTGGATTGACTGTAGCGGGTGCCATGAAACAAGCGTCCGAGATGGGTTTGACTCTTCGTGCCTTCTTAGACCTTGAGGATGCGCCAGTATGTGAGATAGCATTACAATATGTGCGGAATGGGCCTCTCGTCGAGCCTGCGCAGGAAAAGAGTCTACCACTACAAATGCGAAATCTGCTACGTTGGTACAAGCAATTCATAACATGGGCCGACAAAGAATATGTTTATGCGGATGTTACAGATGAGCATCACACCAAACGGTACTCTGTAGAAGTTCATATGAGTGAATTGTTCCAGCTGTTCAATCTGCGCGACCTCGACAAATCTATGCTGAGTTGCTACGTTCTGTAAGTGATTTATTTCTACCTCATCTCGTTCTTCATTGCCTGCACTATATATATATATATATATATATATATATATATATATATATATATATATATATATATATATATATATATATTGTCCTAACTATATTGTTGCGTACGCTATTATGCAGATTGAAGATTTGAGAATGCAAAATAAGAAACATCCATGATGTTGGGTTCATTAACCCACATATCGTTAATGGACATGTGTTACAACATCACCCCGAAGACGTGGAGAAAGACCTGTACAAGTTTCTTAGAAAGCATCAACTCAAAAGTCATATTCTATTTCCTTACCATTTTGGGTGAGTGTTTCTCTCTTGTGCCCATTCTCTTTTGTTTACTCCATGCATGGTATGTCTAATCGATGAGTTATGCATGACTGTGCATGTAACGTGTCCGCAGGTTCCACTGGATTCTGCTAAATATTGAACTTCACACCTCCAGAGTTCTAATCATGGACTCTATGGATTCGGATCCAAAGCGTTGGGCCGACATGAGAAAAATGCTGCAAAAGTAATTATTTTCAATCATTTGAGCTCTTTATCGATCGGTCTCTTTCGTTCATTTCCTAATATCAAGTAACTAATAACTCCCTTATTCATTTAATTTTCTTTGCCCTGTAGGGTTTGGAGACGGTTCTCAGAAGAAATTGTCGGTGAATTCAAACATGAACTAGATTTCAGAAGGTTAGTTAATGTGGATAAGCAGCCACCGGGGACCAATCTATGTGGATACTATGTTTGTGAGAACATCCGGAGACACACCACTGAGCGAAAGGCATCAGATAGCGTGCGGAACGCGACGGATAACTTGCGGAGGAGGCTTAGTCCAGAAGCTCGCTTCCGACCAATTCAAGAAGAATTAGCAGGATTTTTCATGAGGGAAGTCATCAATCCTAAAGGAGAACACTATACCGAGGACGAAGAAATTTATATGCATACCCGAGATTGAAACTTGTTCGAAGTTGTATATGGTCATCCATCCTAATTGTGTATGAAAACTTGTTCGAAGTTGTATATGGTCACCCGAGATTGAATATATATTATATATTCCTCTTGAATTCTTCTTGTTTGAAATTTCATATGCATGTATATAGTAGCGTAGAATATGTGTACTGAAACTTCATCAAAAATAAAATAAAACACAAAATAAAATATAAAACAAATAAAACACTACAAATTAAAAAGAAACCAGGTTTAGGGGGGCTGAAACCCTAAACCTGCGGAGGAGGCCTTTAGTCCCGGTTGGCCACGAGAACCGGGACTAAAGGTCCTCCGCCCCGACGGACCACGGGCGCCCACGTGGACGGGCCTTTAGTCGCGGTCCGTAAGGGGCGCGACTAAAGGGGGGGGGGGGGGGTCTTTAGTCGCGCATATTTAGTCCCGGTTGCACAGCCGGGACTAAAGGCTGTTGCGAACCGGGACTAAAGGGCTTTTTTCTACCAGTGGATCATCAATAATAATTAGGCATTTGTATTCACGAATAAACTTGCAACATGCTTGAATCGTGTCTTGGTTTTCTATGATACCAATTGCTGCAGTCTCTTTGTCTTGATCATTCCAGTGAAAACCCAAAAGCAAGCGTGCGAGAATTCTGTCAGATTGAATGGACGAGGCACATCCACCCAGCCCTTTTTAAACACATCTTTTTCACTTTGAAGCATTTCAGTTGGGAACCTGCCCGCAAAAATTATATCATCAACAGAGAGATGCCTAGCCAGAGTTGTTTTCCCTACACCAGCAATACCCCATAAGCAAGTCACACCGAGACTGGTTTCTTTAAGATCATCCATTTCTTTCCGACGGCCAACAAGGGGGGAACTAAAAACCTGCAGGTAAGTGGTATTAGTACATAATTGTTCAATTAGTTCTTGTGCATACAAAAAAGCCTGCAGGCCGGGCTATCTAACTTTGTTCAGAACGTCACTTTAAACACTAAATATATTCTGAACACATATTTACGGATGTGAACCACGTGCGTATAAAGTCTCATTATGACCTATTTTGGTTCATCATCTACATAAAGAAGACATTATCTGTGTAGATAAATGTATTTTCTAGTAAGATTTAAGGTATGTAGAAGATATAATGTACAAGCGAAAACTATTTAAATTATCTTTAAAACTTCCAAATAGTTATCTTTTTTTATTCTGGAATATCGGGCTCCATGCAGCCTAGGTCCTAAATTATGCATTTTTTCTCCTTACAACCTTTTGTTTCCTTGAACCACTATATATTCCTCTTTTTGATTCATTACGTGTAATCATGCGAGCGCAAAACAAACCCTACTGAATAATAAGATGCCAAAGTTTAATCTAACATACTACATACATCTATTATGTTTTTTTTCCAACATCAGAAAATATGTAATTGATGATTAAGAATGCAGTTAACTTTTAAGGGTTGACCACTAGTGTGCAAAAGAGTATTTTTAAAAAACAAGAAGTTATGTTACTCTTATTTACAATGCTATTTGTTGGTTGCTGTAAGGATTGCTTATTCTATGTCCCCTAAGTAAAATATTTACATATGTCATAATTTTGAATAAAAAGTTTGTACTACTTGTACTTTAGTGTGTAGTACACAATTATTCATGAGATCATACTTCCATGTAGAAAGGATGGCAATTTTCAGAGAAACTAGTAATAAAACATGTCAATACATGCCCGTGCTAAAACACAACCATCGGTAGTAAATTTGCAGGAATTTTCAGTATCCTTTCTTAGAAGAAAAAAACTTTAACTATCTAAATCACTAAAATGATGGTAAAATCTATTTCCACATTGAAATAACATTGTCGTGAATATAATCCTTAAAATACTACGGGTGTCTGTATGTAGAGACCATTGTATCTATTTTAGATGGGAGTACGCACAAGGATTTATACAGTTTTGGGCCCTCTCCGGTGGAGGTAATACCCTACTCCTGTGGTGCTCTTAGCTCTTGGCGTAAGCTACAAAGTGTGAATGCTTAACCCTCAACTTGGTGCTTCCCAGCCAGCTTAAATAGAGTGTGCCAGGAGGGGTACATTATGGGCTGGTATTAATGCTAATCACGGTCTTAGGTGTGGCCGACTACTCTCCAGCTATTATTGCTAGTAAATGTCGTATTTAACTAGATCATGTTACCGTTGGGTAGCTAAAGTCATTAAGGATTCATTGTTGATGGGTATCCTAGGTAGCCGCCGACTGCAGGTCTAGTGTTGGTGCAATATTTGCCCTCCTGTGTTTCGGAGATTGTTGACAGAAACAGGCATGGACTAATTTGTTTGCTAGTGCATACAAAGAGAAATAGTCCATGCAGAACCGAAAAGAATGTTGTCTCCGGTGTCAACTTCGAGGAACTTCACCGAAGAACATCTGCGTTACAGAGAAGAATGAGCTACGTTTATTGAAGGATTGTAGACGAGAAGATTGATGTGAAGGAGTTAGCCCCTCAAAAATTATTGCTGACATGAAGCAATTGGTTTGGAGATTTTGTCTGAAGGAAAAATGACTGCAGGGAATGGAAGTCGAAGACAAAGTTAAGACGTAGTATTCATTTCATTCTTCTTCTTTCATTTATTTGAGTCATAGGACCTTCATACTATTAAGAGGGTATAGGTTCTCGAATCTTAGATCCACTGTGATGCTTAGCCCGAATCCTATGAAAGATGCGAGAGAAATCTCTTTATGCTTCGAATGATTACCTGACAGTAGTAGACGTTGTTCTTCATGCTGCAGGAGATATCCTTCGAACTGAGGAGTTAGCATTACTTGCTCTACAAGTAATATTACTGTTTGTGCTCAATTTCCGACCGTTGGACTCGTGTCGTTCGGCCATTAGCTGATCCACATGTCCAATTTGGTCATTTCCCTTCACAGAAGGCTGCGGCTATAAATAGTCACCCCGCTCCAACATTGTCTGTTGGCTGCTCTGCTTAAGATTTCTGAGAACATTGATTGAGCATCCCCTCTCCGAGTGATTTGAGTTTAAGATCCACCGAGGGAAAAATCAGAGCCCAAACTTAGAAAGTGGTTGAGCATCACAGTAGCTCTGATTTAGAGTTCTTGAACCTATTACTCTCGAGAGCTCTGCACTCTCAAGACGGATAGGTTTCGGCTCGAGTGTTGAAGAGTTGTTGTCTTCACCGAGCTAGATCTTCAGCAACCAAGAGTGATTGTGGTTCACGAAGGTCGGCCGAAGGTTTGGAGATCGCCGACAAGTATCTACCACGAGTGAAATCAACTAGAGTCTGATCAACTCTGAGTTGAAGGAGAATAGGGTGAAGAGAGTTTATCTTCCGTGTTAAGTCACAGCCCCTTGAACCAGACGTAGCCCTTTGGCAGAAGGGTGAACTGGTCTACCAAATCTCTTTGTCGCCATCGAGAACCACTGGTTCAATTTACTTCACTACATTACTTTCAGTGGTTTTCATGCTCTGTGACGATAGTTTACCTGATCATCCATTCTCTGTTGCATATCTTTCAGTCACTCCCATCGGTTATCATTCGTTGCACGTATTGTTGCTCTCATATCAGTCGCTTATGATGTCATAGTTCTTGTTATCTTTCTGTGTTCTGATAATTTAGTTAATCTTAGCTGCCTCTCAAAGTAATCTATCACAGTTCATCTCTAGCTCTCTGTCATGATAGTATGTCTGTTTGCATATTGTACTACCATCGGGATCATCAAGCCTGTTGTTTCCTATGCTCGAATTGTTATGGCATCCTACATCGATATTTTGATCCTCAATAGTATGCTTGATTGAGTTTTTATCTAGAAAACCTTATTTCTGCTGTTGTGTTTGGGATCAGTTCAAAACATTCACAAGCATTTTTGAATCTCCCATTCACTCCCCCTCTGGTCGATATACTCTGGGTCCTAACACCTAGCCTTCATGGCGGTCTGTAGGGTCTTGTCCGTCAGGCGGCTCAGGATCCAAATGTGAGGACTTAGCCTAATCCTGAGCCACCCTCCTATTCTTTGATGGGCTAGCAGTGTCGCCCTTTGGTCCATGATCTTCTGGACCGTATCTATGGCCTCTTGCTGGGCCATTCATATACTTGGGCCTAGCTCGTATTTGTAACCCCAACAGTAGCCCACGAGTCAATCGATGTCACACTGGAGAAGAAAATTGACTATTCCACGTCAATGAGGTTCCTGACTATTCAACAAGCTTGATAAGAATTTTCTTAGTTCGTTTGAGAGACCTCACTGGACTTAGATGTTCATGCCTCCAGGAGGCGAAGCGGTGAGCAATTAGGAAGAAGACTCGGTGCAACCCAATTTTTGATCTCTCTGGGAGAGGACGGCCCGTGGCCCGACTGTGGGTGTATCATAGATTTTTGAGTGGTAACCGGCAGCGCTTAGGCTTGATCCAGTCAAGAATCTTCGATCAGTATCCTTTGTGCGGAACATCGGTCAGGTACCTTCCTTCGGAACCAAGTCTGTGCAGCCCGATATTCGTTTTTCTCGGAGAGAATTAGACTCGTGCCTCGGGGGATATCATGGATGCTCCTTGCTATTTACAGAGCGGATCTGTGCTGAGTGATGTTTCACTCGGTTTTTGTCGAATGCCCCACACTAGGAATGCCATCATGTCATGCATGGCTTTCTCGACTCGGGACTCACCCTTACAGTCGAATGCATGTTGATGTTTCAGCCTACTAAATATCTCCTTCGACGGGAAGAAAAATCTCTTGGAGTCATCATTGTGAAACTCCATGTGTTGTCAGATCAAGATCTTTTGTGTGTCTGCCAGGACCATCTGTGAGAGGGGACTTCTTGAATTCTGTGAGCGAAGTCACAAATAATCCGGCCGATGTTTCACAAATTAGTTGGTTTTAAATGTTGATTGTCTCGATTCCCTCGCGCTTGATTGGCATTTTAATTCCCTTTTTTGACGCGTGTCACATGGGTTCCTCACGATGCTTTGCCGCCTCCTCCGCTATAAATAGCGGGCCATATGTGGGCAGGGCTTTCACCCCCTATCGCTTTCCTTGCAACCGTCGGCTTGCATCTCCATCTCTTTCTTCCTTTCGAGCACATAGATCCAATGTCGTTGTCTACCCAAAAGCTCGAGAGGGCCAAGGCTGCCAGCTCTTCCTCCTGGTGGGGGAGATTTCTATTGCGGCCGCTGCTACCGATGACCGGGAGCGTGGAGATTGGCTCCCATTGATAGTGACAGAGGGGGTGCTCCATGCGTATGTCCGCAATGGCCGACTGCCAAAGACCTTTTGGTGCGCATCTGACTCCGTTGAGCAAGAGCCTACGCCGCGGGATGGCGAACGGGTCATCGTCACCTCTTTTCTCCATCAAGGGGTTATCCCTCCCAACCATCCTTTTCTTCAGCGGCTGCTCGAGCACTTCCACCACCTCCCGTCCAATGCGATCACCCACCTCTCGGACTTCATGATGTTGTGTGAGGCATTCCTCGGCATCCCGTCGGATTGGGTGCTTCTTAAGCACTTCTTCTACACCAAGCCGCAGACAGTGCCGAAGGATGTCTGCTAGATAAGCAGTGCACTTCGCATCCAGACGAAGCATGGCTCAAGCTACTTCAAGATGAAGTGGCATGACTCGTTGAAGGAGTGGGCCTCCACATGGTTTTACTGCATGGAGCCATCAACTCCAGTTGGCGAAGTCATCTTGCAAAAAAACTCTAGTTGGCGAAGTCGTCTTGCAGCAGTACTCTCCTGCGCCGGTCTCCTAGAACCAAGGGTGGGCTCTGAAGTGCTCACGGTGAACGGTCTCACTGGCATGAAATTGTTCTGCGTGGATTAGTCAGCGGATCCAGCCCCTCCAGGATCACAGTTGTGGGATGTCATTGTACTTGGGAGGCCAAAACCCCATAGGGCCTCGCCGATCGGACATTCCGAAGAGATCTTCGAGACCCGGATGAGGCGGATCATATATGTTTGTGGCATGTTACTGCGGGAGGGCCCCATCAAGCTCTCAAAACGGGGCAGCTTCCTCTAGCGGAAAATCTTTGCACTCGTTTTCCATTCAGTCGGTTCATAGTTTCGGGTGCAATGTTGTTCTTCTTGTGCTTTAGTAGGGATATGAGGAGGATGTTGGTTCTCAGGGGGAATCCTACAAGAGCGAGAGGGGCAAGCCCTCCGCTCAGCGTCGGAGGTCCCCAGTGTGGCCTGCTTCGAGGAGGAGGGGAAGGAATCAGAAGTCGAAGAGATTTCTCCCTTCCCTTCTCCAGCTTGCTCCAAAGGTCACAGCTGCCACTAGGAGGAGGATGCCACCTGTATTGGGGTAGAGCACTCTTCCAAGCGCCCTCGCTAGGACCCCATCAAAAAAGACCCTGAGACCCCGATGAGGCCAACTTCATGTCGTGGTGGCGCCCGACTGAAGCGGACACCCAAATCCGACTGGTGAGGTTTTGGTATTTTCTTATACTTGATTTGTTATATTTTTTTAGACAACCTGACAGTCTGCTTCTTCTTGAATGCAGCAAGCAGAGATCCTGCTTCACCAAGTTCCTCCCCAGTCCATCATGGAGCATGTCCAATCCATGGAGAGAGAGAACCTTGGGGCAGCGGATGTTGCCCCTCTTGGAGATTTGTTTAAAGTCCTACCGTCTATCCAGTTGCTAGATGCCCCATCGACTGCTCCACAGGTTGCTGCACAGGTTGTTGGCTCACTGGCCTCAACTCCAGCTACTCCTCCTACGGGAGAGGCCTCAAATTTCTTTTCCGTCTCAGTTGTTGTCCCTCGCATCTTCATTGTTGGCCCTGCCGACGTGCCATCTCCATTTTTGGCCCTGTCATCTCCTAGAGGACTGCCGTCCCGACCATGTCAGCCCCAACCTCATCAAAGATCGCACAGAGTTCCTCCTATGGGGATGTAGGGGCCAACTCCAGCGCCATCCAACTATCGTTCGCTGGCATGATCCGCGAGGACAGGACGATCGCCAAGGTGAAGCTGACCGTGTCAGGGACGGGCAAACTGGAGGTGATGGCCCGCAAGAACCTCCGGTATGCTCTAGCCATGGTGAACTTGAGCTTGAACATTCGCAAGAACACCGAAGTCAGTGGATTCGGACTTTTTCTTCTATGAATTTTTCTTCTGTATTCAGTCGACTCCGAGGCACATTCGCTGGTCATGGCACAAAGCGGTCTTCACCCAAGCTCCCAACACAACCTCAGCACATCAAACCACCGGGCCCTTCAAGCCCACCAACCACCACCACGACGGAAACAACATGTTCAGGAAGAAGCACCAAGAACCATCACAGCCGACCACACCCTGCCGAGAACACCAGGGATGGAAAAACACAAAAATAAGGATAGCTACTCAAATACTCAGAGCGACTGTCGTTGCAGAGATCATGTGGTGATGACAAAACACAAAAAGGGGCTAGCTACTCAAAGACTCACATCGACTGCGGCAGTCGATGTGAGTCTTTGAGTAGCTACCCTTCCATTTGTGGGTTTTCATCACTAGTGATCTCCGCAAGGTGCGGTTGGGTGCAATGGTTGGCAGTCGGTCTGAGACTTTGAGTAGCTAGCCTTTTTTTGTATTTTTGTCATCACCACGTGGGCTCCGCAAACTGTAGTTGGCTGCAATGGTTGACATGTAATTTCCTTGTTGTGGTGGTTGGTGGGCTTGCCGGCGCTAGTGCGGGTTGATGTGCACCTGAGGTTGTGTTGGGGGCTTGGGGAAGGGGACTGCTTTGTGCCATGACCGGCGATGACGGTGGTTGCGGCCGTCGTTGACCTTTCTAGAGGCAACACTGCAATGCTACAACACCCATCACGTGCAAATCCAGTCATTGCATCTCCGGGCAAAACCCTTGATCTTGTGTGATCGGACGATTGTGGCGCCTTAGTGTTGTATTCCCCCTCGAGGGCTTCATCTTTGAAGTTGGACATTTGCGAGGAGGGGGCAGTGGTGGCTCTGAGGCTTATGCGGCAACGATGATGCTGGAACAATGTGGAAGATGTGGCAACGGTTGTGGTAGTCAGCTCTTTTCCGACATGCCTATGGGATTTCCCCGACTTGTTTGTTGTTGTGAAGTCAAAGCTGCGGTGGTGGGGTCCCGGTCGTGTACGGTGACAGGGAGCAGGTGGTCCGTTCGATGATCTTCCGTTGTGCCAACCGTGCCTAGTTCTTCACTGTTCACAGTCAGACTCGGAGCTACGATGTCTGGTCACATATGGTTGACTTCCAGCATGGATCTTCTTATAGCTCCACATGGCCTCTACAGTGTGAGTGGGGTCGATGAGCGCCTACAGCGACGATGGCGCCTTATATAGGAGGAGAGATGACGATGCCGCTTGTGTGATGTCTCGACAAGGCCCTCTTTGGAGAGGTACGCATGACATATCCTATGAGTGTCACTCTGCGATTTGTGATGACTTTTGCTTGATTTTCCACTAATTAATTGTGCAATTGTCTCCAGCTTAATTAATGGACGAGGTAAACTTTTTTGCCTTCTTTTGTGAAAAAAAAATCGGTACAAGGTGCGACGTTGGCCACACATGAGCTGGCCGCATACACAAGGATATATGGAGATTTTTTTGGTGTTAGGTAATGTGCCACACTGTATTCAGAATGTAACTCTAGTAGTGACAGTACACCTAAGTAATATAAAAGGATGCCCCCCCCCCCCCCCCCTCCTCAAATCAAAACAAATAACACACATAAATACAACAGTGGTATGACTTTCATGACACGTAGAGCACACATATTAATGGAGTAACTGTTGGTTAAAATTGTGTTTTAAACTATAAAAATATACTAATTTTTTGGATGGATGGAGTATAAAGCACTCGCCAAAGTGGTACCACATATAATTGCCAAAACAAGAAAGAGAAGTGGTACAGGTTTCAGTTATACGTAGTAGCTAGCTCCCAAGGTGTCTGACCTACTACTCCCTCAGGCTCCGGGTGTGAACAAGTTGGGCATAGGTTTTTAGGTCACTGATTTGACTAGCAAAACATGTGTTGTATGTCACAAAAAGTATATCTATAGATTCTTCGTCCAATGAAGTTTCTAAATGCATATTTTTTGCGGTATGTTATACATGTTTCCCTAGTTAAAATTGACGATATATAATACCATGCTGGACTAATATTCCCACCCGGAGGAAGTACTACATTTCAGAAAAAGATTATAATAAATAGTAGAGACGTACTACGAGAGTCTCTCCATCTTAGTACTACTATATATTACAGGTTCTTTTTTTCGCTGGAGTACTATATATAGGTCATCAATGTTTAGAGAGGGATGGAGTAAACACACCTTTTCGAGGTGTCTGAGTTGGAACAGTCCATCTTCCTTGCCATATACACAATGTCTGGCTACACTTTCTTCACCTGTGATGACAATGATACGGTTGCTGCTGCTACTTTCAGTAGGCAGCCCCGACAAGAATACATTCCTTATATGGTCCCAGTCATCTTTTGACCGTAGACCATCTATAACAACCCAGCACTGTTTTGTACTCAGCCACCAACGACATAATTTAATCGGATTGGCTTCACCTTTCATCAGCCGAACTGCTACAGCTTCCTTCTGGTTATTTATAGGATCATTTTGAAACGTATAAAAGTCCAGCAACAAGCGCCAAGAGAGATCTTCCAAGTTGAATGGACATGGCACGCTGACCAAGCTGAATGCTTGACGACGTAATCTTTTCATCGAGGCTAGTTGGTGTCGGTAGTAAAGGATTCTGGCGAGGGCTGATTTTCCAGCACCCGAATGCCCCCACAGGAAGATTACACCAGGATTCTGGTGGTGAAGGATTCTGGTCAGTTCAGACTGTTCATTCTCTCGCCCAGCAAGTTTTAATTTCTTGCCATAGTAATCTCTCTCTTTATCTACATTGTAGAAAAGGTGAGCCGAACAGGAATCCTCCATGCCTCCACTACCAGTACTATCCTGCATGATATAAACCATACATATAAATAAAGGTTTGTTAGTTAGATCAATATTGCTATGTATGAAGGACCAATTAGCACATGCAATTGCCATGGCTTTGTACCTTCAGTTTTAGGATAATTAGGCCTTGTTGGGTTTGCAAGAAATTTATAGCATAGGATTCGTGTAGGAAATGTTCTTCTAGCCGTCGTTGGTTTGCAGGAATGAATTACTGTCCCTATTAGCTCAGACCTAATGCAAAAAATTCTTATCCTATAAATCAAATGATAACTCTTTTCTTATAACTTTTCTATTACTATGATATTCCTATCCAATGAACCAAAGGAGACCTTAATTAACTAATAAAGTTGACAAAGAAATTATAACAATGAAATAAAGAGGAATATTTACTTTATAGTAGTATATACCTCTATCAAGCGACGTAGGACCTCGTCGCCTTCCAAAGCTTCATAACTCAACGCTCGATTTTGTTGATCGCCTACGCAATGTTTGGCCACGGTTCCATCATGGGTAATGACGATGATACAGCTCCTACCTTTAGTTGGACCATTGGATAAAAATGTATCATTGATCGTGTCCCAGTCCTCCATGGAGCGGAGACCATTAAGAACGACAAGGCAGTTAGCTTCACGCAGATATCTGCGACACCGTTCAATTACACCTTGGTCTCCCATGCGACCAACTTCTTCCATCCCCTTGGCTTCAACATCACGTGATTGGAAATTCAGAAACAAGCGAACAGCAAAGGCATTCAGATCGAACCGATATGGTACATCCACCTGATATGGTACATCCACCCAACTGTGCTCGCCAAATACCACTCCCTCGAATCCTCTACGCTTGTGAGCTATGCACCAGTACACTTCACGGACGAGATAATATTCTCTATCGGCATGTATGGATACCACACCACGACACCTTATTTGCCAGTTAAATTCACCGAAATTACTGCGAAAAACAGAACCCGGCATACACCAGGTTATAATAAGAACAAATTAAGATTGTTAACTGAATAAATTATACGAAGGTACACACCTATAGGTAGCTACCACAACTAGTGACATCATACGTGCATTGTTTAATATCAAAACAAATATCGGATGGACCATATTGAACTGAGTTTTTTTTTGTGTGTGTGAAGAGTATCATATTGAACTAGCTAGCAGTTTGTACTAGAATATGCTCCATCATGAGTTCTCTTCCTTTCCCCCAAACTGGGAGTAGAAATTATGCACTTACCTTGGCACCAGGAATAAGTCTGGGTTTGGTGCGGGGTTAGAAGCTGGCTTAAAATCATAAACTCCCTTCCAAACTATCATAGCTAATGTGCACACAATTTTTGTTTGTAATTTTTAAGTAGAAGAATGTGATTACTATATGAATTTTTAATCGGTATGCAACTATCTCATGATAGGTTTAGCGTGTATACCGATAAAAGTAATGATAGAAGTACATATTAGAAACTATCTCAAAGTGTAAACAGGCCGATGACAAAATGTAATGATGACTTTTGTTTGAAGAAGTGTACATAGGCTGATGACAAATTAGAAGTACCATTATTTCCTCTATTCTCTCTACCCTCCCCCTCCTCTACATGGTACAAAATGATATTTATTCAAAGTGACAAAATTTGCTTGTAGTTTGTGCTTGAGTCGAAACACCTTTTCTTTTTGAAACTCAAAATTTGTTGAAATATGGTTGAATTTGTATTTTGAGATCTCTATTAATTGAATAAAATATCCAACATTGTCAAACTTTGATTAATGGTGCTACATATAGGTCACAGTTCTGTGAACGCATTGTTCTTATAGAGAGGAAGACGCTTTCCCATCTTCTTAACCTGAAATGAAGGGGCACCCCCGGGAAGAGACCTAGTGGAGACAGTTGGGCCTGTAACCCAGAGGATTTTGCATGTGGCTCCAAACCACTGTGTCGGGGGTTCGAATCCCTCCTCGCCCACAGCCTTCCAAAGGGAGAAGGGCCTTTACTTTCCCCCTGAGGGTAGGAAAATCATGATCGGGATAGCGGACGTAAGGCTATTATATTGAATTTTTCACATTATACTAATAATAGGGGGCTTTGAATTTAATCAAGTTTTGCAATATTGAAATGTATTAACGAATATATGCATATGTTTACCAATCTTATACATAAGAATATAGTAGAGATACTTAGGGGAAACTCAAATTTACATCCACTTTTTAAGCCTGTAAAAGATTAAATCTTTTGTACAACATTGTTATTGTGTTAATATTTGTTGGGAGGAGCATGACAATGACATTTTACATTTTTCATGAGCGTGTGTTAGCTCTATCTCATAGACAAAGCGCAAGATTGATGTGAGTCTAGATTGACCATATATGAGGTAGGATGTGAGTTGTTGTTTTTTCTCTTAGATAATCGACCGCACAACATTGTAGAACCAACCAAAAATTGTTAGGAAGAGCGTGTAGTAGTGGTCCTCCCATGAATAATTGTGTGGGGGTCCACCATACCCTCTCTCTCTCTCTTTCCTCATCTCCCCGTTCAACTTCCAAGCCACACATATCTCCAATCTACCCCTTCCATGTTGCATGCTGCAACTACTCTCTTTACTCTTGCAGACTTAGGCCAATGTTGCCCATCGAGAAGGAGATTATGCCAATTAGGCTGGCTGCAATGACGAGACTAGACTTAGGGTGTGTTTGTTTGGGCTCTTTTCAGTAGCTTCTGTGGCTTCTAGCCACTAGAAGCTGGAGCCCAAACAAACAGTCAAAATTTGGGCCACCTCCACGGAGCCCAAAGTCGGAGCCCGCGAAGAAAAATGACCATAAGCTACAGCTCGAATTTCGGGCCTCATTTGCTCGAAGCTGGCTCCAAATCACCGAAAGACACACAGAGTAAATACCATTATACGCACGAATTGCTACTGCCCGGTACATTCCTTTTCTTCTCCTCCTCACTCGCCCGCTAGGGTTCCTCGGTCCCTTCCCCGCCGCCGCATCCGCCCCCCCACCGGCCACCGGCGAGTCGGGCCAGCGTCGGCCGGCTAGTCGGGCCAACGTCGGCCGGCGAATTAGAGAAGAAGCTTATGTATCCCCGTTCCCGGAGCGCAGGGACTCCGCCTCCACCCGCAAGACGGCTACCAGCGCCCTCCCCATATCCAGATCGCTGCAGCCCACCCCAATGCCGGCCACCAGTTATTCGGGCCAAACTCCGGACCGACGCATCCACGTCCAGGTAGCTCATTCGCCTCTCTCTGTACGTACGTGTTCTGTTCTGCTCTCAATGTGTGTGCTGTGCGGCGTGCGTGCGTGTGTGCCATGGCTCTGTGTGATGCGTGCTGTGGAGTCAACTGTTTGACTGATTGATTTGGTACTAGCTAGCTTAGAGGTAATAGCTATGGGTATCTATATGAATGGCTAATTTGACTGCTTGCATTTGGTACTAGCGAACTGCAAGTGTGTGTTCTGTTTATATAAATTGCAAATTAGACTACCCAATTTGGTACTAGTGAACTGCTAGTGTATTCTCTGTTTATATAAATTACGATTTTGGCTGCTTGATTTGGTACTTGTGAACTGTTAGTGTCTGCTACTATTTTGTCTAGTTGAATCAATACAAGCAAATTGTACTAGTGAACTGCTAATGTGTCATTTGCGAATCTATACTTGGCTGTATGGATGGAAGAACCGAAAGTGAAAGCTCGGTGGGTTCGAGAGGCTACCAGAATTTTCTGTGAGTGTGCCGCAGCACAAGTACGGCTTGGAAATAGGCCAACCAAGGCTTTAACTCCTGCTGGCTATAAGGGTTTAATTGCAGCCTTCAACGCCAAGACCGGAAGAAACTATGTACAGAAGCAGTTCAAGAATCGTTGGGATGATATGAAAGCTATATACTCAGCATGAGTATTTTACAAAAACAAAGCAACTGGGCTTGGATGGGATGATGTGAAGCAAACTATCACAGCAGACGATGAGCAGTGGGCTGCATTGATCGCGGTTAGTTGATTTCATACATGAATATCTAGTAGTGTTATGCTATATTATGCCACTAACAAGTGCTACCTTTTTTTCTCTTATGTGCGTGCAGATTCACAAGCCAATTAAAGCATTTCATTATGGACCTCCAGACGGCTTGAATGAGCTAGCGATCATGTTTGACAAGGCTAATGTTGATGGATTGTCGTCTGTCATAGCTGGAGTGGATAATGAAGAGGTGGAAGAAACTCAAATTGAGGAAGATATGCATGAGTTGTACAAAGAAGAGTATGAGACTCAAGTTCCTAGCCCTGTTCAACCAAGCCCAGTACAACCTAGCCCAGCGCAAGCGTCCAAGAAGTGCAATTCCTTGTAGTTCATCTAAGATCAAGAAAAATAATGTGCCAAAAGACTTCAAGAGGTTTATTGATCATGTCATACAGGAAGATTGTGCGGGGCAAACTAGTAAGACCACTGACAGTGATGATATTCTTGCCATTACGGAAGAGGTTGCCAAGTGTGGAGCATCCGAAACTAGTGATGAGTACTACATGGCTATAAAGTTGTTTGCCAAACCATCGAACCGCAGCTTCTTTTATGCAATGAAGACAATGAAGGGAGACTCAATTGGCTCAAGAGACAATTTAATGATAGTAAGAAGTAGTGCATTTTATTATTTGACTGTCATGTATCTTTACTCATTCCTTGCTTTTAAACAATTTGAAACATGTGTTTTCTTGCTAAACTATGTTGAATTATGTATTTACTATGTAAACTGAGCACTTGTTGAACTATGTTCTGTATGGATTAAATGATGGTTTGTGGTACTAGCTATTGGTTTTCTACTTGTATGTACAAAGATAAGCACAACCACTAACAGCAGCGATGGTACAACTTGTTCAAGTGAGAGAAACAGAAAGAGCGGTTGAATTTGACTAAAAAGAATTCAAAATTATTGATGTACACCGTCCACGCCATCAAACTAGTATGATCCCAGTTCAAATCTGTGAAAATTGGCCATTTGTGACCGAAATAGCTCTTAATTGGGCCATTTACTGTTAAAACAGTGTAACTAGCACTTGAACCCAATCTACAGAAGAACATGGGGCGTTTTGGTCATTTCAGCATGTTTCAGCAACAACCACAGCTGCTACAGCAAAACCACCAAACTGCCGCACCTCAGCTCCAACCTTTCAGCTGCAGCTAGTAGCTACAGTGGCTCCTTCCAGCAGGAGCCATTGCAGGTGCAGCCCAAACAAACAGACCCTAAGCCGATAGCAGGGCTAGGGAAGACAACGGAGTTGGGGGGGGGGGGGGCAACGGTGGCATGGGAGAAGGTCATGTGTCCTTTGGTCCTAGAGGAATGGCTGGGGAGAAGATCAGCGGTGGAAGCGGATCGATAAGGGTAAGGCGGCTTGGCAGCAACGTTGGCCAGGAGTGGACGAACAAGGCATTTTGACAGATGCTTGCAGGCGGGTAGTTGATGACATGAGTAATGACGACTCTGGATTTCGCGGTGGCAGCAATTCTGACCTCAAGGGTGACAACACTAGTGAATAAATGGCTAGCCACAACTTTTGTTGGTGGTGTGCCATTTCCAATCAACACAACACTATATCTTTCAAATAGTTGTGGTATCGTCATATTTCGTATGACATTGATATGCGCTTAGTGTTAGCGTCAAATTTTTTTTGCCACGTCATAAATATTTGCTGAGTTTTTTTTCATGTTCGCTACAATTTGTTACGGAGTGGCCTATTAGGCCCACGCCAGCACTAGTCCATTTTGTAACTACCGCTCGATTCAAGAAAAACATAAGTCATTCTAATTCACCCTATCTTTTTCACATCGTCCCCTCTCGGTCAGCACCGCCGCCACCACCTCCCGACCACGCCACTCATCTCTGCCAGACCAGCGCGATCGCCGCCACCTCCGGGTCAGCAAGTGAGATCTCACATCCCCTCGTGCATCTTCTTTCCCTCCCCTAGCGGCTCCCTCGTCCGCTGACACCATGGAATCCATGGAACCCGTCGATTTGGTTTATTTTTGTATAAAATTTATATCATAGAATGAGATTTAGCGGTGTAGTATCCGCTTATAATTAGTAGAAATACATTTATTAGTGTAGAAACCAATTTTCTACTTAGGGTAAATTTTTTTAGTGTTCAATATGTTTTAGTGTAGAATTGGATGCTACTCTTTTATGTTGATTTAGTAGTCTAGAGTCCGATTATACTTAGTAGAAATTGATTTATTAGTGTAGAAACCTTTTTTGTACTTAGGGTAGAATTTATTTTAGTGTTCAATATGTTTTAGTGCAAAATGCGATTATACTCTTTTGTGTTGATTTACTAGTCTAGAATCCGATTATACTTAGTGTTCAATATGTTTTGTGTAGAATGGCATCACCACCACCATGTCAAATTTGCAAGTCAAGGTGCGTCAGCGGCCTAGCAACTAGCACGCTGTTCGGCATCTATTTCCAACCGAGTTTTGTTCCTACAACCGTAACAAATTATATGAACTTTGTAACAGTTATTTCTTTTGTTTTTGTTTCTATTATCATTAATGCACTATGTCTTTTTTGTTTTTTCTTACACAGATTGTCTCATGCAATGTGAGGTTGGAATTTAATGAGCTTATCGGAGACACTGTGTCCTTCGAAGCTCCTAGGGCCCCCTACACTATGGAGGTCGAGAAGGGACGAAAGATGTCCTAGATGGGGAAGATGGATGTGTCGTTTCATTGCTCACATGCGTCTCACTGGGGTGAATTGATCAGTTTCTCCTTTAGAGGACAAAGATTCAGGTTGGTTGTTATCTATTTCAACACGGAGGAAGCTGATGACGACCAAGTTGATGAAGCCCCCTCTATGCCCAAAGAATGAGGTTGAGCGAGGAGGAGACGGGCAACCTCTGGTACATACTTCCGCTATGTGATGCCTACGTCGAGGTGTCATTCGTGACCCGTCTGACAAGGAACGAATGTTATCCGCCATGTCATGGTATGTTACTTAGTGTAGTAATTTGATGATACTTAGTGTAGTAATTTTTATGATATGTTTACTGCAGTAATTTGATGACATGCTTATATTAGTGTAGAATCCGATGATATGCTTAGTGTAGTAATGTGATGATACAGTTAGTGTAGTAATTTGTTGACATGATTATACTAGTGTAGAATCCGATGATATGCTTAGTGTAGTAATTTGATGATACAGTTAGTGTAGTAATTTGTTGACATGATTATACTAGTGTATAATCCGATTATATGCTTAGTGTAGTAATTTGTTGCCATGCTTATATTAGTGTAGAATCTGATGATATGCTTAGTGTAGTAATTTGTTGACATGATTGTAATAGTGTAGAGTCCGATGGTATGCTTAGTGTAGTAATTTGAAGATATGTTTAGTGTAGTAGTTTGATGATATGCTTAGTGTAGTAATTTGTTGTCATGCTTATATTAGTGTAGATCCGATGATATGCTTAGTGTAGAACCAATGATATGCTTAGTATAGTACTTTGATGATATGCTCACCGTTGAATCCGATGATATAAGTAAATTGAAGTTTATGCTTAATGTACAATCAATGATATGCTTAGTATAGTACTTTGATGATATGCTTACCGTTGAATCCGGTGATATAAGTAAATTGAAGTTTATGCTTTTTTAACAATTGCGTATGACATGCTCATTTATCACATATGTTTTTTTTTCCGAAATTGCCTCGGAGGCTATCTGCGAGTTGTGGCATTGAGCCGAATGAAGCAGATATTGTTGGACTACGCCTTGCCACAAGGGGCTCCATCGCCACTTGTGCGTACGCAATGGACACGGACAGCTGCACTATCATAAGCTCGATGGGGTGAAACAACTTCCTTGCTAGCAAGAATCTTCATTTTGGATAGGCAGACTTAGTCACAATCACCAGTTGTAATTACCACCACTTGCATTTTGTAGGTTGTATGTAGTATCTATCAAAATTGAGAGTTTGTACATGTAGTACGTTGTATATATCAATGTTTATGTAGTATATATACTACTTTTTTGGTACTATGTACCATATTTTTAGCACACTCTTTTTTATGTAAAAATATGTATTTATTTCAGAAATATAATAAAAACTATGGGCTCATATGCAATTTTTTCATATAACTTGCTTTCAAATATCTTAAAGATAGTATATGAATATGTTTAGAATGATACTATCAAGATATATGAACTTAACTAAATTCATTACTGCATGGATGCACTAGACCTCGCAACGCCCAATACTAGTTGTTCATCTAATTCCTCACAGTAAAATGCCTCGCTAATATGGTATCACAATTAAAATTTGGTTAACATATGCATGTACATGGCTTTCCATTACTACATCTTGTTCCCTAATGACGCTCACTTTATGAAGGAGTGGTACGTGGGGCTTGAGGCATGCACACTTGTTGGGAAGTGCTAATTACCATGGTTTTCATAGTTTTACGATGCTACAACTAGTTCATCGGAAGTGGTAAAGTTACCATTTCCTCAACCTGTTTTACCGCCAATAATTAGCAACAGCAGTGCGTGACGGAGGTTAACCGCGAGAGATGGTAACGAGATTAAATGCATTACTATTCCTTCTATAGGTTTCTACCTTCCTTGATTAGCGGGTCGAGTCGCACTATTCGTATCCTCACCCCAGTCCAATTCCACGACCATAACTTTAAAACGTAAGAAAAAACTAGACTTGAGATGACATTACACTCTTGGGGAAGGAACTTTGTCTTCCACCGTACAAAAAATGTGAGGTAATTTTACAACATGCATGATATAAAGTTACGTCCTGCATGTAAGAAAAAATGTGGTGCGGCAACATGACACTAAAATATGTTGCCGTAATTTTATAGTAAAAGTGACGTAATTTTACAACAAAAAAAGAGGTAATTTGTAACATGCATGCTAGAAATTTATGTTCCGCCTGAGAAAATATATGGCTGAGTGAAAGGCTAAGGTGAGGAATAAGTTATTCTTCTGGGTGCCTAATAGTGTGTGTGTGTGTGTGTGTGTGTGTGTGTGTGTGTGTGTGTGTGTGTGTGTGTGTGTGTGTGTGTGTGTGTGTTTTACTCTGTATTTAAGTGTAGATTCACTCATTTTACTCTGTATTTAGTCTGCACTGAAATCTCTAAAAGACCTTATATTTAGGCCGGAAACCCCTTTGTACAATGTGGTATATGCACAACGCTAATATATGCATCCAACAACTATAAGGTTACTGTTTTGGCAGGGAAATCTATGATGAATTTGAATCTAAAAATGTTCATGAACATAGGACATGTCCTGCGGAATTTGTACACTGTTTTTTTAACTTCTAGAGTAGAATAAAATATTGGTTAATTTTAAAAAATATGTACCAATTATTAAATATTCAGAAGATTGGAATACATTCTTGGGTTTTAAAGTAGTCTCTAATTTCCAAATATATGTATGTTTTAAAAATGATCACAGATATAATAATAATAACTGTTCTTCGATTCTAAAAATATATGTTCGTGTATTTCAGTAAATGATTTCAGATGTTTAAATGTATTAAAAAATGTAGAAAGTGTCCTCAAATTTTGAAAAACTATTCATGTTCTGAAAAGCTGTCCAAGTAAACAATTCTCCAGATTTCCGAAGTATGTTCACGAAAATAAAAACATATTCGTGTTCTAAAAAATCTCCCATTTAAAAAATATTCATTTATTTGAATAAATGTTGTCAATTTTCTCAAAATGTTTGTATAGTCAAAAACTATTCACGTTTTGGGCAGGTTTTAAAAAGTTTGGTCGGTTTTCCAGGCCAGTATTATCTGTGTTTTTACTTCGCGTTCCGGCCGGATTTCTATTTGGTTTTTATTTAGTTTTCTTTTTTTATTTGTACTACATCGGTCCTAGTTTATTAGTCCTCTTTGTATTTTGTGTCAAAATTTGACCATAAATTTAACTATCAAATTGTTAATGCATGTTACAAAAAAATATCTTTAGATTCGTATTTGAACAGAGTTTCCGGTGATATTATTTTTGCAATGTATAACTTACATTGTATTAGACAAAATCATGATAAAAAATATGTCATGATTGTTTTAAAAAATACGTCAATGCTTTGACGGATTTTTTAATCTTGGACCATCTTTTTCAAATTCGCGAACATTTTTATGTTTTTCAAACTCACGAATTTATTTTGTATTCATGGTTTTACTTAAATTTATTAATGTTTTCAAATTAGAAATCATGTTTCATATTGAGAAACATTTTTAAATTTTATGAACATTTCATAAAATTCTTGATTATATACAAAAGTTACAAACATTTTACAAATTTCTGAATGTAAGAAAATCCTTCATATTTTTCGACTGAAGCAGGCTAGAAAAAAACACATATACAACGAGCAAGCAAGTGTGCCAAACAGCGATTGGGCCGCAGCTTGCAGAGCAGCGCGCGAGCAGCGCCTTGAGCGCCAAATGGGAGCTCCCACTACAAACGGTCCAGCTCAGGTTGACTCCCTCACGCCTCTCATGGGTCGGCCCTTGTAGTGCAGTTCCAGTTGTTTTCATTTTTTCTTAAGTATTTGATCTGTTCCTAATTTATGATTAACGAATTTAATAACAAAAAAAAAATAAACTGTGGCACACGCTATTGGACTAGGCCCACTTCCCTGGCTGCGTTGCCGCAGACTATTAGTCACAATAGAAACAATGCCCCCCCACCATAAAAATAGAAACAATGTTTGCAAAAACCAGGCTGGTGTAGTCCCAAGTATACCATTGAGGCCATGTTCGGTTAATCCCCTTGCCACAGGGATTGAAGGGGATTGGGGAGGTTTGAGAAGGATTTTGACTTGCAAGGGATTTAATCCCCTTCAATCCCTATCAAACCTCTTCAAACCCTCCCAAACCGAATAAGGCTTGACGGTGGTGATATCCTCCCCTGGAAATTAATAGACAAAGTACATGTACTATCCGATAAATTACGCTAAACCATATTACTTTGGAAGTACATGCAAATTTAAACAATGCACGATATGTATTGTATAAGGTGATCAAATTTCTGAGGAGGCCAATGCCACTGTGCTTCCCTGAGGCGTCCCAGTGTACCGTGGCCTCCTATTCATAAATTTCTTCACCGTTGTGGTCTCGCCCGAAGCGACGCGAATAGGAGCTCTCTCTCTGCAACTGTAACTATTCGATAGATTATGCTAAATCCTATGCACTTAATTACTCACTAGATAGTTTGTTCCCGCAAAAAACTATTCGATAGATTATGCAAAATCCTATGCACTTAATGACTAACTAGATAGTTTGTTCCCGCAAAAAAACTACTCCCTCCTTCCATCTATATAAGGCCTAATGCGTTTTTCGAGGCTAACTTTGACCAAATGTTAGATTAATAATATATGACATGCAACTTACACAAAGCACACCATCAAATTCGTATGTGAAAGGAACTTTCAGTGATATAATTTTTACATTATGCATGTCATGTACTATTAATATTATCAATAGTCAAAGGTGGTCTTGAAAAACGCATTAGGCCCTATATAGATGGAAGGAGGGAGTAGATAGTTTGTACTTCAGTTTACGTACAAAAACAGATCAGATGGTGTGGTCTTAAAAGGTGTGCAAGTCTATGGATTTATATAAAGATTGCTGAGAGTGGTTGAATAAAATAATATCAACCCATAATCAATCAAGAATTTTGGCAATTACTATATTCATATAATAATAATGTGAAAATTAAGTAATGCATTACACAAGCAGTAGAATTTGTTAGATGAAAGGGGTTTACCTTCTTTGAGAAGGCACAAATTGATTGACCATCGGAGAAGCGCGCGAGCTGCGATACTTGGTATGAATTTCCTGCACACATAAGGGAAATCCTTATGTGTTGCGTGGACACGACGATCCGGCTGCCGTTGTTACTGTCAGGCAGGTACATTTTGATGGCATCCCACTCAATCACATCAGATACATCTTCCAGGACGATGAGATACCTCTGCTTGATCACCTGCTGCATGAGCTCTTCATTTTCCATAGCCGCGCCAGCTGCTTTCAGCTTATTACTCAAGTCTGCGCCCATAACTGGTTGGTGATAGTTGATGTAGAACTGAGCCAGCAGGGTGTTGATGAACTCGACAGAGTTAAAAGGATGCATCAGCTTTACCCAGGCGCGCATCTTGAACTCGCGGCAGATTTCTGAGTCATTGTACGCCTCCCTGACAATGTAGGAGGGCGATGATGTTGCCCCAAGATGATCAGCAGCACCTCCTGTAGTGCTACAGCTTCCCCAGAGGGAGATGACTTGAAGGTCAGTGCCTTCACCAGTGATCAATTTTCTGAGGCTGCCAGTGCCGCGCCGCTTCCCCGAGGCCTCCCAAACTTCGCTCAGGATGCTGAATGCTGTTGTTGATGAGGATGCAGTTGCAATAGTGCATGCGGTGGTGGACTGGCTGTTGCCGTCGTCGCCGATAAGGTTGTAGCGGATGTTTCTCTGGCTCACATCCTCCACCCTCGCCTTGAGCCGCTTTATCTCTGCAGCCGCCGCATCCAGGGGCAGCTGCGGGCTTGCCATGCAGGTGAGGGATGAGACCAGGCGCTGCACCCAGTCCCAGCGTGAGGGCTTGTCAAGGTGGATGACAAACTCGACGCAGTCCTCCACGTCGAAGGCCAGATCACGGAGCTGCCTCACCCATGTCCGCACCACTGGGTTGCTAGCACGCTCTGCGTTGGCGACGCCGAGAAAAGACTGCATCATTTCAAACTCCCCGGTGATGAACACCAAGTCGTCCTGCACACGCACCCTTTGCTCATCCTCCTCCTCGATCGCCGACTTCACCCTGCTTATCGTCCCCGCCACCGCCGACTTGGTCAACCCAAGCGTGAACGACGCCATTACTAGTTGCTGCTGGATCTCTCCGCCTCCGCTAGGTTCTGTGGTGGTTGTGTAGCTCCTAAACGGAAGCTAGCAAGTGATATGCGCAGCAGCAGCAGTAGCTGGGGACGGGGTTATATAAAGCAAGCCAGCGGAGCAAGTTGATTGATTCTTACATGCTGCCACATGGGGCTATGGTGTTGGATAGATAAGAACGACACGGTTAGCCAGTTAATGAATTAACCCGCCGGCCGGTTTGGACAATTAGGCACATAAATTAATTACTCCCTCTGTCTCAAAATGTAAGACATTTTTTGACACTGATAAAACCAGGAAGAAGCTCCCAACCTGGCTGCGAGATCAGAGTATGATGATAAAACAAATAAGCTCAGACATCGTAAAACAGGACCTAGACTTGGATCATCAACAGAACCTTCAAGTTAAGACACCGGCCAGCTGCTAATGTCTTGGGATAGATTGATTAATTCATAAATGTAAGTGTCTCTATATCAACCAAGTATTTTAGCAAACAAGACTTGCAAGACAGATGAGCTAATTCCTTTTTGTTAGCAACGTAACAGGTGCCAATTCATGAACTAACTGTTTCTTGTCCCGTAGCTAGCTAGACATCACGTCACATATGAAGCTGAGAGTGATGGTGAATTCCAAAATTAAGCTAGCATGCATCATCAAAGTAGACTTTGTGTTGCGTGCTACCTCCACACAGTCTCCATCTATATGTATATATGGACAAGAGTAGGTGTAGCCATGTCAGACTTACATTGTTAAAACGATTAGACTTGGGCATCAATCGAGGTCCTAACTAAGAAAATCATCGGTTAGTGGAGCCTCCCTTCACGTTAACCGGACATTGCGCTGGCCACTAGCATGTGTCGGTCACATGGGGTTGTAGCTCGTCGAGACGATAAGTATGTTTCACAAATTAGTAAACAATATTCTAGCAGGAATACACATAATTAGCAAGGGTTGAACAATCATGAACTGAATGAGCATAACCATAGTGTTAAATGAGAGCAATTTTCAGATTTTAGCTAAATCGTGGCTTCACAATTAAATAACTGAGCCAGACGGCTTAAACAATTGACCACACATACCCACAACTCATACAACTTCTTCAAACTCTACTTTGAATTATTTTGCTAGCAGTCAGCTCTGGCTGTGATGCCTATTGCCCAACGCTACCATCAGCAAGTTAAGTTGACATTTGTGCACGACCAAATTAAGTTGACATTTGTGGATATAATTAACCTCTGAACTCCCCAGGATCAACCTTAGACGTAGTTGTCCGCACAACTCATGCATCTGTTTCACCACACAAAAAAAACCTCACGCATCTGTTTACATTGAATAATTAGCTGGCAGAAATAATTGTGGGTATATGCATCTATGATACAGAGATCCGCAGTAATAAAGCTTCAACTATTTTTAAGCCAGAATAAAATATGATAAACATATCCCTGGTTGCAGATGTGCATTGCACACATGGTTTTAAATAAAGTGCTATAGCTCTGCTATAGCACGCTGTAGCATTTAGAAAAGGTCCTACGCTACACATGAACAAACATTTTAAATAGCATGCAATAGCGTTTAGAAGAGGTCCGCTGCTAAGAGGCATATCACACTATTTAAAACTATGTTGTACACCATCAACTAATTAAGAAGATTTAGGATCCATCTTGTCTGCTTTTAGAGGCTGTGTGAGTGTTTATACAGCTAGGAAAGATGTCCATAAACATGATAAGATTTTGAATGTAACCATGACACCGTAAAAATACATTCTCAATGATATGCCTACCTCTCCCTCATTCTACCCTCTTTCTTGTGTGGTTGTAGGTGTAGCTAGAGATCAAGTGCTGGATTGGAGTTAATGTTAATCGATTCAGCGCAGAGATAGCACCATGAGGACTTATCCAATGACAAGCTACGATTGTTGAAACAGCTAAGTAGACATTTTTAAACAAGAAATACCTATTGGCCGGCCAGATCCATCAGACGCGCGAGCAAAGTCTTGGCTCGACGTTTGAAATCATCTAAATAAATAAGAGTTGGTGCGTCATTTTGACAGAATTAGTAGTTGTCCAGGACTAAGCTTACAAGGTCATTATTTTTCTCATCTCGCAGCAGAGCATCTAGTGGATCCATTGGAATAATGTTTGAACCACCCTTTCTCTTTTATGACTTTCTCAACCTTTATTGTTTCTTCCCGCAAAAAAAAAACCTTTATTGTTTCTTAGTCTTTGTACTTGCCTCATAAAAATATGAACAAAGCTAGCTAGCTAGCTGTTAGATGTGATGGTGACCGAACACCCAATGCTGATAATCACTTCCTTTCCCAAGTAGACACTCTATGCAGAAGGGATAAGAAAGACACGGTTTGTAGAATCAAGCACATAACTAATTAGCTGCCAGCAAGGTCAAGATATGATACAGCAAATAAACTCACACTTTGTAAAACATGACTGACTTAGATCGAAATCATAATTAAGAAACTCAATGATTCACTACTAGGAAAAGGCCTACTAATGGCGCACCTAATTTGGCCATTAATGGCGCATCAGTGGTGCGCCATTAGTGCCACGTCATTAGTATATTTTACTAATGGCGCATCACTGGTGCGCCATTAGTATCTGGTATACTAATGGCGCACCTCTGATGCGCCATTAGTGTATACATAAGTGCGCCATTAGTATGCCTCCCAGGGGCCATGTATACCCAGGTGCTCTGGCATACTAATGGTGCTCAGCAACAAGATGCGCCATTAGTAACCTCGGC
This sequence comes from Triticum timopheevii, assembly GCA_963921465.1. NCBI lineage: Eukaryota > Viridiplantae > Streptophyta > Magnoliopsida > Poales > Poaceae > Triticum > Triticum timopheevii. The sequence goes on from OY997274.1 coordinate 686,707,789, forward strand.
ATACTAATGGCGCACTGTTTAGTGATGCGCCATTAGTATACTTTGTCATACTAATGGCGCACTGTGATGTGATGCGCCATTAGTATGAATATTAGGTTTTTTATATTTTTTATTTTCTGTTTTTTGCACAGGTTACAAAATGTATAATTGGACAAAATATAGACAACACACATCAACAACAGATTCATCGAATACAATAGAAGATTAGTCTTTGAATACAATTTATCATATTAGTCTCCGAATACAATTCATCATATTAGTCTCCGAATTGAAAAGACCGAACAAAGATAGAACATTATATTACAAGTCTCGAGACCGCGAGTAGCGAGTTTGTCTTCACATTACAAGTCGATATCGATCGTCTAAACTACCATCACATGGAAGAGAGCTGCGGTCATCACGATGAGCATCATCACGATGAAACTCGTCTTCATCCGGTTCCTCCAACGCTCCCTCCCCTCTCCCGCTAGATAGCGCGCGTATCTAGATTCGGCCTCGGCCCTAGTGGTGTACCCTTTGTAACTGTTACCGCTGAATCGGTGAACCTGTCTCCGACACTCCTCCCAGTCGTCGTAGACTCCGGGAACCTTACCCTTGTACACGACATACATCGGCATCGCTATGCACTAGCCAAACGAAACGTTAGTACCAATTCACAGACAATACATAAGCAATATATAAGTATGCAACAGAACGATCGGAAGAGAAAAGCAAGACACTAATAGCATCGATTACATCTAAGTTGAACAACTCTCGAAACCAAAGAGACATATTACAAGTTCATTAAAGTTTAATTACAACATGAGCCAATCGATGTTTCAGAACTAGACACAGCATCACTGCTTTCGACTCGACTCAAGGGACCGGAGCGTGGATGAAGCCGCGTCTATCGTGGGAGTCATGAAATAACGGTCGTTGTCAGCCTGCATTTGTAGCATTGTGTCGATGTCACTGTTGGACGGTTGATTGTTGAGGTAGAACTGCCCCGAGGTACGAAGGACATCTTGATGGATGATTTCCGCAAACTCCGACTAGATGCGAAAGAATTCTTGTCGGAGGTCCGCGTCCTGGATTGCTGACACGCTCTTTGCCCAATCATTGAGTTTACTCGGTAGCAGAAGTTGATGATGGTCCCGTACGATCGCCCACATGTGATGGATGGCGTAGTAGGCACCCTTCTGACCGCCAGGCGGCTGCTTGACGCAGCAGAACGTCGTATTGTGGGAGAACACGTGCTTGCCGTACTTACGAATAGGCTTGGTGAAGGTGCCTCCAGATTTGGCGTAGCCGGGGAGAACATCATCAAGAACCTTCTTGACATTTGTGTAGTCTACGTTCGACTGACGGTCCGGGTCGAAATACGTAGCCATGGAATATTTGGGGCTTAGGAGGATGAGCATGCAATGTGTGTCACTGCAGAAAACACGGAATGTTAAAAGAAAAACGATCGAAATCTAAGAATTCATATGTTACGGGCCGGTTGAGGGGAGGACTTACTCGGGAAAGTAAGGCACGAGGAATTTATCCTTATCTTGGTTTGCCAGAATGACGCCTTCGAGGTAAGAACTCGCGACTTGCCGGTCCCCAGCGCTGCCCAAGATCTTGGCACACATGTAGAAGGGGTTGACTATCACGATGTCCGGGGTCTTGTCGCGAATGATCCGCATCTCCATACTCAGCGAAAATAGCCGAACGAAGGTGTAGTGCAGCTGATGAAGGTTCAACATAGCGTGGATGTCATCAAACCGCAGGACGATCGTACGCCCGATGGAGTTATCCACAAAGCCCTTGCCCTCTGGCACCTTGGCCGCGAAAACCGGGTATGCCACATCCTTCTCTCTGAGACGCCGCTTCTCCAAAGAAAGAACACTGTCATGCAGACTCCGCATAGCACCGGTTGCAGCATTAAGCATATTTGTCTGTAGCATCGCCCTACCCACCACATGCACCCTCCTCGAGATATCCTTAGGTGAAGGTGGCCCGTCCTGAGCACGGATCGTACTCGGTGCCGGCTGGCTCGCACCCTTCTTAGTCTTTCTTTTGTGTGCCTTCTTCTTCTCCTGCAATGGGACCGAGTTCTGCTCACAGACCGCCTTCTTGAGTGTGTTGGGGCTGATAATATTTCGCACCTCGCCTATCTGAGGCTCGGTGAAGTCGGCAGCTGGAGGCGTCTCCTGAGAGCTGAACGCCAGACGGCGCCTGTTGCAACTTGGCTTCTCCGCGCTACCAGCTAGATCGCACACGTCTTTTGTTGGGTTGGGTTCTTGAGAAGGAGGACCCATAAAGTCGCCATCGTACCCATGATCGGCAAAGTACTGATCGACGTTGCCAAATGTATCGTCGTTGTCGTCGTTCTGATCCTGTGCCATATGCATGTTTGGATCCAGTGGCATAGGGATGTCCGGCACCGTTGCGGCGGTCTTGCCATGGGGCTGACTTGGCGCCGGCACAACTGGCGGTGTTGTCTTTGGGGTGGTGTCCCCCGCCCCCAAATGAATCTGGCTCTTCGGCCAAAGCAGGGGCCAGCTCAGGCAGGCGCTGAGGGTCATCACGTCATCATCGTCGGCCCCGACGGGTCGAATCGGAGGTAACAACTCGTCGCAGCCTGGCAGCACCCGAACCAGTTGAACCCTAAATAAGTTGGGTGGCATCTGGGTACCGTGGAACAAGGGGTTGGCCGGTTGAACGATTTTGCCCTTGGCGACATCGACCAACTCGTTGTTCACGAAGTGGAGGAGAGTGCACGGAACGTCGGCGGTGCCCTGTGAAAACATGTAGGGCGTCAGGGATGCCCAGTCAAAGGCAAGGAGATGAAGTCCTCGGCCCAGAGAGGCTTAATTAGTTACCGTGATGATGGCGTCGAGCTCGGCTAATGTCGAGGCACCGCCAACGGTGGGCGTGCAGTTGACGGAGGGGCCGCTTGCTGCAGAGGTGCCGGCCGGCGTACACCCGGGTACATTAAGCTCCCGTGCCGGCGTCGGAGACACCAATGCCGCCTCCGCCGGAGGCACCAATGGCCCCGCCATCGCATTATGCGAGTTGCTGGCCGTGAAGCTAGGAATCGGGGGCGGCCCCTGTTGGCCGCCCGCAATCCATGCACTCAACCCCGAGATCAAGGTAGGCACAATGGCGGTTATCGTCGCTCTGAGTCGTTGTTCCACTTGCTGTTGGACAATCTCCGGAAACCGCGCCACCTGTGCCTTGAGTTCTTGAACCTCACGCGCCTGGCTTTCCGAGCTGGTCTTTTTCTCCTTCCGCACACCAGCGGTATAGTATGACCCCCATTTTGTCGACAAGCCTTTGCCGGCCACACGACCAGCTGACGTCGGCTTACTGAGCTTATCCTTGTTCTTCATTACATTCAACGCCCTATTTAGAGTGGTGTCCCAAGGGTTGCTCTTAGTCGACCCCGCGCTACTGCTTTCAGTCGCCTGCGGAAGGAATTTGAACCATTTAGAAATTTGGCTTCATTAATTAGAATGCAACCATATGGAGCTAATTACGCGGGGGTGTATTCCTTACCAGAACAAGCTCAAGCTTCCTGGTCTTCGGATCCGTGGTAAGCTCCTTTGTTTTCGGGTCCTTCTTGTACCGGGCCCTGACAAAGTTCCTGGTCTGCTTGTCACCGTATTTATCGAAGAGGGGCGGTAGGCCTTGCTCGGCACGGTCCGCCTCCTCCTTGTCCCATATAGGCTCCGCCACTCTGTAACCGCCGGGACCGAGTGTGTGTTCCCCTATGTTCAGCTCCCGCATTTGTTTCCCGCACTCACATGATTGGGAGTTTGCGGTGCTCGAGCAATTGATCTTGAAGTCGTTGTAGTCATCTTCGGTGATTGAAGGATTTTTCTCCTTGATCTTCTGATAACTCTCACCTTTCTCGATCATTCTCTTCACATTGCTTTTCCAAGTAGACAGGGCCTTGCTCATCTTCGTGAGGGCAGCATTGTTCACTTTATTCCCTTTGAGGCTTGTGTTTGCAAATTCAGCGGGGAACTTGTATCGTTCGTGCAGCTTCGTGAAGAGGAGGTTGCGCAAATTCCCTCGGTCAGGATGCCTCAGGTTCTCGGTGTTGATCGAGACGGTGCTCCGGAGAATGCACCCGAGCTAAAGCGAGTACCCCTTGACTATTCGTTCGGGCGCCGTTGGATTCCCGTTGGAGTCCACTTCAGTAACTTCCTCCTTGAGGGTGAGGAGCACGATCGGGCGCCGGTCCTTCCGTTGCCTCTTCGGTTGGCTGCCATCTGTGCGTGCGCCGCCATCATCAGTGGTGGCATCCTCGGCGGCACCATCAGTGGTGGCATCAGTGGGGTCATCCTCGGCGGTACCATCAGTGGTCTCAGGATCGGTGGGGAAGGCGGCGTCCTCATACAACTGAGGTTGGTCCTCCATCTCCTGGGACAGCTCCCAGAATGCCTTGCCGCCCGAACCCCCGGCCTCATCGTTGTTGGCCATGTTTCTCTCTAAATAGGAACAAAGTTTGGTCAAAAAGTTGGTTATTGTTTAGTGTTTGTCGACACCGAGGCATCCTAAAAGCTAAGCTTTTATCATTGAGGGTTTTTCGACGCCGAGGCACCCTAAAAGCCTAAGCTTTCATCATTAGTCACAAGTACCCCATATGTCCTATTTTTAGCAAAGTCATGCTAAAATTCACGGAAAATTTCAGCATGACCTTTGCTGAAAATAGGACATATGGAGTACCCGAATTTGCTGGAACGGAAGTTAATCGACATTCCAGCAAACTCAAGGGCCTCTCGGGTGGACAAGGCAAAAAAGGCCTCCATCACAACATGGAAAATACCGTTTAGCTAGCTACAGTTCAGTGCCATATTTCACTGGATTAAAATAAGCACATACACATAACTGACAGCACACATACACATCACTGATTTAACGAAATTTGCACACAACTCAGTAGCACTTCATCATCATATAAAGTATACATCAAAATTGCCAGCCAGGAATCAACATTACAAAATCAAAGGAAAAAAACAGAAGCATTCTCCAAGCAACAAGTTTGCTTCTTCTCTTCCAACATAGTACTAATTCAGAAGAAAGAACATAGATGTCTTAAGGACGCCGGCAACGAGCGCCATCGCCCCACAGCAAATACTTTGTTTTTTAACTTCTAGGCACAAGCGAGATGCAAATAGCATAGAAACTGCTGCAGGTTGCTTTTTAACGGATACCTGACAAACTCTATGGCATACACTAGCGGTTGTAGCAAGAAGGCAGGCATACAACAAGAGCACACTCGCATTGACTGGTTACATATTTGTGTACATATATAATTACTAGCTATCTTGAAAATGATATGGATTTTACTCAGCTTCCCTACAATCACTTTACACTTATCTGTTATTTATGTGCAGGTGTTTGAGACATCCACCTTATTCTAGGTTATAACTCCAGCAGCATTGTAATTATACAAATTATTATCATGGCAGTTGTGAGCGTATGTGTATATTGATAGTATCCTCATCGCTTTGTAGTTACTTGGACATCAGATGTGACAAATATGTACACAAAGGGGCCACCATTGGTACATGCCCTGTCCACCATATGTATTTCAGAATCATGTCTTAGTTATTAATCTACTGATAGTCCATAAGCTAAATGCTGTCAATGCTCTCGCGACCTAGTCCGACAAACAAACACACTCTACTACAGACCAAGGCACACAACATATACTCCAGGTTCATTTTAGATGGGCATATACTGCAACCAAACAGAGCAGAAGGCACCCCACTATAGACCAACTAAAGTGGTGTAGAAGTACATACAGCCTACTCCAAAATCATGAATGCAGATGCAGGGGCTTCATACCATGAGCAATATATGTACTCAAAAATCATGAATGCAGTGCTGCAATGTTTGTGCTGAATTGCATATACAGCAGTTGACAGTGCATACACTGTTAACTGACAGTAAGCAGAGTAAGATGATTAAAATACATTGTTAGGATTCAGCCCTAGACAATTGGCAGGTATACAGTGTCAACTGACAGTAAGTAGAGTGAGGGGGAGAGGGGGAGAGGAGGAGGGGGAGCTCACGGGGGCGGTGGTGTGGACGGGGCGACGAGGTGGGGCGACGGTAGTGGTGTGGTGCTCCGACGACGGTCGTGTGGACGGGGCGGCGTCCGGGCCACCGGCGACGAGGGCGGCGGGGCGATGGCGAGTCGGTCGGGCCACCAGAGTCGGCCGGGCGAGGTCAACGGCGAGCGCCCCCTCTTCCTCCTCCTTCTCCGCGGGGAAAGCGGCGGGGCGGAGGCGTCGGGAGAGGAGAGGGCAGCGTCGCGGCGTCGGGGCGTCGGGGCGGAGACGAGGACGACGGGGCGGCGTCGCGGCATCGGGGCGGCGGGGCAGCGGCGTCGGGAGAGGAGAGGGGAAGGGGATCGAGGGCGAGGGCGAGAAGGGGATCGAGGGCCGGGGAGGAAATATGGATGGGGGCACAATACTAATGGCGCACCACCCCTCGGTGGGCCATAAGTACATCCATACTAATGGCGCACCTCACCCTGGTGCGCCATTAGTATTTTTTTTTGATTTCTGCTCGAGCCAACAGGTTATTGAAGGAAATATGCCCTAGAGGCAATAATAAAGTTATTATTTATTTCCTTATATCATGATAAATGTTTATTATTCATGCTAGAATTGTATTAACCGGAAACATAATACATGTGTGAATACATAGACAAAACTATAGTCACTAGTATGCCTCTACTTGACTAGCTCATTAATCAAAGTTGGTTATGTTTCCTAACCATAGACATGTTGGGGAACGTAGCAGAAATTCAAAATTTTCCTACGTGTCACCAAGATCTATCTATGGAGAAACCAGCAACGAGGGGAAGGAGAGTGCATCTACATACCCTTGTAGATCGCTAAGCGGAAGCGTTCAAGAGAACGGGGTTGAAGGAGTCGTACTCGTCGTGATTCAAATCACCGGAGATCCTAGTGCCGAACGGACGGCACCTCCGCGTTCAACACACGTACAGCCCGGTGACGTCTCCCACGCCTTGATCCAGCAAGGAGAGAGGGAGAGGTTGAGGAAGACTCCATCCAGCAGCAGCACAACGGCGTGGTGGTGATGGAGGAGCGTGGTAGTCTAGCAGGGCTTCGCCAAGCACCGCGAGATATGAGGAGAAGGGAGAGAGGTAGGGCTGTGCCAAGAGGAGAAGTTCTCGTGTGTTGGGCAGCCCCCAGACCTCAAGTATTTATAGGGGGAGGGGAGGGGGCAGCGCCCCCTCTAGGGTTCCCTCCCCAGGGGTGGCGGCAGCCCCCAGATCTCATCTGGGTGGCGGCCAGAGGGGGAGAGAGGGGAGGCACGCCTGGGGTGGGCCTTAGGGCCCATCTGCCCTAGGGTTTGCCCCCTCCCCCTCTTCCCTGCGCCTTGGGCCCCTTGTGGGGGGCGCACCAGCCCACCTGGGGCTGGTTCCCTCCCACACATGGCCCATGCAGCCCTCCGGGGTTGGTGGCCCCACTTGGTGGACCCCCGGGACCCTCCCGGTGGTCCCGGTACGTTACCGATAAAACCCGAAACTTTTCCGGTGACCAAAACAGGACTTCCCATATATAAATCTTTACCTCCGGACCATTCCGGAACTCCTCGTGACGTCCGGGATCTCATCCGGGACTCCGAACAGAATTCGGTAACCACATACAAACTTCCTTTATAACCCTAGCATCATCGAACCTTAAGTGTGTAGACCCTACGGGTTCGGGAACCATGTAGACATGACCGAGACGTTCTCCGGCCAATAACCAACAGCGGGATCTGGATACCCATGTTGGCTCCCACATGTTTCACGATGATCTCATCGGATGAACCACGATGTCAAGGACTCAGTCGATCCCGTATACAATTCCCTTTGTCTAGCGGTATTATACTTGCCCGAGATTCGATCGTCGGTATACCGATACCTTGTTCAATCTCGTTACCGGCAAGTCTCTTTACTCGTTCCGTAACACATCATCCCGTGATCAACCCCTTGGTCACATTGTGCACGTTATGATGATGTCCTACCGAGTGGGCCCAGAGATACCTCTCCATTTACACGGAGTGACAAATCCCAGTCTCGATCCGTGTCAACCCAACAGACACTTTCAGAGATACCTGTAGTGCACCTTTATAGTCACCCATTTACGTTGTGACGTTTGATACACCCAAAGCACTCCTACGGTATCCGGGAGTTACACGATCTCATGGTCTAAGGAAGAGATACTTGACATTGGAAAAAGCTCTAGCAAACGAACTACACGATCTTTGTGCTATGCTTAGGATTGGGTCTTGTCCATCACATTATTCTCCTAATGATGTGATCCCGTTATCAACGACATCCAATGTCCATAGCCAGGAAACCATGACTATCTGTTGATCACAACGAGCTAGTCAACTAGAGGCTCACTAGGGACATATTGTGGTCTATGTATTCACACGTGTATTACGATTTCCGGATAATACAGTTATAGCATGAATAAAAGACAATTATCATGAACAAGGAAATATGATAATACTTTTATTATTGCCTCTAGGGCATATTTCCAACAAGACATGTGTTGTCATTTGATTAGTAGGATCACATCATTAGAAGAATGATGTGATTGACATGACCCATTCCGTTAGCCTAGCACTTGATCGTTTAGTATACTGCTATTGCTTTCTTCATGACTTATACAAAGTTCCTACAACTATGAGATTGTGCAACTCCAGTTTACCGAAAGAACACTTTGTGTGCTACCAAACATCACAACATAACTGGGTGATTATAAAGGTGCTCTACAGGTGTTTCCGAAGGTACATGTTGGGTTGGCATAATTCATGATTAGGATTTGTCACTCCGATTGTCAGAGAGGTATCTCTGGGCCCTCTCGGTAATACTCATCACCTAAGCCTTGCAAGCATGTAACTAATGAGTTAGTTATGAGATGATGTATTACGGAACGAGTAAAGAGACTTGCTGGTAACGAGATTGAACTAGGTATTGGATACCGACGATTAAATCTCGGGCAAGTAACATACCGATGACAAAGGGAACAATGTATGTTGTTATGCGGTTTGACCGATAAAGATCTTCATAGAATATGTAGGAACCAATATGGGCATCCAGGTCCCGCTATTGGTTATTAACCGAGAATGGTTTTAGGTCATGTCTACATAGTTCTCGAACCCGTAGGGTCCGCACGCTTAACGTTTCGATGACTGTTTTATTATGAGTTTATAAGTTTTGATGTACCGAAGTTTGTTCGGAGTCCCGGATGTGATCACGGGCATGATGAGGAGTCTCGAAATGGTCGAGACATAAAGATTGATATATTGGACGACTATATTCGGACACCGGAAAGGTTCCGGGTGATTTCGGAGAAAACCGGAGTGCCGGGGGGGTTACCGGAACCCCCCGGGAGAGTTAATGGGCCACATGGGCCTAGGTGGGAAGAGAGAGGGGCGGCCAGGGTGGGCCGCGCGCCCCCTCTCCCTGTGGTCCGAATTGGACTAGGAGGGGGGGGGGGGGGGGGGGGCGGCGCCCCCCCTTCCTTCCCCCTCCTAGTAGGAGTAGGAAAGGAGGAATCCTACTCCTACTAGGAGGAGGATTCCTCCTCCCTTGGCGCGCCCAAAGGGGCCGGCCGGCCTCCCCCCTCCCTCCTTTATATACGGGGGCAAGGGGCACCCCATAGACACACAAGTTGATCTACGTGATCGTTCCTTATCCGTGTGCGGTGCCCCCTTCCACCATATTCCACCTCGGTCATATCGTCGCGGAGTTTAGGCGAAGCCCTGCGCCGGTAGAACATCATCATCGTCACCACGCCGTCGTGCTGACGGAACTCATCTCCGGAGCTCGGCTGGATCGGAGGCCGGAGATCGTCATCGAGCTGAACGTGTGCTGAACTCGGAGGCTCCGTATGTTCGGTGCTTGGATCGGTCGGATCGTGAAGACGTACGACTACATCAACCGCGTTGTGATAACGCTTCTGCTTATGGTCTACGAGGGTACGTGGACATACACTCTCCCCTCTCGTTGCTATGCCATCACCATGATCTTGAGTGTGCGTAGGATTTTTTTTTGAAATTACTACGTTCCCCAACAGTGGCATCAGAGCCAGGTTTTATGCGTTGATGTTATATGCACGAGTAGAACACAAGTGAGTTGTGGGCGATACAAGTCATACTGCTTACCAGCATGTCATACTTTGGTTCGGCGGTATTGTGAGATAAAGCGGCCCGGACCGACATTACGCGTACGCTTACGTGAGACTGGTTTCACCGTTACGAGCACTCGTGCTTAAAGGTGACTGGCGGGTGTCTGTCTCTCTCACTTTAGCTGAATCGAGTGTGGCTACGCCCGGTCCTTGCGAAGGTTAAAACAGCACCAACTTGACGAACTATCGTTGTGGTTTTTGATGCGAAGGTAAGAACGGTTCTTGCTAAGCCCGTAGCAGCCACGTAAAAATTTGCAACAACAAAGTAGAGGACGTCTAACTTGTTTTTGCAGGGCATGTTGTGATGTGATATGGTCAAGACATGATGTTATATTTTATTGTATGAGATGATCATGTTTTTGTAACCGAAGTTATCGGCAACTGGCTGGAGCCATATGGTTGTCGCTTTATTGTATGAAATGCAAACGCCCTGTAATTGCTTTACTTTATCACTAAGCGGTAGCGATAGTCATAGAAGCAATAGATGGCGTAAACGACAACGATGCTACGATGGAGATCAAGGTGTCGCGCCGGTGACGATGGTGATCATGACGGTGCTTCGAAGATGGAGATCACAAGCACAAGATGACGATGACCATATCATATCACTTATATTGATTGCATGTGATGTTTATCCTTTATGCATCTTATCTTGCTTTGATTGACGGTAGCATTTTAAGATGATCTCTCACTAAAATTATCAAGAAGTGTTCTCCCTGAGTATGCACCGTTGCCAAAGTTCGTCGTGCCGAGACACCACGTGATGATCGGGTGTGATAAGCTCTACGTCCATCTACAACGGGTGCAAGCCAGTTTTGCACATGCAGAATACTCAGGTTAAACTTGACAAGCCTAGCATATGCAGATATGGCCTCGGAACACGGAGACCGCAAGGTCGAGCGTGAATCATATAGTAGATATGATCAACATAATGATGTTCACCATTGAAAACTACTCCATCTCACGTGATGATCGGTTATGGTTTAGTTGATTTGGATCACATGATCACTTAGATGACTAGAGAGATGTCTGTCTAAGTGGGAGTTCTTAAGTAATATGATTAATTGAACTTAAATTTATCATGAACTTACTCCTGGTAGTATTTTGCAAATTATGTTGTAAGATCAATAGCTTGCGTTGTTGCTTTCATATGTTTATTTTGATATGTTCCTAGAGAAAATTATGTTGGAAAATGTTAGTAGCAATGATGCGGATTCGATCCGTGATTTGAGGTTTATCCTCATTGCTGCACAGAAGAATTATGTCCTTAATGCACCACTAGGTGACACACCTATTGCAGGAGCAGATGCAGAAGTTATGAACGTCTGGCTAGCTCAAAATGATGACTACTTGATAGTTTAGTGCACCATGCTTAACGGCTTAGAATCGGGACTTCAAAGACGTTTTGAACGTCATGGACCATATGAGATGTTCCAGGAGTTGAAGTTAATATTTCCAGCAAATACCCGAGTTGAGAGATATGAAGTCTCCAACAAGTTCTATAGCTAAAAGATGGAGGAGAATCGCTCAGCTAGTGAGCATGTGCTCAGACTGTCTGGGTACTTCAATCGCTTGAATCAAGTGGGAGTTAATCTTCCAGATAAGATAGTGATTGACAGAATTCTCTAGTCACCATCACCAAGTTAGTAGAACTTCGTGATGAACTATAGTATGCAAGGGATGACAAAAATGATTCCCGAGCTCTTCATGATGTTGAAATCGACGAAGGTAGAAATCAAGAAAGAGCATCAAGTGTTTATGATTGACAAGACCACTAGTTTCTAGAAAAGGGCAAAGGGAAAGAAAGGGAACTTCAAGTGGAAAGACAAGCAAGTTGTCAATCCTACGAAGAAGCCCAAAGCTGGACCATGGCCTGAAACTAAGTGCTTACACTACAAAGGAAATAGTCACTAGAAGCGGAAATGCCCTGAATATTTGGTAGATAAGAAGGATGGCAAAGTGAACAAGGGTATATTTGATATACAGGTTATTAATGTGTGCCTTGCTAGTGTTTATAGTAGCCCCTGAGTATTTGATACTTGTTCAGTTGCTAAGATTAGTAACTCGAAACAGGAGTTACAAAATAAACAGAGACTAGTTGAAGCGGAAGTGACGATGAGTGTTGGAAGTAGTTCCAAGATTGATATGATCATCATCGCACACTCCCTATACTTTCGGGATTAGTGTTAAACCTAAATAAATATTATTTGGCGTTTACGTTGAGCATGAATATGATTTGATCATGTTTATTGCAATACGGTTATTCATTTAAAATCAGAGAATAATTGTTGTTCTGTTTACATGAATAAAACCTTCAATGGTCATACACCCAATGAAAATAGTTTGTTGGATCTCGATCGTGATGATACACATATTCATAATATTGATGCCAAAAGATGCAAAGTTAATAATGATAGTGTAACTTATTTGTGGCACTGCCGTTTGGGTCATATCGGTGTAAAGCGCATGAAGAAACTCCATAAAGATGGATTTTTGGAATCACTTGGTTATGAATCATTTGATGCTTGCGAACCGTGCCTTTTGGGCAAGATGACTAAAACTCCGTTCTCCAGAACAATGGAACGAGCTACTAACTTGTTGGAAATAATACATACAGATGTATGCGATCCAATGAGTATTGATGCTCGTGGCAAGTATCGTTATTTTTTGACCTTCACAAGATGATTTGAGCAGATATGGGTATATCTACATGATGAAACATAAGTCTGAAATAGTTGAAAGGTTCAAAGAATTTCAGAGTGAAGTGGAAAAATCATCGTAACAAGAAAATAAAGTTTCTGCGATCTGATCGCGGAGACAAATATTTGAGTTACGAGTTTGTTCTTCAATTAAAACAATGTGAAATAGTTTCACAGCTCACGCCACCTGGAACACCACAACGTTATGGTGTGTCCGAATGTCGTAACCGCTCTTTATTGGATATGGTGCGATCTATGATGTCTCTTACTGATTTACCAATATTGTTTTGGGGTTATGCATTAGAGACAGCTGCATTCACGTTAAAAGGGCACCATCTAAATCCGTTGAGACGACAGCATATGAACTGTTGCTTAGCAAGAAACCCAAGTTGTCGTTTCTTAAAGTTTGGGGCTGCGATGCTTATGTGAAGAAACTTCAACCAGATAAGCTCGAACCCAAATCGGAGAAATGTGTCTTCATAGGATACCCAAAAGAGACTGTTGGGTACATCTTCTATCACAGATCCGAAGGCAAGACATTCGTTGCTAAGAATGGATCCTTTCTAGAGAAGGAGTTTCTCTCGAAAGAAGTGAGTGGGAGGAAAGTAGAACTTGATGAGATAACTGTATCTACTCCCTTATTGGAAGGTAGTTCATCACGAGAACCGGTTCCCGTGACAACTACACCAATTAGTGAGGAAGCTAATGATATTGATCATGAAACTTCAGATCAAGTTTCTGCCGAACCTCGTAGGTCTACCAGAGTAAGATCCGCACCAGAGTGGTACGGTAATCCTATTCTGGAAGTCATGTTACTTGACCATGATGAACCTACGAACTATGAGGAAGCGATGATGAGCCCAGATTCCGCGAAATGGCTTGAGGCCATAATATCTAAGATATGATCCATGTATGAGAACAAAGTATGGACTTTGATTGACTTACTCGATGATCAGCAAGCCATGTTAAATAAATGGATCTTCAAGAGGAAGACGGACACTGATAGTAGTGTTACTATCCACTAAGCTCGACTTGTTGCAAAAGGTTTTCAACAAGTTCAAGGGGTTGAATACGATGAGATTTTCTCACTCGTATCGATGCTTAAGTCTGTCCGAATCATGTTAGCAATTGCCACATTTTATGAAATCTGGCAAATGGATGTCAAAACTGCATTCCTTAATGAATTTATTAAAGAAGAGTTGTATATGATGCAACCAGAAGGTTTTGTCAATCCTAAAGATGTTAACAAAGTATGCAAGCTCCAGCGATCCATCTATGGACTGGTGCAAGCATCTCGGAGTTGGAATATACGCTTTGATGAGTTGATCAAAGCATATGATTTTATACAGACTTTTGGAGAAGCCTGTATTTACAAGAAAGTGAGTGGGAGCACTACAACATTTCTGATAAGTATATGTGAATGACATATTATTGATTGGAAATAATGTAGAATTATTCTGCAAAGCATAAAGGAGTCTTTTGAAAGGAGTTTTTCAAAGCAAGACCTCGGTTATGTTGCTTACATATTGAGCATCAAGATCTATTGAGATAGATCAAGACGCTTGATAAGATTTTCAATGAGTACATACCTTGACAAGATTTTGAAATATTCAAAATGGAACAGTCAAAGAAGGAGTTCTTGCCTGTGTTGCAAGGTGTGAAGTTGAGTAAGACTCAAGACCCGACCATGGCAGAAAATAGAAAGAGAATGAAAAGTCATTCCCTATGCCTCAGTCATAGGTTCTATAAAGTATGCTATGCTGTGAACCAGACCTATTGTATACTCTGCCCTGGTTTGGCAAGGGAGTACAATAGTGATCTAGGAGTAGATCACTGGACATTGGTCAAAATTATCCTTAGTGGAATAAGAATATGTTTCTCAATTATGGAGGTGACAAAAGGTTCGTCGTAAAAGGTTACGTCGATACAAGTTTTGGCACTGATCCAGATGACTCTAAGTCTTAATCTGGATACATATTGAAAGTGGGAGCAATTAGCTAGAGTAGCTCCGTGCAGAGCATTGTAGACATAGAATATTTGCAAAATACATACGACTCTAAATGTGACAGACCCGTTGACTAAGCTTCTCTCATGAGCAAAACATGATCACACCTTAGTACCCTTTGGGTGTTGGTCACATGACGATGTGAACTATGCGTGTTAATCATATACAGATATGAATATTGATGTTAAATCACATGGCGATGTGAACTAGATTATTGACTCTAGTGCAAGTGGGAGACTGAAGGAAATATGCCCTAGAGGCAATAATAAAGTTATTGTTTATTTCCTTATATCATGATAAATGTTTATTATTCATGCTAGAATTGTATTAACCGGAAACATAATACATGTGTGAATACATAGACAAAACTATAGTCACTAGTATGCCTCTACTTGACTAGCTCATTAATCAAAGATGGTTATGTTTCCTAACCATAGACATGTGTTGTCATTTGATTAGTGGGATCACATCATTAGAAGAATGATGTGATTGACATGACCCATTCCGTTAGCCTAGCACTTGATCGTTTAGTATACTGCTATTGCTTTCTTCATGACTTATACAAAGTTCCTACAACTATGAGATTGTGCAACTCCCGTTTACCGGAAGAACACTTTGTGTGCTACCAAACATCACAACGTAACTGGGTGATTATAAAGGTGCTCTACAGGTGTTTCCGAAGGTACATGTTGGGTTGGCATAATTCGAGATTAGGATTTGTCACTCCGATTGTCGGAGAGGTATCTCTGGGCCCTCTCGGTAATACTCATCACCTAAGCCTTGCAAGCATGTAAGTAATGAGTTAGTTATGAGATGATGTATTATGGAACGAGTAAAGAGACTTGCCGGTAACGAGATTGAACTAGGTATTGGATACCGACGATCAAATCTCGGGCAAGTAACATATCGATGACAAAGGGAACAACGTATGTTGTTATGCGGTTTGACCGATAAAGATCTTCGTAGAATATGTCGGAACCAATATGGGCATCCAGGTCCCGCTATTGGTTATTGACCGAGAATGGTTTTAGGTCATGTCTACATAGTTCTCGAACCCGTAGGGTCCGCACGCTTAACGTTTCGATGACTGTTTTATTATGAGTTTATAAGTTTTGATGTACGGAAGTTTGTTAGGAGTCCCAGATGTGATCACGGGCATGACGAGGAGTCTCGAAATGGTCGAGACATAAAGATTGATATATTGGACGACTATATTCGGACACCGGAAAGGTTCCGGGTGATTTCGGAGAAAACCGTAGTGCCGGGGGGGGGGGGGTGGGTTACCGGAACCCCCCGGGAGAGTTGATGGGCCACATGGGCCTAGGTGGGAAGAGAGAGGGGCGGCCAGGGTGGGCCGCGCGCCCCCTCTCCCTCTGGTTCGAATTGGACTAGGAGGGGGGGGGGGGCGCCCCCCTTTCCTTCCCCCCTCTCCCCCTTCCTTCCCCTCCTAGTAGGAGTAGGAAAGGAGGAATCCTACTCCTACTAGGAGGAGGATTCCTCCTCCCTTGGCGCGCCCAAAGGGGCCGGCCGGCCTCCCCCCTCCCTCCTTTATATACGGGGGCAAGGGGCACCCCATAGGCACACAAGTTGATCTACGTGATTGTTCCTTAGTCGTGTGCGGTGCCCCCTTCCACCATATTCCACCTCGGTCATATCGTCGCGGAGTTTAGGCGAAGCCCTGTGCCAGTAGAACATCATCATCGTCACCACGCCGTTGTGCTGACGGAACTCATCTCCGAAGCTCGGCTGGATCGGAGGCCGGAGATCGTCATCGAGCTGAACGTGTGCTGAACTCGGAGGCTCCGTACGTTCGGTGCTTGGATCGGTCGGATCATGAAGACGTACGACTACATCAACCGCGTTGTGATAATGCTTCCGCTTACGGTCTACGAGGGTACGTGGACATACACTCTCCCCTCTCGTTGCGATGCCATCACCATGATCTTGAGCGTGCGTAGGATTTTTTTTTTGAAATTACTACGTTCCCCAACAGTTATCTCCCACCCAACCTGATCCACACCAAGTTCCCTCTACTAGCTTGACTGGTCAGCAGCCAGTTCTCACACCAGGAGGTCCTGGGTTCGATTCCTAGGCTCCACAATTTTTTTATGCATTTAAAATGATGTTTGATACTTATTTGTGTTTAAATATGTTCAAACTTGTTTAAATCATAACAGTAATTTTTTTATAAGACAGTAATAATTTTTTAAAAAATATCATCAAATAGTAATGCCGGTGGAGCGGGGGAGGGTGCGCGGGGTGCGGGAGGTCGGCGGCGGCGGTTGAGTAGGGGAGGGGTGCGGGGGGTCAGCGGTGGCGGTTGAGTAGGGGAATCGAGGGTGCGGGGGGTCGGCGGCGGCGGCCGGTGGACCGGGGGGTGCTCGGCGGCGAGGGGGACCGGATCTGGCGAGGTGGGATAGCTAGCGATCGAGATGGAGGGGGATCGAGATCGAGTGTCCATGAAATTTAAAAATATTCATGATAGTTCAAAAAGTGCCCATGAAATACAATCGAGAAATGAAGGCTACGATTTAAATACAATCGATCTTAGCTAGCTATCTGTTCACAATCTTCTTGCCCTTCTTTTTCGCAAATGGAGTTCTTCTGTGGAACGGACGTCCTTTAGGTAGGGTGGTCCTGCTTCTTCTTGTGGTGTATGCTGCTACTTCAGCATCGTCGTCATGTTCGATCCTCGGGTCGCCGTACTTGTTGAAGTCTTGCTCATTGGCTACTCCATCCATTCCAATGATCTTCCTTTTGCCTCTCCTCATGACAACACGACTGGGCTTTGACGGGTCGGTAATGAAGAAGCATTGGTCAACTTGGGAAGCCAGTACCCATGGCTCATTTTTCGCGGTGAAGTTTGCGCCCGCGGTCTTGGATTTGGCTTCGGGTATAACCATGGTGGTGAAATACCGGTCTTCTTTTAGGACGCTCTTCGCCCATCTGACACGAAACATCGGGACCTTCTCTCCAGCGTAGCTCAGCTCCCAGATCTCCTCGATCCTTCCGTAGTATCTGTCCTTGTCGTTACCGGTGTAGGATTCCATCGTTACCCCGGAGTTCTGATAACCATCGCTCTTCATGTCCTTGGCCTCGGTGTAGAATGTGTAGCCGTTGATATCGTACGCCTCATAGGTCATCAGGTTGTGCTCGGCGCCCTGTGACAAGGCGAATATGAGTTGTTCTTCCACGGAAGAATCCTCATGTAAAGGGTACGACAGAAGCTTCTGCTTGACCAACGCGTGAAACATGAGTTGTGCTCTTTGATTATATCTCCGTCCGTCCTCTGTTGGCCCCGGTCATTGTACGTGTTCTTAATAAAGGTTTTGTGCTCTACCACCCAAGGATCGACCACGTCTATGTGTTGTAGCGCGACTAGGTTTGCTCTTTCAAAGTCGGCGAGTCGACCCTCTAAGTCGACATGCATTTCGCGGCGACCCTCACGGTGACCCCATCCAGCGAGCCTGCCGAGGTGCATGTTGACGGGCAGACCAACGGGGTTCTCGATGCCTAGATATTTCGTGCAGTAGGAGATGCACTCTTCGGTCAGAAAGCCCCTGGCTATACTTCCCTCTGGACGTGACATGTTGCGAACGTATCCTTTGATGACACCATTCATCCTCTCGAACGGCATCATGCTGTGCAGGAACGTCGGCCCGAGTTGGATGATATCCTCCACTATATGGACCAGCAGATGCACCATAACGTCGAAGAATGCGGGCGGGAAGTACATCTCAAGCTCGCATAGTATCACCACGATCTCTTCCTGTAGCCTTCTGAGTTGCCTCACGCCAATCGACTTCCGAGAGATGACGTCAAAAAAGTTGCATAGGCCAAATAGCGTTTCACGGACGTGCGCGTCCATGATCCCACGTATTGCAACTGGAAGTATCTGCATCATCAGCACGTGACAGTCGTGAGACTTCATCCCACTGAACTTCTGCTTCGCTGGGTCTAGGTATCTGCTTATCTTCCCCGCGTAACCGTAAGGAAGTTTTACTCCTAGGAGGCAGGTGAAAAACTGCTCGATCTCCTCCTGACTTAGAGTGAAGCACGCGGGAGGGTAGTCATTTCCGGTCTTCTTGGCCTTTTTGCCTTTGCGACGACTTTCTGTGTCCTGCTTCGCCTCATCATCATCATCATCATCATCATCATCATTATTATTAGCGTCAAGCTCCTGCCTGATGCCCATTAATTTCAAGTCTGCCCTTGCTTTCGGCCCATCTTTGGTCCTCTCTGGCATGTTGAGCAGGGTACCAAGCAGACTCTCGCACACGTTCTTCGTGATATGCATGACATCAAGGCTGTGAGGCACACGGTGGATCTTCCAGTACGGCAAGTCCCAGAAAACAGACCTCGTTTTCCATACCTTCAGCAGCAGCTTTGGCGCCTTTCGCTTCTTTCCCGGCTCTGGCGCCTTTTGCTTCTTTCCCGGCAATGGGCAATCTTTCCAATTTTTCAACAGCTTGTCTATTTCCTCGCCGCTCCTCGTACACGGGCGTTTTCGGGGTTCGGTTTCACCATCGAACAGATCCTTGCGTTTCCTCCACGGGTCATCGTCGCGAAGCCACCTTCGATGTCCCATGAACACGGTTTTTGAAGACCCGGGATCTCTATCTAGCTGGCGATACGTTGTGTCATCCATGCACCTTACGCATCCAGAAAATCCGTGGACTACCTGCCCCGCAAGATATCCGTAACCGAGATAGTCGTGCATCATCGTGAGCAGTGCGGCTCTCATAGAGAAATATTCTTTCTCTGCGGCGTCCCACGTACTGGCTGGCGTTTTCCACAGCGTGTATAGCTCCTCTTTCAGCAGCCCCAGATACAGATTGATGTCGTTCCCTGGTTGTTTCGGACCTTCAATTAGCATACTCATGTGAATGTACTTCCTCTTCATGCACAACCAGGGGGGAAGGTTGTACATCCACACAAACACAGGCCAGGTGCTATGTGTGCTTCTCTGGCTGCCAAACGGATTGACTCCATCGGTGATCGCGCCCAGCACGATGTTCCTTGGATCGTTCCCAAATTCTGGGTCTTCGAAGTTCAACGCTTGCCACTGGCTCGCATCCTTAGGGTGACTCAGCATCTTGTCTTTTTTATCTATCTCCGGATCATTTGCGTCATCTTCTCGCTTCTTCTCCTCCCTATCCGCGTGCCAACGCAGGAGCTTTGCTACCTTAGGGTCCGCGAAATACCGCTGCAGACGAGGAGTGATCGGAAAGTACCACACCACTTTTCGAGGAGCTTTCTTCCTCTTCTTGTATCGAGTGACGCCGCACACCGGACATATGGTAGACTCCGCGTGCTCATCCTGATAAATGATGCAATTGTTCATGCACACATGGTATTTCACGTGCGCTAAATCCAGAGGACACACGATTTTCTTCGCCTCCTCCAAACTGGTCGGGCACTTGTTCCCCTTGGGAAGACGTTTGTGCCAGAATGACATGTTCTCGTCAAAGCATGCGTCGGTCATTTTGTGTTTTACCTTCATCTCCAGAGCCATGAACGTTACTTTCAGGCGGGTATCCTCAGGCCTGCATCCTTCATACAATGGAGTAACCACGTCTAACTCAAGTTGATCCATCTTGGCTTTCTCTCGGGCGGCAGCTCTTGCGTTATCCGTCTGCTTGAGAAGCAGCTCTTGAATATGAGGGTCCTGCACCCAGCCCATCGATGGTCCAGCGTCGTATGCTCCGCCGGCATCATCATCATGTCCTGCATCTTCTACATGATGACTGTGTACAGCATCACCGTCGTGATCATCTCCTGGGGATTCTTCGTCTTCTCGCCCGCCCGAGCCGCGGTGGTTGTCTTTCTGCCCTTCCTCATTTCTTGCCCGGCCCCCATGGACGACTTCGTAGTCATCCTCATCACCTTGCCACCGATAGCCATCCATAAAACCACGCAAGAGCAGGTGGTCCCGCACTTGCCGGAATCCGGGTCCGCAATAAGGCTCTTCAGCTTGCATCTTTGACACGGACATCTTATCTCCGTCTCGTTCTTTTGAAGCATCTCGGCCTTCGCGGACCTCAAAAACCTATTCACGATGCCTTCGGTCATCGTGCGGACCATGGTCGCCTGCGGGGTAGAGCAAAACGATATTTTAGAACCAAGAAAAAATTTGGCATGACTTTCCCTAAAAATAGGACCAAAAAGAATGCTTAATGCCAAAATTCTCGCCGAAATGGAAATGAAGCAACATTCCGGCAAAATATTGGCAACTATCGCATTTCAAATACCGGTACACCTCCAAACACAAACACATATGCAACACCACAAACATATGCACCACCACGAACATACATAGATCTAGCTAGGCCATAAAAAGTGCATGCGCACATTGTTGTAGGGAGAACAACATAAATATAGCTTCCCCCCTTACTTACCTATCAAAACAAGGTAATTTAACCACTTAATTTGAATGAATCTATGGTGGAAATGAGGTGAAAAAGAGGAGGCACCCGAGACAAGGAGGAGACGGTGGAGAGAATGAAGTGGGGAGAAAGTGAGTGTGGGAGGAGAGCATGTCCCAAATATCTTGTTGCTGCCCACTTATTAATGGCGCACCAACCATAAATGCGCCATTAGTAATCCAGGTTACTAATGGCGCACCCTCTAGTGGTGCGCTATTAGTAGTTTTGCAAAAAAAAAACATAATAATGGCGCACTGTCCCACGGTGCGGTGGAACAGTGCGCCATTAGTAGTTTGGCAAAAAAAGAAATAAAAAATATAATAAAAAAAACAACATTAGTGGCGCACTTTCTGACAGGTGCGCCATTAACTAGTAATGGCGCACTTCGTCTGGATGCGCCATTAGTATGTTTGGACAGGCGCACTAGTTCAAAAAAATTTTTGATACTAATGGCGCACCTTGGGCCAGGTGCGCCATTAGTAGTTTCAACACTAATGACGTATCAGAAGGTGGTGCGCCATTAGTATATACTAATGGCGCACCACTTGTCTGGTGCGCCATTAGTGTCAATCCCATATATAACCCTTTTTCTAGTAGTGATTTAGTGGATTGAAGGAGCCTTCACGTTAAGATAGCGGCCAACCACTAGCGTCTGGATATGTTACCAAAGCATATATTAGCAAACAAGGCTTGCAAGCTAGACGAGATAAGTAATTTTTGTTAACAAGATGCATGAACTAACTGATATGTCCAGTAGGTAGTTAGCTAGACAGTGCATACCAGATCGATGGACTTTAACTGGTCCATGCCAGCACATTGAGCGTTGCTAGCTGGAATATCATCCAGCTCTGTGTGTGATGGTGGCTTCTGAAATTAGCTAACATACCTCATCAAATTAAGTAGGCTATGTTTTGTGTGCTAAACCACTTGGCTATAGCTATGACAAGACTTACATGGGGATTAATCTGTGGTCCTACTAAATAAGTAGAGGAAATCTGTAGGCCTGAACATGATACAGACATTGTAAACTGAAACTTGGCTTAGGCTTGCCAGGCTTTGGAATCTATCGAGATCCTAATTAAGAAACCCTGGTGTGATGAGCCAATCGATGGACCTTTGTTCACGTTAAGCAAGCGAGGACCAGCTGGATTTGTAGCATTGATCAAGATTAGTTAGTATATAATGTCGCAAGTGGATTTGTAAATAATAGTGTGGCAGCAAAGTAAGGGTTACACTACACGTAACAATTAGTAGCGGCAAAAGACAGTCATGGCTCAGTTTACAACTGGATGAGCACCAATGACAACAGGCAGGCAGGAGTAAAAGGAGGGAGGATGCCTCACTCACCTCCGTTTGTCGTGTCGGCATGAGGCTGAGGCAGTGGGTGACAACAGCTGGCTTCACATACGAACTGCAGACCAGAACTTAATTGATTTGTTGGTGAAATTCCTGGTAACGGAAAAGGAAGGTTGAACTTATTATCCTAAAGAGAAATTGGGGTGAATCGAAGGACAGCGGGGACGGTGAATGTGGATGGACCATTGGTATACCAAAGCCAGCAATGATGCCAGCTCGTACGTGCGCGGTGACGGAGTTGATGCCGAGTCCAATCCTGATGTTGTTACTTCCAGAGAGCACAGGGAGAGCGGGATGGCCGTTACAACATTTGGTCGGGCAGTTTTGTACTGAGCAGCCGACATGGGGTAAAGCAAGAGAAGAGAAGAGAAGACTACAGTGGACCGGATCCACATCAGGCCAGGTCAAATAGAAAGACGAGACGGCACCCTGCCTTTCCAGTTTCCACCACTGACATGTGGGTCCGTTGGGGTCCTGGCCCGCATGTCAGTGGCCCAAGGGCAGGCAGCGCACGGCAGAGGAACCCGTTCTCAAATAGAAGGGGCAGCACGTTTGCAGGGGACTGGAAAAGGGATCACCATGGATGGATGCCATGGCGCAAGGTGGGTACGTAGAAGATCGGTGACAATGATGAGATGAGTCCCCAGCTGCATGAAACAATAAAAAGTCAGGGTGGTGTCGCAAGAATCGAACTAGACCAGATATCTAACGATTTTTGCCAATACGCTTGGCCACCCATAGCGCATCATTTTATTGATGGAGAGAAGAGAGTACAGGGGGTGGCCAACGAAATACTATGTTACACGAGGGCGCAGTAGCGGATGCCACTGAGCAGAAGAGTGGGCTGCTCTTGCTCAGTTCAAAAAACAGGAAATTGTTGTTATTTGAAGAAGCTTCCGTTTGTACATTGACTCTTGAGAGTAATATATCCGATATATTGTGTGCATTAATTGCCAGTGCATAAGCCTTTTTCATTTTAGAGAAGTCTTGTGCGCGCACCCACGGTTTCAGATGAAATAAGAGATTTGTACACAATAGCATCACAAATGAAAAGAGCATAACCAAAACAGATTAACTGAGGGAGGATTTCTCACCTCTGTTCCAACAGCGGCAATCCCAGACCGTGTGTGGCTTTGAGCTATCAGCCCTCTCTCGATCAACTGGCACACCATTAATTAACTGCTAAGCAACACTTAGCTACTGCTAGCTTCGTGAAGGCTTGGCGCGATGGATTAATTAACGGGAGCCTGCACGTCTGAACGTGGTTCAGACAGTGACACATTGTTAACTGACATCAACTTGGCTGTACTTATTAGCTAGCTATGAGAAGACTTGGGAACAGATCGAGGTCGTAATCAAGGAACTCATCGATCGATGGGACCCAACATGGAGCTTGCCGCTGGCACATGGGCTTGGATTGTAGTAGCAGTGAAAATCGAGATTAGTATACGAATTTTGCAGCTGGAGTAGTAAACAGTAGTCGGGATACAGGTAATGTAATTAGTAGGGACAGAAGACAGCAAACTTCACGACTGAATGAGCATAACCAGTTAACCACTACAGGCAGGAGTAAATTGAGAGAGGGAGGATGCCCCAGCAGCCCCACTCACCTTTTGTTTCAAGGACGCCTGACCACTCCAGCCTACACCGTGTGTCTTGCAACTTGCTTCATGTATGACACTGCTTAGCAGACCTGAATTGATTGGCTGGTGAACAGCACACTGCATGCGGCAAGCTAATGGAAAGGGGGTAAAAAAAAAAGGCCATTAGCCTGGAGAGAGAGAGATACTGGATATATTGAATCGCTGGACAGCAGGGAGAAGTACGGCTTTCTTGCGGAGAGCACGAGGCAAACATCCATCCGTGGTGACGTTCCGTTGAACACCTGCCGTGCGCGGCGTGTCCTTGATCGAAAGAGAAGCGAGCAGGATCCAGCAGGTCAGGTCGGATGTAAGAGCATCTCAAGCCATTCGGCCTCCTAGGGCGTTAAAAAAGAGCGGCCTGGGGATGAGCCGGCGGTATACTCGGCGCTGGGGCGCTTGGGCACCTAGCCGTCGCCCCCTGGTCGCCCCCAGGCGCCGATTTCGCCCAGTGTTCGGTCCAATTGTGTGTCCAAAAACGACCTGGTATCTGCATGAATCGGCCCATATTCGGCACAATTCGGCGTGTTTCGGCGTGAATTTTCGCATATAAATAGAAATTAATTAGTTCGCCACATAGTTCGGCGTGTTTCATCACATAAATCAAATAGTTCAATACAAATTATATAGTTTAACAAATAAAAACCCAAGTTTCATCACACGTCATTCTCGCGACGCCCCGGCCTCGCCCTTGAGCCTCCATAGATGCTCCACCAGATCGTGTTGCAGTTCTTGATGCACTTGTGGTTCTCAGATCTCCTGACGCATATTGAGATATTCAGTCTAGGTTGCAGGTACTCCCGGATGGAATTCAGAATTCGGAGGAAAAGCATTCGGCTCATCCGATAATGGCGCCGAAATGTTTTCTCACCGTGCAATGGAGCGTCGGCGAAGTAGTCCGAGTAGAGCATGCAGTAGCCTTCCAGACGATGCCGGTTCTTTGCTTTCACCTGCCCAGGCGCCGAGCCACCTCGCTGTGGCTTTTCACTGCTCGCGAGCAGGCCGGCAAGGGCGGCGAGCACCATGAGATGCTCCTGCTCTTGGACGTCGGCTTCGGCTTCCTCCTCCAGCAATGCCGCGAGCGCCTCCTCATCTTCAGAGTCCATCGCCAGGCCTGGCAAATCACCAAACACCTTACAGGCGAGGTGGGCGCAAACCCGCCGGTGTACAGGCCCTGCGCAGCCGGAACGCCGGAAAAGTTGCCCGGACGGCGACGGAGAAGCTGCCTCGGCGAAACCTCTACTTTTTCCGGCGGGAAATGACCTATCTAGCTGCGGTGGGCGGTGGACGGCGTCGGGATCGGCACGGTGGCGCAAGGTGGTGGCCGAGCGCGGGGGGTCGGAGGCGAATCTGGACAGGTGGCTTGACTTTTCGCCTGACAATGTGGCCCCATGAGTGCTTTTCCCTTGCGCCGGAGCCCTCGAGCGCCCCCCAGTGCGCCGGGTTCGGCCTGCAATTGCCGGGCGCAAAAATGGGCCGAGCAGGCGGAATTCGGCGTCCTGGGGATGCGACTGGGGCTTTTTTTCGGTGCTGGCGCGGAAAAAACGCCTGGGGAGGGCCTCTTGGGGGCGCAGAAAAAACGCCTGGGAAGGGCCTCTTGGGGGCGCGGCTGGAGATGCTCTAAGAGGCAGCGATGGCCGTACCCGTACTCGATTCGCCGGAGACGCAGCAGAGGGAGAACGGCGGCGACGACAAGGAGGTGGTGGAGGGCAAACATTAGTTAAGGACGTTGTGCCAGCGAACCCCGGCCCCGAACCGCACGATCTCCATCCATGGATGGCAGTTTTCGGGAAAAAAATACCTCCAAAAAAATATCTAAAGAAGGAACTTTTATGATGGTTTTGCAAAATGCCACACCAACTCACCCAATACACACAAAAAAAATGCCATCCCGGGGTTAGCAACTGCAACCCTAGTAGAGCAGTACGTAGTTGGTGAACGTTCGTCAGCTGTGGGGGTCCTTTGTTTAACAATCTTCACAGCTAAATTTCCCTTGCATTAGGGTATCTACCCCTTATACTAAAACTACCAAAAGTGCTTCCTATCCTAGTTTACTAATTATTTTTTTTTAGGAAAATCACTGTTTCACAACTAGCAGCTCTCCTATAATTTTGTCTACAGAATTTCACACGCAAATTTTTAGTCAAAATTCAGTTGAAACACGTGTTGTAACTACTTTGATGCATCATTAAACAGCAAAGCTACGTTCTACCATACTAAGAATAATTAATTTAAGAATGCATCATCATAAAGTAGTTAGACATGGAAGAGGATCTATGGCTCTCGGGTACCACAGACCTCTATATAAATATAGCACTAAAAACATATTAGGGAATTTTAAAAAAATCTGAAATTTTTGGGTGCCCGTGGTAACGAAAATGAACACGAGTGTACAATGAGCACTCAGGTTTCATATCTCAAATTTCCGATTTTTTTTAAAAAATTCTAATATATTTTTTAATGCTATTTTCATATAGGGGTGTGTGGCACCCGATTGCTCCAATGCATTTCTCGATTCATTTAAGACTACATTATATATATAGAAAAATTGTCGCACAATTCATTGACTCATCAAACATATAGGCCAGACTCCGTTTCAAAAAAAAAAACATATAGGCCAGAGGGATCGACCTCGTCTTCGTTAGCCACCGGCCTAACGCGCGCTTTCTAACGTCACAAAGATCATGTAGTTTTCACCCACGATATCCGAATCTGTCGTGAGCGCATCGATGTATAACGCGTCGACCACCTCAGCCTTGATCTCGGCAAACCGCCGACGCTGCTCCTCCGACAAGGCACTAGTAGAAAAAGAGTCTATTGTCCCGATTCGTAAGGGTCATTTGTCCCGGTTTTTGAACCGAGACTAAAGTGTCGATACTAATGCCTTAGACCTTTAGTAACGGTTCTTACACAAACCGGGATAGATGGGCCTCCACGTGGCCGGTGCGGCGAGTGTCGTGGTTCTAAGTCTGACAGTAGAATGGGGGGTAGGTATGGAGAGGCAAGATCCTAACTATGGAGCAGTTGTGAACACAAGGATGTACGAGTTCAGGCCCTTCTCGGAGGAAGTAATAGCCCTACGTCTCGGAGCCCAGAGGCGGTCGACTGGATTATGTGTATATGGATTACAGGGGTGCGAACCCTTTACACTGAGGAGGGGGGTGGCTTATATAGTGTCCGCCAGACCCCTCCGGCCCTCAGTAATGCAGGATTTAAAGTACATTAAGTCTAGGCGTTACTGGTAACGCCTTACATAAAGTGTCCTAAATGCCATAAAGACTACTTAATTACAGACCGTTACACTGCAGAGTGGTTCTTGATCTCCTGGTGGTCGAGTGAGTCTTCATAGTCGAGTCCTTCGAGTCCGTCAAGTGAAGTCTCTCTTGGTCGACTGGAAGGCAGTTTCTTCTGAAGGTGTCCTTGGGTAGGGTACTTAGTGTTGGGGAACGTAATAATTTCAAAAATTTCCTACGCACACGCAAGATCATGGTGATGGCATAGCAACGAGAGGGGAGAGTGTTCGTCGATGTACCCTCGTAGACCGTAAGCGGAAGTGTTAGCACAACGCGGTTGATGTAGTCGTACGTCTTCACGATCCGACCGATCCAAGCACCGAACGTACGGAGCCTCCGAGTTCAGCACATGTTCAGCTCGATGACGATCTCCGGCCTCCGATCTAGCCGAGCTCCGGAGATGAGCTCCGTCAGCACGACAGCGTGGTGACGATGATGATGTTCTACCGGCGTAGGGCTTCGCCTAAACTCCGCGACGATATGACCGAGGTGGAATATGGTGGAAGGGGGCACCGCACACGGCTAAGGAATGATCCGTAGATCAACTTGTGTGTATTTGGGGTGCCCCCTGCCCCCGTATATAAAGGAGCAAGGGGGGGTGCGGCCGGCCCTAGGAGGAGGCGCGCCGGAGGAGTCCTACTCCCACTGGGAGTAGGACTCCCCCCCTTTTCCTAGTTGGATTAGGACTTGGGGGGAGGGAAAGAGGGAAGGGGGGCGCCGCCCCCCCTCTCCTTGTCCTATTCGGACTGGGGGGGGGGGGGAGGGGGCGCGCGGCCTGCCCTGGCCGGCCCTTCCTCTTCTCCCTCATGGCCCACTAAGGCCCATTAACCCCCGGGAGGGTTCCGGTAACCCCCGGTGTTCCGGTAAAATCCCGATTTCACCCGGAACCATTCCGAAGTCCAAACATAGGCTTCCAATATATCAATCTTTATGTCTCGACCATTTCGAGACTCCTCGTCATGTCCGTGATCACATCCGGGACTCCGAACAAACTTCGGTACATCAAAACTTATAAACTCATAATAAAACTGTCATCGAAACGTTAAGCGTGCGGACCCTACGGGTTCGAGAACTATGTAGACATGACCTAGAACCATTCTCGGTCAATAACCAATAGCTGGACCTGGATGCCCATATTGGTTGCTACATATTCTACGAAGATCTTTATCGGTCAAACCGCATAACAACATACTTTGTTCCCTTTGTCATCGGTATGTTACTTGCCCGAGATTTGATCGTCGGTATCCAATACCTAGTTCAATCTCGTTACCGGCAAGTCTCTTTACTCGTTTCGTAATACATCATCTCATAACTAACTCATTAGTTACATGCTTGCAAGGCTTAGGTGATGAGTATTACCGAGAGGGCCCAGAGATACCTCTCCGACAATCGGAGTGACAAAACCTAATCTCGAATTATGCCAACTCAACATGTACCTTCGGAATGGGTCATGTCAATCACATCATTCTCCTAATGATGTGATCCCACTAATCAAATGACAACACATGTCTATGGTTAGGAAACATAACCATCTTTGATTAATGAGCTAGTCAAGTAGAGGCATACTAGTGACTATATTTTTGTCTATGTATTCACACATGTATCATGTTTCCGGTTAATACAATTCTAGCATGAATAATAAACATTTATCATGATATGAGGAAATAAATAATAACTTTATTATTGCCTCTAGGGCATATTTCCTTCACTTAGATCAGGTCTATGACCCTACCCTAGGTACATGACTTCATCATTAGCCCCCGAATGGATCGAGGTTTGAGTGAGGAAGGAGTTGATATTATTTCCGACCTGCTTTTGCGTTCTGGATATGTATCGTCTTGGACCAATAATCTCTTTGTTGACAATCAACAACTTTTCTTTCAGTCGCCTTGATCCATTCTTTTCTCTCGTCGAGTGAACTTTTGAACTTAGCAATCTCCAAGCGACGGATCGCAGGAAATCTCTTGTCTGACGGATCGATCTGCTGTTCGCGGATTTTGTGGGATCCGAATTTTGGGGAAGCGCGCGAAGCGGGGCAGACCGCGGCGCTCGGATGGGATAGGGCATAGACGCCTCTATTCCCGCGCCGACTTTTTCGCCACGTATCGCGTACGCGCGACTGTTTCGGGATGTGATTGGATTGCATGGGCCCACTTTTCATCCACTTGGAAGTGCTCTTGTAAAGGCGCACGACAAGGGTTTTTGAACAGTATCTCTCCATTCTTCCCCCTGCCCTCTCCGCCTCCGCCCACTGCGCCCGCTCTCTGCTCCGCCCAATCGCTCCTCGTACGCTTCACCGGCAACAATGGTGAAGGAGAAGACGGCGGCGCTGGAGCGCGCGAAGAAGGCGACGACGACGGGGAAGGCGAAAGGGCGAACGACCAGTCGGGGCGGGTCTTTGTCAAGGTCCCGCCTGCCGCAAGGCTGGGTCCAAGGGGATTGGATCTGGTCGACCATCACCGAGAAGGATCTCACGGAGATGGCCAACGAGGGTTTGATCCCCCACGGAGCAGCGAGGCTCCCGGGGAACGAGTGGCAACCACAGCCAGAAGAGGGTGAGTGTGTTCTTCTGGCCACCCACGTCGACCGTGGATTTTCTCTGCCTCCGAGTGTTTTCTTCCGTGGTTTCTTGAATTTCTTGGGGGCGCAACTCCATCACTTCAATCTGAATTCCATCGCCTACCTTGCTGCCTTCGTGTCCATGTGCGAGAACTTCTTGGGCTGCCGACCGCACTGGTGTCTGTTCAAGCACATATTCACTTGTCGTTCTCAGACAGTGAAAAAGGCGAGTCCAGATGATGATAAGACCAAGGTTATTCAGATGTGTGGAGGTCTGGGGATCCAAATGAGAAACAAGAGCACCTTTCCGGACATGACTCTCCCTGAGTCGGTCAGAGGATGGCAGTCGACTTGGTTTTACTGCCAAAACGAGTCGACGCCGGGGCAGTCGAGTGGTCTCCCTCCGTTCTCTATGGACCGAGCGCAGAAGCCCTCCTCTCTGAAGGTGCTCCCTGAGGAGAAAGCCCAAGTGAAGATGCTGATGGAGCGCGTAGTCTAGTTAGTTCGGGAAGGAGTGACGGGTATGGACCTTCTGGAGGTCTTTCTTAGGCGACGCATCCAGCCTCTTCAGTACCGAGGCCATTGCATGTGGCTGTACTGTGGAACCGAGGATGAGACTTGGATCCATCCAGAAGCAGTCGATGACGCCACACTGGAGAGGTGGATGGCCGCGGTCACTGGGAACAAAGACAACCCTCGAGGAGCCAGGAGGATTCCGCCACTCGACCATTCTAGCACTCCAGACAAGGTATGCCCACTTTATTTCCAATTGTAATCTTGCCATACTTATTCTGCTTTCGCTGCAAATTGGTCGATTGATCTTTATCTTGCTGTCTGTCAGGCCTTCACCGAACTATACTCGATGCCCAATGGAGCACAGACGCCGACTGAAGAGGAGGAAGCAAGTGGGGGCGAAACCCAGGAGGAGTGGGACTCGGATGCTGCTGCTGATGATGATGATGACGACTCTGATGGGGAGGAAGAAGAGGAGGAGGAGGAGGAGGAAGTTGAACCGCCTCGCACGGAAAGACGATCGAAGCTCATTCATGATCCTGCGACTGAACGTGGCAAGGGGGTCGCGACTGTCGCGCAGTCGACCAAGCGCCCTCGGACCACTTCTCCGGTGCCGACTAAGAAGGCTCCGAAGCAATCTCGAACGGCGCCGTCGAAACCGGCGAAGGTCTTGCCGAAGATGAAGGTGTCGATTCCCACCATATCAGGGTAAAAATGCTATTTGAGTCTTCTTGCTCTCCACGAGTTTATTTTTGGTCGACTCATGAGTTAACCGACTGATTTTTGGGGTTGCAGTGCTGCTACTTCTGATACCTCGGCCAAGGCTGACGATCATGAGATGGCAGATGCTGCTACCTCAAAACCTGGTATGACTCTCGCAATTCTGTCTTTTAGTCGATTGGCTCTTGGTCTTTGACTCTGATTCTTTTCTGTAGCTCCATCCAATGTCGTTATCACCCTTCCTAACGACGACGATGATGAGGAACCGCTGAAGCAAAGGAGGAGCAGGAAAACGTCTGCTGGCAGGGTGACTCAGGACGTGCCAGCATCCAAGACACTGGTCGCGGAGGGGGAGAACACCACTCGGCACACCGTATCTTTCGCGGTGCCGTTGACGAGTGCTCACCCCGCGTCGTCGAGTGCTGCACAGCCTTCACTCTTCTCGACCCACTACGTCCCAGAGGACCAAGCCAGCGCTGCAAAAGAAGCGATACGCCAGGCGGGAGTCATGATGGAGCAGGTGAAGGCCATCCGGGAGGCTAGCCACGCAGCCTATGACGCTAGTTCCGCTCTTCAAAGCAACGTTCAGGTCAGTCGGTCATCGCCTGTTCTGTTAGGATATGATATCTGAAAATTCTTCTTTCTAAAATCCTTAGTAGTCCTACACCCACTGGGTGTGTCGATTGAAATTCCGGGTTAGTGGGGCCACGCTGAGTGCACCCACTGGGTGTAGTCCCCAAGGCTATGGTGGACTGCTGGCAGTCGACCATAGGCTTTATAAGTTAAGTTCTTCCTTCATTCGACTAGGTCGAATGGATTTCTCAAACCGGTGGGGGCATGCTGAGTGCACCCACTGGGTGTAGTCCCCGAGACTGTGGTCGACTGCTGGCAGTCGACTACAGTCTGAAGAACACTTCTGATAGAACTAGTGGGGGCACGCTGAGTGCACCCACTGGGTGTAGTCCCCGAGACTACGGTCAAATGTTTGTATTGGGCTGTAGTCTTAGAAACGTATGATTTTTCCTTAGTCACTCGGAAGTGAATTGTTTTTGACATCTGTCGATTGATTCTTCGTATAAATCCTGTGACCTTGCGGCTTGTTACACCGAGCTGGAGAACAAGCATATCCAGCTCGAGCTTGATCTGAAGCTGGTCCAGGAGAATCTGGCAAAGGCGAAGGAAGAAGATAAAGGTATGTTTGGTGAGGCTTCCGACGACTGCCTTTGCCCCTTATTTGGTTCAAATTCTGACCTTGCTGCGACTTTGCAGGCAAAGTGAAGGAGGCCCAGAAGAAGAAAGACCTTGAGTTGGCTGAGATGCAGAAAACAGCTTTAGAGAAGACCAAGCTCGCAGACGAGAAGTTGGCTTCGGTTACCAAGCTTGAAGAAGAGAACACCAATCTGAAAGATGCTCTCGCTATTGCCAACAAGGAGGTCAGTCGACTGAAAGGCGATAAAGTTGTTCTGAATGACAAGGTCAGTGAGTTGGCAGGGAAGAAAAACGATCTGGAGGCTTATCTGGGCAGACTCGCCAAGAAGTTGTTCCTCATGCTCGAAGGTAATCCTTTGCACCAAACAATTGTTTTTACAATGATCTTTCCATTCAACCATTGTCTTGACTCGGCGATTGTACTTGCAGAATTTTGCCAAAACTTTAAAGAGGAGACTGGTCGACTGGAACCAAACCTAGACCCCATCAACTCTCCGGTGAATGATGAAGTCGCCATCAACGTGTTCCGGTTCGAGTCTCGTGTTGCTGCTGTCACTGACTATCTCGCAAGGCTGAAGGTCGCCACTTCCCGCATTGACACTACGCTCTGGCCCAGGGAGACGCTCCAGAATGACCTCGAGTCTCTGATGACTCGACTAAACACAGTCCCTGGTCGAGTGCAGGAGTGGAAAAAGTCTTCTGCCAGGTGCGGTGCGGATGTCGCTTTGTGTCTGGCCCGAGTCCATTGCAAGGATGCACGAGAGGACAAGTTGGCGGCTCTTCGGGTGGCTAACACCAAGAAGCATGATTTCCGGTCTTTCATGGAGACTTTCATCGCCGCTGCCACTCGGATCGCGGATGGAATCAACCTTGATGAGTTTGTTGCACCTTCCAGCCACAGGAGGGGTAAAAAACTTCTTGAGCTCGACACTTTAAATTTGCCTCGGTGTGCCGAGTGATTTTGTAACCGATAAACCTTAATAGGCTTAGCGCCTGAGCACTTTCGGTTCCGTTAGGTATTTATCCGAACTTGGATTCGACGTTTGAATATGCTTGCATTTGGTTTGAAATGTCTTTTGCAGATTAAAGCGAGATGCTTACTGCAATCGACTTATTCCCCAATTTACTTAGGCAGGCACTGGGCTGCGGCTAAGCCCCCGAGTGAGAGGCTTGCTCTCCACTCGGTAGGATTTTCAAAACTTAGGCGAGCACTGGGCTGCAGCTAAGCCCCCGACTGGGAGGTCTGCTCTCCACTCGGTAGGATTTTCAAAACTTAGGCGAGCACTGGGCTGCAGCTAAGCCCCCGAGTGGGAGGTCTACTCTCCACTCGGTAGGATTTAAAAACTTAGGCGAGCACTGGGCTGCAGCTAAGCCCCCGAGTGGGAGGTCTGCTCTCCACTCGGTAGGATTTTAAAACTTAGGCGAGCACTGGGCTGCAGCTAAGCCCCCGAGTGGGAGGTCTGCTCTCCACTCGGTAGGATTTTTATAACTTTGTACTTGTGGTGTAGCTCGGAGGAGAGGGTTGCAGTCGACCTGCACCTCGTCCTCCTTGCGACCGCATGTTGTACTTGTGGCGTAGCTCGGAGGAGAGGGTCGCAGTCGACCTGCACCTCGTCCTCCTTGCGACCGCACGTTGTACTTGTGGCGTAGCTCAGAGGAGAGGGTCGCAGTCGACCTGCACCTCGTCCTCCTTGCGACCGCACGTTGTACTTGTGGCATAGCTCGGAGGAGAGGGTCGCAGTCGACCTGCACCTCGTCCTCCTTGCGACCGCACATTGTACTTGTGGCGTAGCTCGGAGGAGAGGGTCGCAGTCGACCTGCACCTCGTCCTCCTTGCGACCGCACATTGTACTTGTGGCGTACCTCGGAGGAGAGGGTCGCAGTCGACCTGCACCTCATCCCCCCCGTGGAACGCACGTTGTACTTGTGGCGTAGCTCGGAGGAGAGGGTCGCAGTCGACCTGCACCTCGTCCCCCTCGCGGAGCGCATGTTGAATTTGTACTTAGGCGAGTACTTAAACTGTAGCTAAGCCTCCGGGTGGGAGTCTGGCTCACCACTCGGTAGGATTTTATTAAAACTTAGGCGAGTACTTGGACTGCAGCTAAGCCCCCGAGTGGAAGTCTGGCTCACCACTCAGTAGGATTTTGTTAAAACTTAGGCGAGTACTTGGACTGCAGCTAAGCCCCCGAGTGGGAGTCTGGCTCACCACTCGGTAGGATTTTGTTGAAACTTAGGCGAAACGGATTCGCAGCTAAGTCCCCGAGTGGGAGGCATGTTCTCCACTCGGTAAGGATTTTTTTTTACAAACTTAGGTGAAACGGATTCGCAGCTAAGCCACCCACTGAGGGGAAATTTTACTGAACAAATAAAAGTGACAAAAATCATTGGGGAAATTATGACACTATTATCTTGCAAAACATGGACTACAGAAGTACGTTTATTACAACTCATCCGAGTGAAGACTTAAGTGTAAAATGGGCGGTGTCAGTGTGAAAACCGGCAGATCTCGGGTAGGGGGTCCCAAACTGTGCGTCTAGGCGGATGGTAACAGGAGACGAGGGACACGATGTTTTACCCAGGTTCGGGCCCTCTCGATGGAGGTAAAACCCTACGTCTTGCTTGATGAATATTGATGATATGGGTAGTACAAGAGTGGATCTACCACGAGATCAAGGAGGCTAAACCCTAGAAGCTAGCCTATGGTATGATTGTTGTAATGCATGTTGTGTCCTACGGACTAAAGCCCTCCGGTTTATATAGACACCGGAGGAGGCCAAGGTTACACAGAGTCGGTTACAATGGTAGGAGATCTACATATCCGTATCGCCAAGCTTGCCTTCCACGCCAAGGAAAGTCCCATCCGGACACGGGACGGAGTCTTCAATCTTGTATCTTCGTAGTCTTGGAGTCCGGCGGACGATGATAGTCCGGCTGTCCGGACACCCCCTAGTCTAGGACTCCCTCAGTAGCCCCTGAACCAGGCTTCAATGACGATAAGTCCGGCGCGCATAATGTTCGGCATTGCAAGGCAGGTTCCTCCCTTGAATAATCCAGAGAAGATCATGAACACCAGGATAGTGTCCGGCTCTGCAAAATAAATTCCACATTCCACCATAGAGAGAATAAAATGTACACCAGTCCAATCTGCTGACGTATTATGTGGCGTGACATCACACCGCTACCAAGCCTTTGTTTGAATCGTTTTTTACTATACCACCTCAGCACGTTTAGCGAAGCGGTTTCCTTGGCACGTCTTGTCGAAGCAGAGATCGTGTTTCCCTTATTCCGGGATTCTCATCAATACGGACGTGGGTAACCCAACCGCGCCATTGATGGTGGCGCTTGGGAGATAAGCGTGTTTTATCAGGCCAGCGGGACGCATAGTTTTCGTCCGCCTGTATATAAGGGATAAGGATTTACCTTCTCACCTACGCCTTCTTCCTCCTTTGCTTATCCATCTCCGCGTACTCAAGCTCCAACGCCCAAGCTAGCACATCTTGCCCTAACCTTCTCCGAATATGTCCGGAGCGGGAGGCAAATGGTTGGCCTCCACCGTTAAGGAGGAGCACATCACCAAACTGCGCAGCGCCGGATATCTTTCCGGTGATATCGCGCATCGGCTGCCCGACGAGGGGCAGCTCATCCCTACCCCTGGGCCTCACGAGAGGGTCGTCTTCCTTCCCCACATCCTCTGTGGACTGGGCTTTCCGCTCCATCCATTCGTCCGGGGGCTCATGTTCTATTATGGCCTGGATTTCCACGATCTGGCGCCGAACTTCATCCTCAACATCTCGACGTTCATCGTTGTGTGCGAGGCCTTCCTCTGCATCCGGCCCTACTTCGGCCTGTGGCTCAAGACCTTCAACGTCAAGCCGAAGGTTGTGAAGGGCACGCAAGCGGAATGCGGAGGCGCCATGTTGGGTAAATTACCCAACGTCCTTTGGCTCGAAGGGGCCTTCGTGGACTCCGTCAAGGGGTGGTAATCGGGGTGGTTCTACATCACCGAGCCGCGCAAGCCCACATGGGCGGCGGCCCCCGAGTTTAGATCTGGCGTCCCCACGCAGCTCACCTCCTGGAAAGAGAAGGGCTTGCTGTGGGGCGATCCGAAGGAGGTGACGGGACTCCGAGCCTGCATCCAGAAGCTGGTGAGCAATAAGCTCAGGCTCGTCGACATGGTCCAAGTCATGCTCATCCGCCGGATTCTCCCATGCCAAGAACGGGCATTCAATCTGTGGGAGTTCAATCCGGAATAGCACCAGGCGCTGAGCGGGCTCTTCGATACGACATACGAAGGCGCCTGGAGGGTGCTGTTTAAGGGCGCCGAAGCCCCCGCATCCGCGACGGAAGATCGCGGATTCAGCTCGCAGCATCCAACTGACGAGGTAAGTGATTCAACCCCATTACGGGACACTTTGTAGTAATCTAATTGATTATAAGAGGGTTTCATTCTTTCCTTTCCTTTGACAAGAATGGATGGAGAAGGCCAAGAAGCTTATCAGCCCGGCTCCCATGCTAGAAGACCTAGTGGACGCCCGTTCAGCAGGGCTGCTGGTTCCGGCACCGCATGTGGTGTCAGAGAAGAAGGCCAAGAAGGTGGCCGTGGGGACTCGAAAGAGTTCCCGCAATCAGGTGTCCGACGACAAGGCGGACTCCTCCCCCGAAGACGAGGAGGAGGAGGAGGATTCTCTCCCAGAAGAGGGAGAGAAGAAGAGGAAGGCTTCCCCAATAGGGGAGGCCGAAGGGTCCAAGAGGGGGAGAACTATCCCCCCGGACAGTTTCGCCAATACCACCGTTGGCGAGGATGAGTGGCCTCCAAGGGCCAGGCGTCCGGCGAGATCTTAAGTATCCGGATCCTTGATATGCAATATCTTTTATGTCGCATAGTGTCCTTCTAACGCCGCATTCTGTCCGTAGTCCGGCTGATGATGATCTCCCCGCTTCATCAAGCGGGTCCTTGGCCCCGTCGGATGTGGATTCACTTCCGACGGCCACTACCCCCGTGCCGGCGAGGACGCCGAGGTGGGATCCCGGAGAGGGACCCATCAGGAGGAGGCTCCGGAGGCGCCGTCAGGTTGCCTCCCAGACTTTGTGCCGGACTCTACATCGGAACCCGCAGTGGTTCCAGAGTCCGGCAGGCGGCCCCTTCGAAAGAAGGGCAAGACCGTGACACCGGCGACCTCCGCCCAACCAGAGGCGCCGGATCACTTGTTGGAGGCGCTTAAAGGCGCTTCCATCGAGGAAGAACACCGCACTATCATGAGTGCGGTGATTCAAAAGGTTCAGCTCGCCAAAAGCGGGCTGACCGAAGCCTGCAGCAGCCTTCTAACAGGCTTTGAGGTAAGAAGTTAAAATTATGTAATGTAATACCGCATAGACAGTAGCCCCTGATGCTTAGTTTGGTGTCCGGAAAGAAAAGCCGGACTGAGGATCTAACAAGATATGCGCAGGGTTGCTTAACATATGTCAATATGGGTTTGCAGGCTGTGCTGCTGACCTCTGCCGCACTATCGGCAGAGGTCGACGTGTTGAAAAAGGATCTCGAGCGGTCCGAGAAAGAGCTCGGCCATGCCAAGAAGCAGCTCGAGGACAAAGAAGGTGAGTCACACCACTTTGAATGGTTACCTTACAGAAAAGGATTTTGTTTGTAATAAAATTAACAAGGATAATATGGGTATTGCAGGGGCCACGAACAAGGTGGCATCCCTGAAGGAGGCTGTGTCCGCGGCTGAACGCAGTGCGGCCGCAGAGCGGAAAGAGCGAGAGAAGCAGGAGGCCCGGGTGGCGGAAGTACGGCAAGAGCTCTAGGCTCTCATGGAGAAACATGAGAGTTTGGAGCGTGACTCCAAGACTCGAGAGTCCGAGCTTGCCTCGGCTCTCGAAAGTGCCAAGTCCGCCAAGGCCGAGGCCCATAAGGCCCTTCAGGAGGTTGAATATGTAAAGAAAATAGCGGCGGGTAAGGCATTTTTCATGCAAAGTAAGCATGTTAATGTAAAATACCTGACACTTACCCGCATTCGGAGCTCTCCAGGGGCGTTTGCAGATCTGCCGCGTAGTGCGTCTGATGCCGCCGCATTCTATCGTGGCGAGGAGGGGAGCTCGACGGAGAAGGTCTTCTGGTCTCAGTACGCTGAGGCCGGCCATCCGATGCCCCCAAGCGACCAGCTGAAGCAGCTGGTCGAACTCCACAAGGTAGCTGAGGAGGCCATGAAGGGCCTTATAGTCCGGCTGTGGCCTGAACAGGTCATGCCTGGGAGCAACTTTGGCCTCGTGCGGCGGCTGGTGGATGCATGCCCCTGGGTGGATGTCATCAAGCGCTCCGCCTGTATTGAAGGCGCTCGCCGGGCCCTCGCCCGCACAAAGGTGCATTGGGGCAGGTTGGATGCGGAGAAGCTTCTCACGGACCCACCGCCACCGGGCAAGGAGTATCGCACGCCCGAAATGTATTATAAAACTATCCTGAAGGGAGCCCGCGATATTGCGGATGAGTGCCCCAGAAATGTAATCTTTGACTGAATTTGCTATGTATTACCCTGTGCGCTGAAACTTTGTTCATGTGCGCTTTGAGCAACGCTTTTTTAATTTAAAATATTACCTTCTGTGCGGCCATTTATAAAATCCGAGAGATGGCAAGTCGTTGGCTTCAGCCCCCAAGCCACGAGTGCTGGGGTGTTTGGGATAAACTTGAGCACTCTTGTTCCCATTGTTGGGTCCATCGAGGGAGGTGCTCAACACAACGAACAAGGCAACTGGACTTATAATGCTTGAACACTCTCACTTAGCCATAGAATTCTATAATTTTAAATTTCGGCGAAGCCCCTGGTATTCGGAAGACCGAATCTGGGGCGCTATCCACGCCTTCGTCGGACATTGTCCGGAACTTCGCTCGAAGCGGCGTGAGTCTTTAAGGACCCGAAAAAACCTCTCGAATAGCGACCAGTCTCTCGCCTTATCATGCCGGTCAGTTTTAGCTTTCTCCACTGAGGCGCTCGCCCGGTTCAACCGGGGCGCAATCGCAGTGGTTCTCCCAGTGCCACCTTAGCCGACAGAACGGAACGAAAGGCACCAAAACGTGGGAGCCGGGCAAACCCAACTATTGACCCAAGACATGATTCGGAGCCGATTCATATAATGCTATAAGTTCGGGGTGCCGCACTTATGAAAGTGTTCAGACTTATCACACCATAGAGTGGGGAACATAAGCCCCTGGCGTATTAGGCCGTACCAAAATATACGGGCGCAAGATGTCATATAATGAGCATATATATATATAAAAGGTAATGCAATTGCAATCAAAAAGGTGCTGCATTATTTATGAAAGAAAGTCCGCTAGGAGAGCGGACTGATACAAATAGTGCGGTAAGCAAGGGATTTGGACTAAGTAAACATGTCCCCCTCCAGGGGTGAGCTGCGGACTTGGTGTATATAATCGAATTTAATGCTCGTAATTGAGACCACCTGAGTGTTCGTCGCAGCCTTCTTTAGTCCCTGACTGTTGCATCATGAGTTCGGCAGGTTCGCCGCTGGACAGGGCTTCTGGTTAACGGAGTCCTGTGTACATAAAAGAAGGAAAATAAAAAAAATAAAAAAGGGGGGTACACTTGCGAGCCCCCGGTGTGGTCGAACCGCACTCTGGGTCCGTTGCGATCGTGCCCCCTCCCCTGTGCCCATGGTATCTCCAAAGCGTAATGATGTACGCAGAGTGTTATTATTGCGATCATGCGCGGGCGAGGGTTGGGGCCGCATTGCTACGCATGCTCTGATCGCGCCAGGTGGTCTTGGTTGGTATTGCTTCGGGCACGTTTTGCTGTATCCGGCTGTTTAACGGCCGAACTGGAGAATTGCCTTAAGAGGCTACTCTGTACTTCTGCCGCGAGAGCCGCTGTATGTTCCTCCGTTCGGAGGGAGCGTTCCGTATTCCCATTGACCGTAATGACTCCACGAGGGCCTGGCATCTTGAACTTTAGGTATGCATAATGCGGCACCGCGTTGAATTTTGCAAACGCGGTTCGTCCGAGCAGAGCGTGATAGCCGCTGCGAAACGGGACTATGTCGAAGATTAACTCTTCGCTCCGGAAATTATCCGGGGATCCGAAGACCACTTCCAGTGTGACTGAGCCTGTACAGTTGGCTTCCACTCCTGGTATGACACCTTTAAAGGTTGTCTTTGTAGGTTTAATCCTTGAGGGGTCTATGCCCATTTTGCGCACTGTATCCTGATAAAGCAGGTTCAGGCTACTGCCGCCGTCCATCAGGACTCTCATGAGGTGAAATCCATCAAAGATTGGGTCTAAAACCAATGTGGTGAATCCGCCATGGGGTATGCTGGTCGGATGGTCTCTTCGATCGAAAGTGATCGGACAAGAGGACCATGGATTGAACTTCGGGGCGACTGGCTCCATCGCATAGACGTCCCTTAGTGCGCGTTTCCTCTCCCTCTTGGGTATATGGGTCGCGTATATCATATTCACCGTCCGCACTTGTGGGGGAAAACCCTTCTGTCCTCTATTGTTCGGCGGTCGGGTCTCTTCCTCGTCGTCGCTGTTTAGCCCCTTGTCATTGTTTTCGGCAATTAACTTGCCGGCCTACTTGAACACCCAGCAATCTCTATTAGTGTGGTTAGCTGGCTTTTCAGAGGTGCCATGTATCTGGCATAAGCGGTCGAGTATTCGGTCCAGATTGGACGGACCCGGAGTGGTTCTTTTGAATGGCTTCTTCCGCTGACCGGGTTTAGAGCCTCGAAATCCGGCGTTGACTGTCGTATCCTCCTTATCGTCGCCGTTAATGCGGCGTTTGTTTTTGTTTCGACGTGACCTACCGTTGTTGTCCTTAGTATCCGGACTGCCAGAATTTTTACGGAGATTGTTGCTGCGAGCTAGCCAGCTGTCCTCTCCCGTGCAAAAGCGGGTCATTAACGATATGAGGGCTGCCATGGATTTCAGCTTTTCCTGCCCCAGGTGCCGGGCTATCCATTCGTCCCGGATGTTATGTTTGAAGGCTGCAAGGGCCTCTACATCCGGACAGTCGACGATTTGGTTTTTCTTTGTCAAGAACCGTGTCCAGAATTGTCTGGCCGATTCGTCTGGCTGCTGAATAATGTGGCTT
The DNA here is from genome assembly GCA_963921465.1 of Triticum timopheevii. Taxonomy (NCBI): domain Eukaryota; kingdom Viridiplantae; phylum Streptophyta; class Magnoliopsida; order Poales; family Poaceae; genus Triticum; species Triticum timopheevii. Next base: position 686,749,506 of record OY997274.1, read on the forward strand.
AGGTCATCGGCGTCTGGTGGTCGCACATACGTGCCTTGGAAGTTATCAAGGAATGCGGCCTCCAGGTCTTCCCAACACCCAATTGATTCTGCGGGCAAGCTGTTAAGCCAATGCCGAGCTGGTCCTTTAAGCTTGAGTGGGAGATACTTGATGGCGTGGAGATCGTCGCCGCGGGCCATATGGATGTGGAGAAGATAATCTTCTATCCAAACCGCGGGGTCTGTTGTGCCATCGTAGGATTCAATGTTTATGGGTTTAAACCCTTCAGGGATTTGATGATCCATTACTTCGTCAGTGAAGCATAGTGGGTGTGCGGCGCCTCTGTATTGAGCAATATCACGACGCAGCTCGAGAGAGCGCTGTCTGCCGTGTTCGGCCCGGCCGGGGTTATTATATCCGGTACGACGGTATTCGTCATGGGTCGTGGGGCACCCACGTGATCCGTAGATGGATCTGGATTGCCTTGCTTTGTCCTCCAATATATCTCGAAAGTCCGGCGCGTTCCCTCTTGGCTTCGTACTTTTGGAGCGATGCCGGGGTACGGTCTTGGCTGGGGGCCTGGATGCCTCTCTGTCACGCCCGCGGGGTGGTCGGTCAGCCATATCATGCGCTAGTGATGGAGGTATGTATGCTTCCTCCTCTAATCGGGGGAGCAGCTTGCGTCTTGGGTAGCTTTTGGAGGGGCGTTCGAGTTTATACTCTTCGGCCGCGAGGACCTCGGTCCATCGATCGGCCAGCAGGTCCTAATCAGCTTGAAGCTGTTGCTGCTTTTTCTTTAGGCTATTTGCTGTGGCGATAAGCCTGCGCTTGAAACGCTCTTGTTCGACGGGATCCTCAGGTACGACAAATTCGTCATCGTTGAGGCTTGCTTCGTCTTCGGAGGGAGGCATATAGTTATGATCCTCAACCTCTTCGTCTGCCGCCCTCTCGTGAGGGCTTGCTTCTGCATCCTCCTGCGCTGAGTCTTGCTGGAGGGGATTGTCTTCGGCACTCTCTGGGGTATTATTATCTCCTGTGCCGGAATCTCCATTCTTGCTGTGGCGGGATTTAGAGCGGCGCCGCTGACGCCGACGTTTGGGCTGCTTCTTTAAAGAGTCCGCCTCCGCTGCTTCTTCGCCATCCCCGTCATTTGGGGTGTCCACCATATATATGTCGTATGACGAGGTGGTCTTCTAGTGCCCTGTAGGCGCTGGTTCCTGTTCGTCTCCGGCATCGTCGTCCATAGCGTCGATGTCGTCGGAGTCGTAGTCTAGCATGTCGGTTAGATCGTCGATAGTGGCTACAAAGTGGGTGGTGGGTGGGTTCTGAATTTCTTCGTCGTCCGTACCCCAACCATCCTGGCCATAGTCCGGCCAGGACTCTCATGATAACGAGAGATGCTTTAGCGAATTTAGGACGTCGCCAAAATGCGAGTGTTGGAAGATGTCCGCGGCGGTGAATTCCATGACCGGCGCCCAATCCGAATCGATTGGTAGGGGTGCGGGAGGTTCGGAGTCCGGCAAGGAATCCGGCACCTCGGAATCACAAGTTTCGCGAGGGACAAGATTAATGTTCGGCTCCATCGCCGAGGAAGTTGAAGCCCCCGAGGCGGCGTCTATCCACCGATCCTTGATCTGGGCGATCGGCTCCGGACTGATGGCCGAAGAGGATTCATGTGGGGCCACCAAGGCACTGTTCGGCGGCAGAGCTAGATCATGCCCATCGTCACAGTGCGGCGCGCTCGGCTGTGGCTCGAGTCCTTCGAAGATCAAGTCTCCGCGGACATTGGCCGTGAAGTTTAGGCTTCCGAATCTGACCTGACGGCCAGGGGCGTAGCTTTCGATCTGCTCCAGATGGCCAAGCGAATTAGCCCGCAGTGCGAAGCTGCCGAATACGAAGATCTGTCCGGGGAGAAAAGTCTCACCCTGGATAGCGTTGTTGGTTGAAGATGTCATCAAGCCTATCGGTGACGACACAAAGGAACTCTCAATGAAAGCACCAATGTCGGTGTCAAAACCGGCGGATCTCGGGTAGAGGGTCCCGAACTGTGCATCTAGGCGGATGGTAACAGGAGACGAGGGACACGATGTTTTACCCAGGCTCGGGCCCTCTCGATGGAGGTAAAACCCTACGTCCTGCTTGATTAATATTGATGATATGGGTAGTACAAGAGTGGATCTACCACGAGATCAAGGAGGCTAAACCCTAGAAGCTAGCCTATGGTATGATTGTTGTAATGTATGTTGTGTCCTACGGACTAAAGCCCTCCGGTTTATATAGACACCGGAGGAGGCCAGGGTTACACAGAGTCGGTTACAATGGTAGGAGATCTACATATCCGTATCGCCAAGCTTGCCTTCCACGCCAAGGAAAGTCCCATCCGGACACAGGACGGAGTCTTCAATCTTGTATCTTCGTAGTCTTGGAGTCCGGCGGACGATGATAGTCCGGCTGTCCGGACACCCCCTAGTCCAGGACTCCCTCAGGCGGAGTAGCTCCGCGTTCCAAGCTCGGGGCTCGTTGATATTGTGCTTGACGTTATAGAGACGGTACGCCCCGTTGTGGAGAACCTTGGTGACGATGAAGGGTCCTTGCCAAGAAGGAGCAAGCTTGTGTTGTTTCTGCTGATCCACTCGGAGAACCAAATCTCCTTCCTGGAAGGCTCGACTCTTCACGTTTCTAGCGTGGAAGCGACGCAAGTCCTGTTGGTAGATGGTCGATCGGATCAGAGCCATCTCTCTTTCTTCCTCTAAAATGTCGACTGCATCCTGCCGCGCTTGTTCCGCTTCAGCTTCGTTGTAGAGCTCAACTCGAGGAGCATTGTGGAGCAGATCACTCGGCAAGACCGCTTCAGCTCCATAGACCAAGAAGAATGGAGTTCTTCCGGTCGACCGATTAGGCATGGTCCGTAGACCCCAAAGCACTGAAGGAAGCTCCTCGACCCATGCTCCAGCCGCATGCTTGAGATCACGCATCAGTCGCGGTTTCAATCCCTTGAGGATCAAGCCATTGGCTCGCTCCGCCTGTCCATTCGACTGAGGATGGGCGACTGAAGCGTAGTCGACTCGAGTGCCTTGAGATGTGCAGAATGCTCTGAATTCCTCCGAATCGAAGTTCGACCCATTGTCAGTGATGATGCTGTGCGGGACTCCATATCTGAATATTAGTTCCCTGATGAAGCTAACAACAGTACCGGCGTCAAGGTTCTTGATGGGTTTAGCCTCAATCCACTTGGTGAACTTGTCTACTACCACCAGTACATGCGTGAAACCGCTTCGACCTGTCCTCAAAGGACCAACCATATCCAAACCCCAAACTACGAAGGGCCAGACGAGTGGAATGGTCTTCAGAGCTGATGCAGGCTTGTGTGACATGTTGGAGTAAAATTGGCATCCTTCGCACTTGTCCACTATTTACTTTGCCATCTCATTTGCCCTTGGCCAGTAAAATCCGGCTCGGTATGCTTTGGCCACGATGGTCCGAGAGGACGCATGATGGCCACAGGTTCCCGAGTGGATATCATCAAGGATGATTCAACCTTCTTCTGGCGTTATACACTTCTGACCAACTCCAGTCGCGCTCTCTCTGTACAACTGTCCTTTGATCACGGTAAAGGCCTTGGATCGACGGACGATCTGTCGAGCCTCTTCCTCATCCTCCGGGAGCTCTTTTCTCAGGATATACGCGATGTATGGAACTGTCCAGTCGGGAGTGATCACTAAAACCTCCATGACCAAGTCGACCACTGCTGGGACTTCTACTTCAGTCGGATCTGTGGCACTCTTGGGCTGCGGAGCTTCTTCGGTGAAAGGATCTTCTTTGACTGACGAAGTATGGATATGCTCCAAGAACACACCACTCGGAATGGCTTCTCTCTTGGAACCTATCTTTGCCAGATCATCAGCCGCTTGATTTTTCTGTCGGGGTATATGATGGAGCTCTAACCCCTCAAACTTCTTTTCTAGCTTCCTCACTGCGGCAGGATTTATCCGAGAGATATACCTTTTGGGACGGGCATTGCAGTATCCAGATATAGTCGAGCCACTTCCTTACCAATTGCTTTTCTCTTCTGGATGGCGGACCGCCGAAGATGTTCTTTGACTGGTTTTGCTGCTGAGTCAACTCTAAGGTGATGCTCAGCCAGTGCCCTGGGAACACCCGACATGTTGGCTGGCTTCCATGCAAAGATGTCCCAGTTCTCACGGAGGAACTGGATGAGCGCTTCTTCCTATTTCGGGTTGAGTGTTGTGGAGATATTGGTAGGAGCTGCATTGGGGTCGGTCGGGTGAATGTGGACGGGCTTCGTCTCACCGGACGACTGAAATGCTGACTCTGTGGCAGGTTTCTTGGCTCGCAGCAAATCACTCGGATCTGCATTTTGCTTATATCCTTCTAGCTCAACCGCTGTCACCTGGGAATCGGCAATCTTTGAGCCTTTCTGGAAACACTCTTCTGCTTTTTTCCGATCACCAGTGACAGTGATCACGCCTTTTGGGCCATGCATCTTCAGTTTGAGGTACACGTAACATGGTCGAGCCATGAACCGTGCGTAAGCTGGTCTCCCCAAAATAGCGTGGTAAGCGCTCTGAAAATCCACGACCTCAAACGTCAGCTTCTCTTTGCGAAAATGCTTCGAATCACCGAACACCACGTCCAGAGCTATTTGGCCGAGTGACTCGGCTTTCTTTCCTGGTATAACTCCATGAAAACTCATGTTACTGGTGCTCAGTCGGGACATCGGAATGCCCATTCCTTTCAGCGTGTCCGCATACAACAAGTTCAGTCCACTACCACCATCCATTAGCACCTTCGTCAGTCGAGTGCCTTCGACGACCGGGTCGACCACCAAAGCTTGCCTCCCAGGGGTGGCTATATGAGTCTGGTGATCAGACTGGTCGAATGTGATGGGAGTTTGGGACCATCTCAAATAACTGGGCGTCGCCGGGGCGACCATATTCACCTCACGATTGATAACCTTTAGTCGGCTCTTGCTTTCCACATCCGCAAAAATCATCAGAGTGGAGTTAACGTGAGGATATCCTCCCTCACTGTCTTCCTTGTCTTCGGCTTTGTCCGACTCCTTTTCCTTGTTCTTGGGCTGTTTACCTTGGAACTGCTGGATCAGGAGTCGACATTGGTGAGTGGTATGCTTTGGGTAGATGATATTACCCTCTTCGTCTTTCTTTGTGTGGATGTGACACGGCATATCCATCACGTCATTTCCTTCTTTATCCTTCACCTTCTTGGGGTTCCAGGATCCTTTGGGTTTTCCTTTGAACTTGCCCTGAGTCACGGCCAGAGCCTCCCCAGGAGCCGCTGGTTCGGCCTTCCGCTTCTGCTTCCGACTGGAGTTCCCCTTCTTCGACTGACTCGGCTTGTACTTGCCGCTGCGGAGTCGGTCCTCCTCTCCACCATTGGCGTACTTGGTGTCAATTTCCATCGTCCGACTTAGGGTCATATCTCCGGTCCACCCAAACTTCAAACCTAACTCTCTGTTCTTGACACCATCCTTGAAGGCGCAGACTGCCTGATGATCAGACACGTTCTCCACGATATGATGCAAAGTAATCCACCTCTGAATGTACTCTCTTAAGGTTTCATTCGACTTCTGCACGCAGACTTGCAGCTCTGTCAACCCAGCTGGTCGCTTACAGGTTCCCTCAAAAGTCCTGACGAACACTCAGGAAAGATCTTCCCAAGTGTAAATACTGCTTGGAGTTAACTGATTCAACCACGCCCTGGCCGAACCTTCCAACATGAGTGGTAAGTGCTTCATAGCCACCTCGTCATTCCCGTCGCCGATCTGAACAGCCACTCAGTAGTCCTCAAGCCAAGTTTCAGGCTTAGACTCACCGGTGAACTTGCTTACTCCAGTCGCCAACCTGAAGTTGGGGGGAATCACCGCGGCTCTGATAGCCCTGCTGAAACATTCCGGACCAGAAACATGCACTCGGCTGCTAGTGGGCGCGTCTCTGTCGTGGCCACCCCGATGAGCCCTGTTCCGATCGACCAAGCCTTGAACGATGATGGACCGCGTGTCGAAGCCTGGTTCTCGGGGGTCGACCGGAGCTCTTCGCCCCATACTGAGTTGACGCCTGTCATCTTGCTGCCGAGGAGCGTAAGACCCGCCCCTCGGAGGAGGAGTGGGCACTAGACGCCTATCCTCATGATCGTATCGGTCACCATATTGGTCCCGTCGATTCTCGTGCCCTTCACGCCGCGGAGGCGATCTGGGGCTGTGAGCCGACTGAACAGTATTCGCAGCGACGGATCGACTGTGAATTCTGTTGTGTGACTGCGACACGGCCGAATTCTGATCTCCTGCTGCCCGGAGCAAATCTCTGATCTGCATCAAGCCTCTGCCAGCCTCCGACTGAGAGGGCCGAATTGACTCTGCTATTCGGGTTGCAGCTGCTAAATTCTGAATCGGGGTTCGATATACCTGAGTCGGCGGGAAGAGTTGACGTCGATTGGAGTCGGGTACTCGTTGCCGCGCGCGCTCGTCGAGTGCTCGCTGGAGGTTCTCCAGACGAGCGAGTTCAGCCAAGTTGGCCAAATGTGCCTCCTCCAAGGCACGAGCCTCGGGGGTTTCTCCTGCGATGGGAGTATGCAGGGCATCCATGTTCCTGCGGCGAAGTTCTTCCCTTTGCAGGGAATTAAGTGGCTCGGGTTGGTACTCCTCATGGACTTGAGCGGGGTCGCCTCCGCCGTCTACCCCGTCGCCGCGGGGATAGCCGGGAGGACTACGAGGTCCATCGACCATCAAGACCTCCGCCGCTGGATCACTGCTATCGCACTCGGATGCAGTCTCTACGGAGCCAGTCGACAGATCGAACAGGCCGTAGAGGGATTCGTCGGGCTCGATTGCCGCGACTTGGGTGGTGGCCATCTGGCGAGCCACCGCATGCCTCACCCAACGCTGAAGCCTCGACCGACCAGAGCGCTTGCGCTGGTGGGAGATACGAAGGGATGACGACAGAGGAGTCGACCGATATGGAGTCGACGGTTACCCCAGCAGAACGCAGCGGACACATGCGCGAAAGTGTGTCGCACCGCGGACGGGGAGCGCGTCGATGTCGAGTGGAGCCTCTTGAAGCCAAGCGGAATCATCGGCGATGAAGGTGAGAGCACCGAGACGGATCTCGCGACCCTCGACCAAAACTCCACCAGCAACCATGATGAAAGTGATCGGAAAAACTGCAACTTCTCCAAAAATCGCTAAGACACCTGCCCCACGGTGGGCGCCAACTGTCGTGGTTCTAAGTCTGACAGTAGAATGGGGGTAGGTATGGAGAGGCAAGATCCTAGCTATGGAGCAGTTGTGAACACAAGGATGTACGAGTTAAGGCCCTTCTCGGAGGAAGTAATAGCCCTACGTCTCGGAGCCCAGAGGCGGTCGACTGGATTATGTGTATATGGATTACAGGGGTGCGAACCCTTTACACTGAGGAGGGGGGTGGCTTATATAGTGTCCGCCAGACCCCTCCGGCCCTCAGTAATGCAGGGTTTAAAGTACATTAAGTCTAGGCGTTACTGGTAACGCCTTACATAAAGTGTCCTAAATGCCATAAAGACTACTTAATTACAGACCGTTACACTGCAGAGTGGTTCTTGATCTCCTGGTGGTCGAGTGAGTCTTCATGGTCGAGTCCTTCGAGTCCGTCGAGTGAAGTTTCTCTTGGTCGACTGGAAGGCAGTTTCTTCTGAAGGTGTCCTTGGGTAGGGTACTTAGATCAGGTCTATGACCCTACCCTAGGTACATGACTTCATCAGCGAGCCCAGGAAGGAGGCCCTTTGGTCCCGGTTGGTGGCACCAACCGGGACCAATAGGCATCCACGCGTCAGCATTTCAGGTGCTGGGGTTTTTGTTTTTTATTTAAAGGGGGGGTTAGGGGGTTTTGTGGGGTTAATTTAGGTGTTTCATATATTGTGTTAGCTGGCTAACTAATAGAGAGAAGTGTCCTCTCTTATCTTCGTGCTTGGTCGACGCTACGTACTATACGTATAGAGAGGGCTAGACACGCTAGCTAGTAAGCAAATGAAGGAAACAGAAGATCGTCATGAACATATGCATACAGAGAGAAGTGATATCGACCACCTCTCCTTTTCTGAGAGATTGGTCGAACAACAAGTTCTCGTATATCTATCCGACGCTACTGGCTACATATATACAATATAAGTATCTCTTACTATATAATCTCCTAATTAAAAATGAGCTGATCAGGGTCCACATGGTATTCTCCGTTTTTAGCGATCACGTGGTCAAGAAAGAATGCCGCCAATTCCTCTTGAATTCCTCGCATACAATCTGGTGGTAGGAGTTCATCCCGCATCCGAAATATCTGATTTGAAGAAGGGGGTCAATACATATATATGAATAAATGAAACTGAACACAAATGATGGTAATAAAATAAAATTGTGAATATTATTATTTACACACTTCATATTGTTTGTCAGAGTAGGCCCACTCATAGGTCGTGTGGCGGATGGACTCGCAAATGTAGTATCCACAGTAATCATTCCCTTGTTCCTGCCACAACCACTTTACAAGAAATAGAGGTCAATCAAACTGATAATTAGCAAGCATGCTAAATGGTATTGATGAAACTAGCGCTTGAATCACTAGGAGATGCGTGGAACATGCTACTATAGTACTTACTTTCGGGTGTCTAAATTGCAGCTTCTTCGGCAATCCCGGAGTTTTTGAGGTGAATTTTTTCCAAAACCTGCCAGACAAAGAAAACAATTACTTGATATGAGGAAATGAACAAAGTTGCCGATATGGTGCGATAATGATCGATTTAACTTACTTCTCTAGAATTTTAGTCATGTCCGCATACTCCTTGGGATCTTTTCGTCTCGAGTCTAAGACGGTTACTAGTCCCTGCTCAAGCTTAATCTCTAGGAGAATATAGTGAAAGTCATCAATTAAATTACTATAACCTCGACTAATAAGGGAAACCGAATATGCACAAGACAGTAACACTCACTGGAATTCGTAAGGGAAGAGTATTATAGCTTTGTTTTGATATAATACAAACGATTGTAGTAGCTTGGCCTCGGTATCTTTGGCCTGAAATTCAACCATATATGCATCTATGAGATTTGTGTTAATGAACCCAATATTGCCGATTTGTCTTTTCTTCAATTCGGCGATCTTCAATCTGCATAATATAGTGAGGATAATTAAAAATACATTCGATGAAAGAGCTGACCTATATATAGAGACTTAATGACAGAAGTAGTACTACTTGCAGGCAGTAGCAAGTGATCATTAATTTATCGAGGGCCTTTAGATTGAAAAATGCGAAGAACTCCTCAAATGGAACATTCAACAGTTCAATTCCAACGAGGTCATGCTCCTTTCTAACTCTCAACGTCAAAATATTCCTCCCCTTAGACTCTCTGCAGGTTTTCATGTACCAATCATGGAATCTTCGCATCATCGTTGTTAGAGATCTTTCATCTTTGACGAGAGGCTTCCCGTACACGATTTGTGTTCGTCCACCTCCAAGAAATCATAATGTACATCGTCGGGCAGGTAATCTTCAAGATTGTTATAACCGGGCACCATTCCGCCCGGATCATTAGCGATGATATCGCTAGACACCTGGAGCGGGGGGAACAATTGGTTCGCTTGTTCGCCGAGCTGGGCAACTTTTTTCCCATCTCGTCGTTCTGCTAACCTTTGATCACTGACAGTACTTCCCGACCGTGATGCTTCAATAAATGACTTTGTAATAATGCGCTCATAGTTGACTTTCGCAGGAGACTTTGGTGGTTTCTTCAGGGCAGCCAGAGTACGCTTCGCTTTTACAGGATCTATCTTCTCCTCCGGAGGTGGATGTTTCTTGCTTTCACCCCTTCAAAGAAGTTCTTCACTTTGGCTTTCACAATCTTCGTGCTTTCCTCCACGCTCCTTTCATATGGTAACTTCTCTGGAGTCTTCAGAGAAGGACCTAATCTGTATTGCCTCCCGGCTCTGGCTGTACTGCTAGACGCCGGAGCAGACGGAGCGGCTGCGGATATCTTTCCATTCTTACGAGGCGGAGGAGAAGGACTACGACGCGCCGGAGCAGCCGGAGCGGCGGCGGGTCTCTTGATCCACCCTTGTTGATGAGACGGAGAAGGAGGAGGCTGGCTGCTCGGGCGCGCCGGCGCAGGCGGAGAAGGAGGCGAAGTGCCGCCACGCACCGGAGAAGGAGGCTGAGTGCCCTGATCACTCGCCGGAGGAGGAGGCGGACTGCCCTGACTCACCGGAGGAGGAGGAGGCATGGAGTCTTAAGAGAAGAACCCAGCCGAATCTCCCCTTCACCCATAGGGTGGTCAAGCTCAAGGTCCTCAAATTCGTCCGTTATTTGATCCACCATCACCCTAGAATATCCTTCTGGAATCGACCGGCCGTGGTAGGTTGTTCCAGGTTTAGTAGGTAAAACAGAGCGAACAGTCGCCTTGACTTTCAATGTCATCCATCGCGTCATAAGGTGGCAATGTTGAGACTCCGTGATAGCATCCACGGGGTAGCTAGGAGGAGCCGTGAAGATAGGCTCCAGCTGCTGAGTCTGCTTGGTGGAAGCCACACTGCTTCTCCGCTGAGATGGCGGGGTAGCTTCAGGGGAAGCTTCGGCAGGTCATTTGTTGCGATCTGCTTCTCATTCCTCTAGCCCTTGTACCCTTTTGTGCAGCGCCTGCAGTTGGCTACGATCCACTTTCTTCCTCCTGTCCTGGCATTTGTAACCCCCTGCGTCCGGAAACCCAGCCTTCCGCGGAATGGAGCCTGGCGTGCGTCGTGTCCATCTAGGGTGCTCAGGATTCCCGAGGGCCATTGTGAGCTCGTAGTTCTCTTTGTCTGGAATGAACGTCCCTTGCTGCGCTTTCTCGATATACTCCTGAAGCCTCATGACGGGTATTCGCAGTTGCTCTTCAGTCCAACCACACTTCCCTGATAAAGGGTCCAAGGTTCCGCCAACCCCGAAGAACCAAGTCCGGCAACAGTCTGGCCAGTTCAATGTCTCTATTTCGACCCCTTTAGCAATCAGGTCATCCTCAGCCTTGTCCCACAAAGGTCGGGCTTTGAGGTAGCCACCAGACCCCGTGCGATGGTGATGCTTCTTCTTCGCAGCATTTTTCTTATTTGTCGCTGACATCTTCTTACTTTCCCGATGTCTTGTGTGCCACAAATGCGGGGCAGTGATCTCTGGTCTTCTCATACTTTCCGGTGAATTCTGGTGTCTTTTCTTCGTCGACAAACTCTATTTTCAGCTCATTCTTCCACCTCCTGAACAGTTCTGCCATCTTCTAAAGAGCATGAGACTTCATCAATTGCTCTTTAACTGGCTTCTCCGGATCCTCCTCTGGCGGTAGGGTGAAATTTGCCTTAAGCATTGTCCAAAGATCTTCTTTTTGCATATCGGAGACATAAGACACCTCAGGGTCTTCATTCTTAGGCTTTAACCATTGGTGGATACTGATTGGGATCTTGTCGCTAACAAGAACCCCGCACTGAGAACGAAATGCATCCCTTGTCCGGATGGGTTCGATCGGCTTGGCATCACGTGCGATTGCTATGATCTCAAACCTTTCATCCGAGCGCAACTTTTTCTTTGGGCCTCGTTTCTTTACCGAGGTTGTGCTCGATCCGGACGGCTAGAGAAAAGAAGAAAGACGAGAGTTAATTAATATGTGTACATACAAAAACAATCAATGCATCAATTAGCTATAAGTCAGCACAGGCTTAACTAATATATATACCTGGCCGTACTCGGTTCGGTCACTGGAGCCGTCATCACGGTCCCCTTCTTCTACCGGCATTGGGTCACCGGAGCCATCATAAGCATAGTATTCTTCTTCACCCTATCCTTCCAGACCATCGGTGTCGTTGAGATATGACAAGACGGCATCACTTCCTTTTGCGATTATGTCCCCCAACATTGCTTCTGTTGCTTCATCTCGGGGGTTCTCCATAGGTTCTGCAAATATTTACAACATGGCAATTATTATTCAGACATGACAGATGGATATATTCATGGCTGATACGTCCATTTTGCATCATGCTTTTATATCGATATTTACCGCATTATGGGCTGTTATTACATGTTATGTCACAATACTTATGGCTATTCTCTCATATTTTACAAGGTTTATCATGAAGAGGGAGAATGCCGGCAGCTGGAATTCTGGGCTGGAAAAGGAGCAAATATTGGAAACCTATCCTGCACAGCTCCAAAAGTCCTGAAACTCCACGAAAGTTATTTTTGGAATTATTAAAAATTATTGAGCAAAGGAAGTACCGGAGGGGGCCCACACCTTGGCCAGGAGGGTGGGGGTGCGCCCACCCTTACTGGGCGCGCCCCTGTCTCCTGGGCCCCCTGGTGGCCCTCCGGTGCCCATCTTCTGCTATATGAAGGCTTTTACCCTGGAAAAAAATCATACGCAAGCTTACGGGACGAAACTCCGCTGCCACGAGGCAGAACCTTGGTGGAACCAATCTAGGGCTCCGGCGGAGCTGTTCTGCCGGGGAAACTTCCCTCCGAGAGGGGGAAATCATCACCATCATCATCACCAACGATCCTCTCATTGGGAGGGGGTCAATCTCCATTAACATCTTCACCAGCACCATCTCCTCTCGAAACCCTAGTTCATCTCTTGTATCCAATCTTGTATCAAAACCACAAATTGGTACCTGTGGGTCGGTAGTAGTGTTGATTACTCCTTGTAGTTGATGCTAATTGGTTTACTTGGTGGAAGATCATATGTTCAGATCCTTAATGCATATTAATACTCCTCTGATCATCAACATGAATATGCTTTCTGAGTAGTTACGTTTGTTCCTGAGACATGGGTGAAGTCTTGCTAGGTCATGTGAATTTGGTATTCATTCAATATTTTGATGAGATGTATGTTGTCTCTCATCTGGTGGTGTTATGTGAAGGTCAACTACATGACACTTCACCATTATTTGGGCCTAGAGGAAGGAATTGGGAAGTAATAAGTAGATGATGGGTTGCTAGAGTGACAGAAGCTTAAACCCTACTTTATGCGTTGCTTCGTAAGGGGCTGATTTGGATCCATTAGTTTCAGGCTATGGTTAGGTTTACCTTAATCCATCTTTTGTAGTTGCGGATGCTTGCAATAGTGGTTAATTATAAGTGGGATGCTTGTACAAGTAAGGGCAGTACCCAAGCACCGGTCCACCCACATATCAAATCAAAGTACCGAACGCGAATCATATGAGCGTGATGGAAACTAGCTTGACGATAATTCCCATGTGTCCTCGGGAGCGCTTTTCTCATTATAAGAAATTGTCCAAGCTTGTCCTTTGCTACAAAAAGGATTGGGCCACCTAGCTGCACTTTATTTACTTGCATTGCTTGTTACCCGTTATAATTTATCTTATCATAAAACTATCTGTTACCTACAATTTCAGTGCTTGTAGAAAATACCTTACTGAAAACCGCTTCTCATTTCCTTCTGCTCCTCGTTGGGTTCGACACTCTTACTTATCGAAAGGACTACGATAGACCCCCTATACTTGTGGGTCATCAAGACTCTTTTCTGGTGCCATTGCCGGGGAATGAAGCGCCTTTGGTGAGTGGAACTTGGTAAGGAAACATTTATATAGTGTGCTGAAATTTTCTGTCACTTGTTACTATGGAAACTAATCCTTTGAGGGGCTTGTTCGGGGTATCTTCATCCCGACCAGTAGACCAAAGAGTTGCTCCTCAACCTACTGAACCTACTGAAAATATTTACTTTGAGATTCCTTCGGGTATGATAGAGAAACTGCTAGCTAATCCTTTTGCAGGAGATGGAACATTGCATCCCGATTTACACCTTATCTTTATGGATGAAGTTTGTGGATTATTTAAGCTTGCAGGTATTCCCGATGATGTTGTCAAAAGGAAGGTCTTCACTTTATCTTGAAGGAAGATGCATTGACATGGTATAGGTGTAGGGGAACGCAACAGAAAACAGAAAATTTCCAACCTACGCACCAGCCTAGGACCACTATGGAGACTGCATACATGGTTTGATCTTTTTTGTTACCGACTCGTAGTGCAGCGGGAAGTAGAGTCGATGACGAACGGCGGTGCAGATCCACGCAGCTAGGATTTACAACCTCCCAACCGCGAGGATGTATACCCTCATCCGCCCCACGGACAGCCCTCCGGGAGGCGGTCGAACGGTCCCTCGGACAGTGTCGCGAACAGCCCTTCAGGAGGACCCTCAAAACTCGGACAGTCACTCGGACAGCCCTTCGGGAGGCACTCTCAAACTAAGACTGAAACTACGATCTCTCTACAGATTTGCACACATACGGTGTCATCTATCCGGTAGGGCTTCGCCGTCCAGAACTAGTTCCTGCCGGAACCCAGACAGCCTTTCGGCTCTACGAAACTATTTCACTGGGAGGGAGAGAAGAAGCCAGATCATTGCATGGCATTTGTATGAGAGCAAAGGGATGAGTGTGGAGAGTGCCTCTCCACCTCTATTTATAGGAAAAACCCAAGGGGTAGGGGCACATGAAAAACCCCAAAATGCCCACACTTTATGTCACACATAAAGGGCATAAAGGGATGTCAAGTGGAGCCCCATGGAGGAGCTGCACCCTCCAACGTCCCACCTTCATGCCCCGCCCCCCCCAAAGGGGGTTCCTTGATCCCCAAGTCCTTCTAGAAGCCTTTTGGGAAGAGCCCCAAAAGGTGGCTTTCCATAAATATCCTAAAAAGAACTTTCACTATTCACGACGACATTTTTCAACGCCCGTTCGAACTGGAAATATTTATGTGGGCTTAGAACATTTCCAGTACCCACCAAAATGATTTTCAATGCGTTCCGAAACAATTCCGGTTTAGTGATTTTCATCTGCGAAAAGCATCTGAAGTGGTGCTGGCAGCTCCGGAGCATATCCGGTTATTATCCCGGAAAATTCCAGAAAGCTTCCAGAATGATTCTGGCACCCTCCAAGAATTATCAGGCATGTGCCGAAACCAATTTGACTTAATGGTATACCCTGAAACAACTTTTCAGTTTCACCAAAACTCATCCGATGACCTCTCTCTGTGGAACCTTTTCCGCTGTCCGAAACTTTTTCAGTGATCTTCTCTCAGACTCCTTGTCCAGTATTCAACATATGGATGACCCTTAGCGTGTGACCCTATAGGTTCGGTGAAGTATAGGCATGACCAGAACCCTTTCCAGTCAATGATCAACATCGGAGCCGTGGACACCCATATTGACCCCTATACCCACACGAATGAATATTCGAGTGAACCTCCAGTTGTTGTGTGCTATTCCTGTTGCTTCGCGATATGTTACAAATACCCGAGGTGAGAGATGTTGGCATCCCGTGAATCAACTTGTCCACTATGCCAGTTACCTCGTTACTGGTATTGTTCTCTTTTCTCGTTATCGTGTTCCGGCATCCCCGTGATCAAATCACAAAGTGTCTGGCTAGACGATGATGGATACCGTAACACCAAGAGGGCCCAGAGATATCTCTCCATCGTCGGAGGAGCAAATCCCAATCTTGAGCTATTAAGTTACTTGACATACTTTTCCATGAACCCGTAAACCGTCGTAATAGCCACCCATTTACGGATGATGTTTAACAAACACCAAAGTTCATGAAGCAAGCATGAAGAAACTCGATACTCTCATGGTATAAGGAATCATGCAAACGTTAACCATCTTTGTGTTATTTTCCATTAACTTCTGACGAATGAATCTCATAGCATAACATCAATTCGGGTCAATTCAACACAAATGTTCCTCTAACACTGTGCCCTCAAAATTGCTGGCATAGACATGCCCATGATCAGGAAAACAGAACCATCATGCAACACTTGAGCTAGTCTTAGAGGCCAGACTAGGAATACATTTTATCGTTTATTATTCCACACGTGCATATGAGTCTTCCTCCGAGCCTCGTTTTATTTGCAAACTCGAGAACCATAGCAGTTATAGCATGGAACATAAACCTAATTATAAATAGGGAGATAATCAATAACATTTATTATTGCCTCTAGGGCATATCTCCTATAGACTCCCACTTGCACTAGAGTGAATAATCTAGTAAATGCTAATGCACTTTACACCTATGGCATGCCGGTCTAAAAAATGCTTCGCATGTGGTATAGCCTGATGTCCAAACGGATCTGACGACTTCAGCTACGTGTGTATCATTGCAAATCCTCACGTTTTCACACTTTCACAAAATTCATATTTTGTGTGGACTTGGCTTTTATGTATGTGAATCACAGGTCGAACCTGGATTCCTCAGACTGAGTTATGGAGAAAATACCTGCAGTAGTGTCCCATTGACAAAAGCCATCTTGGAACATACTAAGTTCATGAATGAACTATATGATTCAACATCTTGTTTGTCGCTTCTAAAGCGTCAACATACTTAGTCATTTGTTATAGAATTAGCCACAGTATCCTATTGGGAACAATTTCCAACTACCGTGCCACCATATTGTGTAATACACAAAACCCTTAACTTAAATCGAAAATCGCATGGAGAAAAGATGAAGGCTGTATCGATGTAACATTTTACAACGAACTCTTCATGATCTCCGCTTGCGAGAAAACATATCATCAGTACTTACTCTAGTACACAATGACATCTGTCAGTGCTGTCCCACGATCAATACTTTGATCACTTTAGTATCCATACTCGCAACACCTTGGGAGTATTGGACATATCTGGTTGTTTTACATACCATAGAATACATGATTAATCCAAACACAAAAGTGTGTGAAATCTGCATCATGTATTTTGCTCATCAGTGTTTTGGGACACCGAGTCTTGCAAAAAATTCTTCCATGTGACTCCGGCAAGAATCACTCCTTGGCGGTTTTAAATGCTAAAAGGTTTTAGCACCTTGTCATTATGTATTCATTGCTTAGCCCTATTAGGTAAATCTATCTCCATAGATCATTATGCCTAATATTGAGGCTATTTAGCCTAAGCACTTCATCAAAAAACTATTTTCAAATGAAGTCCTAATTTGTGTCAAGAAATTTATTTCCAATTAACAATGTGTCAAGCACACAAGGTTTTTAGAAATATTATTACGCTCCCACTTACTTTCTTGAATTACAAGCATCTTCGTTACCCATTGATGAAGTCAAACCGCTTTGACCATTTCATCAAAGCACGAAGATTCCAACTCCATTTTGCTCTCTTCTGTCCATCGCTGGAACTCTGAAGTTTGCACCCTTACTAGCATCCTCTGGATAGACAAAATGCCTTGGATTGTAACACATGCAAGTCCTTGGTTTTATTTCCATCAGACGGAAATCCTATTGTCATCCATGTTTCATATCTCATGATTGAAATATGTATTAATTGCTAGTTCAACCCGAACCGACTTTAAGCATCGCTACGATGAAAACAACCTCATCGTAGTCAACTCTTGAACTTGTTATTTCAACAAGTCGAGCTTTATGGATAAAACATTTTTATCTGTATCAGTTTTAAGTTCCATAAATATTCATTAGACTCTAAGTCTTCCGAAAGGTGTATGAAGGTTTTAACCTTGAATCACTTATATGGAAACTAACTCGGGTTGTATTGGCATTTAGCCAATTCCGAAGTCAGGGCCCATCAACGCTTCCTTGTTTATCGTAGGTATAATGTTGTCTAACAAGAATATCTCATTTGCGCACCTGAGAGGTTTGCACGAGCCTTGCCTACGTGGTTCAGCTGCAAGGTTCAACCGAAGTTCATACATTTTATTGTAGAGACTTCCGTATCAGTCGCAGTAGGAAACTCTGGAATTACTTCCAAGGTCTCTTTCCTTTGATCTGATGACGAAGATACTGTTTATCTCGTCAAGTTGCACTATTCTCCCACTCACCTTTTTGAAAGAACCATTCTCTTTAAAAGCACACTATTTCACGGCAAAACTATTTGCCTCAGTATTTTGAGGGAGCAATACCCAACGTTTTGGTATAACCTACAAAGTAGCACTTGTCTGCTTTGGAATAGGTTTGTAACCTTTTCACAAGCCCCATATTCCAAATGTTTAAGAAAAGATATAACATGGTTGGGCGTACCATACAATGGCTTCATTTCAACAGACCCGATGTATCTCTTTTCAGTGTAAAAGCCACAGTCTCTAAAACATCACTTTAAAAGGGATAATGGCAAATTTATTTATGTCTTCTTTGACCTTACCATGTCATAAATGGTTAGGTTACATCTCCACGGACTTTCCACCTGCAGTGGTGTTCCGGGAGGTGCAAGTTATGAAACACCTTTCACAACTCATCAGACATTCGCTAAACATGTAACTCAAATATTCCTTTGTGCAATCAAATTGCAGAAACATAATTTTCTTGTTACAATAACTTCTACTTCATTTTTGAAAACCTTTCGAATGATTTCAAAAGATCCAGACTTACGTCTCATCAAGTAAATATCCATATATCTACTTGAGTCGTTTCTAAAGATAAATAAATCCACCACTAACAACACTTATCGGACTACAAACATCAAATGTATGATCACTAATAAGTTTGTTGTTCGTTCCTTATGGCCTGTGAACGGTATTTTAGTCACTCCACTTTTTAGAGGAAAGTTGCAAGTGTCAGATGATTCAAAATCAGAAAGACTTCAAAATCCATCATAATGGAATTTTCCATGCGGGTTTCTCCAATGTGACCAAATGTAGTGCCACACTTGTTTGGTATTCTTTTAGTCTTGCGACATTTAGCGTCAGCGTTACGGATGTATCATTTTACCATCAATATTCATAACATACATCCCATCTTGGATGGAAGCATGGCCCTTCATGTTATTCATAATACTAAACAACAATTGTTCTTTTATGAACAACCGTATTGTAGTAAACATTGTGCAATGGGCTAGTGTGTAAGAAACTCTAAAATGAATTATGAAAGTAAACACAGAGGTAATATATTAATATCATTATTCATAACATACATCTCATTCACAATGAAAGTATGGCCCTTGTGTTTATTCATAATACTGAACAAAAAGTTCTCTTATGAACAACCTTCTTGCAAGACACCTTGTGCAAAGGGCTAGAGTGTAAGAAACTCTAAAATGAATTATGAAATAAAATACATAGGTAATACACCGATGGAAGGTATAGTAACTTTTACTATGTTCCCAACACTTATTAAAACATCATTCCTGGCTAGTCTTTTTAGGCCATAGTAGCTCTTACATTGATTCTCAACAGAATGCAATCGATCGGGTAACTTTGTGATTAACTCACAGTACCCAAGAATTAGTGATTAACATGTTTAACAATAATTCCCAAGAACTATATCTTGGACCAGCCTACTATACATCAAAAACTTGTATGACATTCATACATGAGCTGGATATTCAAGTCATCTTTCTTTCTGCCTTTATACTTCTAACAATTTAACTTTTAGTATTTCTCCTACGCGCAAAAGAAGCACCCAACTTAAGAGTGGCGTTAGCCCCGGACTTCCTAGGCGTGTAAGTCATACTAACACCCTTTGGACACTTCCTTTCTCTTTAAGTTGTTGTTTATTCACCTTTCATCATATGACATGCGTTCTTCTGGATCCCTCTCTTATAAGTCAAATGCCTAGTAAACACTTTACTAATCCTTTGCAAACAAACATTGCTTTGTTTGTATCTGAAAACAATTTTCAGTTCCATGAATATCACATAACTATCCCAAACTTTCGAAGTTTGGGTTTCATGGAAGCAAACATATTGCACTTGACCATAACGGAATTCTAGCTTTTTGATCGAAGGACGAGAGTCTCATCATCCATAGCATTTAGCGGGAGTATACTGAAAGCATGCGATAGGACAAAGTACTTCTCGACACTTTTGAGGACAATCCTCACATTACGTTACCAACCGTAAAGTTTTAACCAGATATTTAACAGCTATTCAATTTAATCAGGAAAGGTGGAAACGCGAGCCATTATTCTACAACTATTTTGCAAGAAACACTTAGACAATGTTTATAATTAATTGCACTGAGAATTAAACATGTTAATTCAACAGTGCGCTCCCACTCAAATCAATATCTCTCAAAATTGATTATGAGTGGCACAAGACCCGCATATCCATTCAACGCCATTGAATGAGATGAACACTGATTGTGCGAAATTCAATCGGTAGGCAAACTTGCCGATCACATCTCTATGTGACTCTTGTTCATCTTGTTGGGTAACGTAGTAATTTCAAAAAATTTCCTACGTACACGCAAGATCATGGCGATGATATAGCAACGATAGGGGAGAGTGTTCGTCCACGTACCCTCGTAGACCGTAAGCGGAAGCGTTAGCACAACGCGGTTGATGTAGTCGTGCGTCTTCACGATCCGACCGATCCAAGCACCGAACGTACGGAGCCTCCGAGTTCAGCACACATTCAGCTCGATGACGATCTCCGGCCTTCGATCCAGCCGAGCTCCGGAGATGAGTTCCGTCAGCACGACGGCGTGGTGACGATGATGATGTTCTACCGCCGCAGGGCTTCGCCTAAACTCCGCGACGATATGACCGAGTTGGAATATGGTGGAAGGGGGCACCGCACACGGCTAAGGAACGATCCGTAGATCAACTTGTGTGTCTATGGGGTGCCCCCCGCCCCCGTATATAAAGGAGCCAGGGGGGAGGAGGCCGCCGGCCTAAGGGGGCGCGCCAAGGGGGGAGTCCTACTCCCACCGGGAGTAGGACTCCCCTTTTCCAAGTTGGAGTAGGAGAGAAGGGGGAAAGATGAGGAGGAGGGGAAGGAAAGGGGGGGCGCCGCCCCCCTTCCCTTGTCCTATTCGGACTAGGAGGGGGAGGGGCGCGCGGCCCCCTCCTGGCTCCTTCCTCTTCTCCCTCTTGGCCCATGTAGGCCCATTAACCCCCCCGGGGGGTTCCGGTAACCTCCCGGTACTCCGGTAAAATGCCGATTTCACCCGGAACCATTCCGATGTCCAAACATAGGCTTCCAATATATCAATCTTTATGTCTCGACCATTCCGAGACTCCTCGTCATGTCCGTGATCACATCCGGGACTCCGAACAAACTTCGGTACATCAAAACTTATAAACTCATAATAAAACTGTCATCGAAACGTTAAGCGTGCGGACCCTACGGGTTCGAGAACTATGTAGACATGACCTAAAACCATTCTCGGTCAATAACCAATAGCGGGACCTGGATGCCCGTATTGGTTCTTACATATTCTACGAAGATCTTTATCGGTCAAATCGCATAACAACATACGTTCTTCCCTTTGTCATCGGTATGTTACTTGCCCGAGATTTGATCGTCGGTATCCAATACCTAGTTCAATCTCGTTACCGGCAAGTCTCTTTACTCGTTCTGTAATATGTCATCTCATAACTAACTCATTAGTTATAATGCTTGCAGGGCTTAAGTGATGAGTATTACCGAGAGGGCCCAGAGATACCTCTCCGACAATCGGAGTGACAAAACCTAATCTCGAAATACGCCAACTCAACATGTACCTTCGGAGACACCTGTAGTACTCCTTTATAATCACCCAGTTACATTGTGACGTTTGGTAGTACCCAAAGTGTTCCTCCGGTAAACGGGAGTTGCATAATTCTCATAGTTACAGGAACATGTATAAGTCATGAAGAAAGCAATAGCAGAATACTAAACGATCAAGTGCTAAGCTAACGGGATGGGTCATGTCAATCACATCATTCTCCTAATGATGTGATCCCATTAATCAAATGACAACACATGTCTATGGTTAGGAAACATAACCATCATTGATTAATGAGCTAGTCAAGTAGAGGCACACTAGTGACTATATGTTTGTCTATGTATTCACACATGTATCATGTTTCCGGTTAATACAATTCTAGCATGAATAATAAACATTTATCATGATATAAGGAAATAAATAATAACTTTATTATTGCCTCTAGGGCATATTTCCTTCAGTCTCCCACTTGCACTGGAGTCAATAATCTAGATTACATAGTAATAGTTCTAACACCCATGGAGTCTTGGTGTTGATCATGTTTTGCTCGTGAGAGAGGCTTAGTCAACGGGTCTGCAACATTCAGATCCGTATGTATCTTGCAAATTTCTATGTCTCCCACTTGGACTTGGTCCCGAATGGAATTGAAGCGTCTCTTGATGTGTTTGGTCCCCTTGTGAAATCTGGATTCCTTTGCCAAGGCAATTGCACCAGTATTGTCACAGAAGATCTTCATTGGTCCCGATGCACTAGGTATGACACCTAGATCAGAAATGAACTCCTTCATCCAGACTCCTTCATTCGCTGCTTCAGAAGCAGCTATGTACTCCGCTTCACATGTAGATCCCGCCACGACGCTTTGTTTAGAACTGCACCAACTTACAGCTCCACCGTTTAATATAAACACGTATCCGGTTGGTGATTTAGAATCGTCCGGAACAGTGTCAAAGCTTGCATCGACGTAACCTCTTACGACTAGCTCTTTGTCACCTCCATATACGAGAAACATATCCTTAGTCCTTTTCAGGTATTTCAGGATGTTCTTGACCGTTGTCCAATGATCCACTCCTGGATTACTTTGGTACCTTCCTGCTAAGCTTATTGCTAAGCATACGTCAGGCCTGGTACACAGCATTGCATACATGATAGAGCCTATGGCTGAAGCATAGGGAACATCTTTCATTTTCTCTCTATCTTCTGCTGTGGTCGGGCATTGAGTTTGACTCAACTTCACACCTTGTAGCACAGGCAAGAATCCTTTCTTTGCCTGATCCATTTTGAACTTTTTCAAAATCTTGTCAAGGTATGTGCTTTGTGAAAGTCCTATTAAGCGTATTGATCTATCTCTATAGATCTTGATGCCCAATATATAAGCAGCTTCACCAAGGTCTTTCATTGAAAAACTTTTATTCAAGTATCCCTTTATGCTATCCAGAAATTCTATATCATTTCCAATTAACAATATGTCATCTACATATAAAACTAGAAATGCTACAAAGCTCCCACTCACTTTCTTGTAAATACAGGCTTCTCCAAAAGTCTGTATAAAACCATATGCTTTGATCACACTATCAAAGCGTTTATTCCAACTCCGAGATGCTTGCACCAGCCCATAAATGGAACGCTGGAGCTTGCACACTTTGTTAGAACATTTTGGATCAACAAAACCTTCCGGCTGCATCATATACAACTCTTCTTCTAGAAATCCATTCAAGAATACAGTCTTGACATCCATTTGCCAAATTTCATAATCATGAAATGCAGCAATAGCTAACATGATTCGGACAGACTTAAGCATCGCTACGGGTGAGAAAGTCTCATCGTAGTCAACCCCTTGAACTTGTCAAAAACCTTTTGCAACAAGTCGAGCTTTATAGACAGTTACATTACCATCAGCATCAGTCTTCTTCTTAAAGATCCATTTATTCTCAATTGCTTGCCGATCATTGGGCAAGTCAACCAAAGACCATACTTTGTTTTCATACATGGATCCCATCTCAGATTTCATGGCCTCTAGCCATTTTGCGGAATCTGGGCTCATCATCGCTTCCTCATAGTTCGTAGGTTCATCATGGTCAAGTAACATGACTTCCAGAATAGGATTGCCGTACCACTCTGGTGCGGATCTTACTCTGGTAGACCTACGAGGTTCAGCAGAAACTTGATCTGAAGTTCCATGATCAATATCATTAGCTTCCTCACTAATTGATGTAGTTGTCATAGGAACCGGTTCTTGTGATGAACTACCTTCCAGTAAGGGAGTAGATACAGTTATCTCATCAAGTTCTACTTTCCTCCCACTCACTTCTTTCGAGAGAAACTCCTTCTCTAGAAAGGATCCGAATTTAGCAACGAAAATCTTGCCCTCAGATCTGTGATAGAAGGTGTACCCAATAGTCTCCTTTGGGTATCCTATGAAGACACATTTCTCCGATTTGGGTTCGAGCTTATCTGGTTGAAGTTTCTTCACATAAGCATCGCAGCCCCAAACTTTAAGAAACGATAACTTTGGTTTCTTGCCAAACCACAGTTCATAAGGCGTCGTCTCAACGGATTTTGATGGTGCCCTATTTAACGTGAATGCGGCCGTCTCTAAAGCATAACCCCAAAACGATAGCGGTAGATCGGTAAGAGACATCATAGATCGCACCATATCAAGTAAAGTACGATTAAGATGTTTGGACACACCATTGCGTTGTGGTGTTCCAGGTGGCGTGAGTTGCGAGACTATCCCGCATTGTTTCAAGTGTCGACCAAACTCGTAACTCAAATATTCTCCTCCACGATCAGATCGTAGAAACTTTATTTTCTTGTTACGATGATTTTCTACTTCACTCTGAAATTCTTTGAACTTTTCAAATGTTTCAGATTTGTGTTTCATTAAGTAGATATACCCATATCTGCTCAAATCATCTGTGAAGGTGAGAAAATAACGATATCCGCCACGAGCTTCAACATTCATTGGACCACATACATCTGTATGTATGATTTCCAACAAATCTGTTGCTCTCTCCATAGTACCGGAGAACGGTGTTTTGGTCATCTTGCCCATAAGGCACGGTTCGCAAGTACCAAGTGATTCATAATCAAGTGATTCCAAAAGCCCATCAGTATGGAGTTTCTTCATGTGCTTTACACCGATATGACCTAAACGGCAGTGCCACAAATAAGTTGCACTATCATTATCAACTCTGCATCTTTTGGTTTCAACACTATGAATATGTGTATCACTACTATCGAGATTCAATAAAAATAGACCACTCTTCAAGGGTGCATGACCATAAAAGATATTACTCATATAAATAGAACAACCATTATTCTCTGATTTAAATGAATAACCGTCTCGCATCAAACAAGATCCAGATATAATGTTCATGCTCAACGCAGGCACCAAATAACAATTATTTAGGTCTAAAACTAATCCCGACGGTAGATGTAGAGGTAGCGTGCCGACCGCGATCACATCGACTTTGGAACCATTTCCCACGCGCATCGTCACCTCGTCCTTAGCCAATCTTCGCTTAATCTGTAGTCCCTGTTTCGAGTTGCAAATATTAGCAACAGAACCAGTATCAAATACCCAGGTGCTACTGCGAGCATTAGTAAGGTACACATCAATAACATGTATATCACATATACCTTTGTTCACTTTGCCATCGTTCTTATCCGCCAAATACTTGGGGCAGTTCCGCTTCCAGTGTCCAGTCTGCTTGCAGTAGAAGCACTCAGTTTCAGGCTTAGGTCCAGACTTGGGTTTCTTCTCTTGAGCAGCAACTTGCTTGCCGTTCTTTTTGAAGTTCCCCTTCTTCTTCCCTTTGCCCCTTTTCTTGAAACTAGTGGTCTTGTTGACCATCAACACTTGATGCTCCTTTTTGATTTCTACCTCCGCGGCTTTCAGCATCGCGAAGAGCTCGGGAATAGTCTTGTTCATCCCTTGCATATTATAGTTCATCACGAAGCTCTTGTAGCTTGGTGGCAGTGATTGGAGAATTCTGTCAATGACGCTATCATCCGGAAGATTAACTCCTAGTTGAATCAAGTGATTATTATACCCAGACATTTTGAGTATATGCTCACTGACAGAACTATTCTCCTCCATCTTGCAGCCGTAGAACTTATTGGAGACTTCATATCTCTCAATCCGGGCATTTGATTGAAATATTAACTTCAACTCCTAGAACATCTCATATGCTCCATGACGTTCAAAACGTCGTTGAAGACCCGGTTCTAAGCCGTAAAGCATGGCACTTTGAACTATCGAGTAGTCATCAGCTTTGCTCTGCCAGACGTTCTTAACGTCGTCAGTTGCATCAGCAGCAGGCCTGGCACCCAGCGGTGCTTCCAGGACGTAACTTTTCTGTGCAGCAATGAGGATAATCCTCAGGTTACGGACCCAGTCCGTGTAATTGCTACCATCATCTTTCAACTTTGCTTTCTCAAGGAACGCATTAAAATTCAACGGAACAACAGCACGTGCCATCTATCTACAAACAAACATAGACAAGCAAAATACTATCAGGTACTAAGATCATGATAAATTTAAGTTCAATTAATCATATTACTTAAGAACTCCCACTTAGACAGACATCTCTCTAGTCATCTAAGTGATTACGTGATCCAAATCAACTAAACCATGTCCGATCATCACGTGAGATGGAGTAGTTTCAATGGTGAACATCTCTATGTTGATCATATCTACTATATGATTCACACTCGACCTTTCGGTCTCCGTGTTCCGAGGCCATATCTGTATATGCTAGGCTCGTCAAGTATAACCTGAGTATTCCGCGTGTGCAACTATTTTGCACCCGTTGTATTTGAACGTAGAGCCTATCACACCCGATCATCACATGGTGTCTCAGCACTAAGAACTTTCGCAACGGTGCATACTCAGGGAGAACACTTCTTGATAATTAGTGAGAGATCATCTTAAAATGCTACCGTCAATCAAAGCAAGATAAGATGCATAAAGGATAAACATCACATGCAATCAATATAAGTGATATGATATGGCCATCATCATCTTGTGCTTGTGATCTCCATCTTCGAAGCACCGTCATGATCACCATCGTCACCGGTGCGACACCTTGATCTCCATCGTAGCATCGTTGTCGTTACGCCATCTATTGCTTCTACGACTATCGCTACCGCTTAGTGATAAAGTAAAGCAATTACAGGGCGTTTGCATTTCATACAATAAAGCGACAACCATATGGCTCCTGCCAGTTGCCGATAACTTCGGTTACAAAACATGATCATCTCATACAATAAAATATAGCATCACATCTTGACCATATCACATCACAACATGCCCTGCAAAAACAAGTTAGACGTCCTCTACTTTGTTGTTGCAAATTTTACGTGGCTGCTACGGGCTTAGCAAGAACCGTTCTTACCTACGCATCAAAAACCACAACGATAGTTCGTCAAGTTGGTGCTGTTTTAACCTTCGCAAGGACCGGGCGTAGCCACACTCGATTCAGCTAAAGTGAGAGAGACAGACACCCGCCAGCAACCTTTAAGCACGAGTGCTCGTAACGGTGAAACCAGTCTCGCGTAAGCGTACGCGTAATGTCGGTCCGGGCCGCTTCATCTCACAATACCGCTGAACCAAAGTATGACATGCTGGTAAGCAGTATGACTTGTATCGCCCACAACTCACTTGTGTTCTACTCGTGCATATAACATCAACGCATAAAACCTGGCTCGGATACCACTGTTGGGTAACGTAGTAATTTCAAAAAATTTCCTACGCACACGCAAGATCATGGCGATGATATAGCAACGATAGGGGAGAGTGTTCGTCCACGTACCCTCGTAGACCGTAAGCGGAAGCGTTAGCACAACGCGGTTGATGTAGTTGTACGTCTTCACGATCCGACCGATCCAAGCACCGAACGTACGGAGCCTCCGAGTTTAGCACACGTTCAGCTCGATGACGATCTCCGGCCTCCGATCCAGCCGAGCTCCGGAGATGAGTTCCGTCAGCACGACGGCGTGGTGACGATGATGATGTTCTACCGGCGCAGGGCTTCGCCTAAACTCCGCGACAATATGACCGAGGTGGAATATGGTGGAAGGGGGCACCGCACACGGCTAAGGAACGATCCGTAGATCAACTTGTGTGTCTATGGGGTGCCCCCCGCCCCCGTATATAAAGGAGCCAGGGGGAGGAGGCCGACGGCCTAAGGGGGCGCGCCAAGGGGGGAGTCCTACTCCCACCGGGAGTAGGACTCCCCTTTTCCAAGTTGGAGTAGGAGAGAAGGGGGAAAGAGGAGGAGGGGAAGGAAAGGGGGGGCGCCGCCCCCCTTCCCTTGTCCTATTCGGACTAGGAGGGGGAGGGGGGCGCGGCCCCCTCCTGGCTCCTTCCTTTTCTCCCTCTTGGCCCATGTAGGCCCATTAACCCCCCCGGGGGGTTCCGGTAACCTCCCGGTACTCCGGTAAAATGTCGATTTCACCCGGAACCATTCCGATGTCCAAACATAGGCTTCCAATATATCAATCTTTATGTCTCGACCATTCCGAGGCTCCTCGTCATGTCCGTGATCACATCCGGGACTCCGAACAAACTTCGGTACATCAAAACTTATAAACTCATAATAAAACTGTCATCGAAACGTTAAGCATGCGGACCCTACGGGTTCGAGAACTATGTAGACATGACCTAAAACCATTATCGGTCAATAACCAATAGCGAGACCTGGATGCCCATATTGGTTCCTACATATTCTACGAAGATCTTTATCGGTCAAACCGCATAACAACATACGTTGTTCCCTTTGTCATCGGTATGTTACTTGCCCGAGATTTGATCGTCGGTATCCAATACCTAGTTCAATCTCGTTACCGGCAAGTCTCTTTACTCGTTCTGTAATATGTCATCTCATAACTAACTCATTAGTTATAATGCTTGCAAGGCTTAAGTGATGAGTATTACCGAGAGGGCCCAGAGATACCTCTCCGACAATCGGAGTGACAAAACCTAATCTCGAAATACGCCAACTCAACATGTACCTTCGGAGACACCTGTAGTACTCCTTTATAATCACCCAGTTACGTTGTGACGTTTGGTAGTACCCAAAGTGTTCCTCCGGTAAACGGGAGTTGCATAATTCTCATAGTTACAGGAACATGTATAAGTCATGAAGAAAGCAATAGCAGAATACTAAACGATCAAGTGCTAAGCTAACGGGATGGGTCATGTCAATCACATCATTCTCCTAATGATGTGATCCCATTAATCAAATGACAACACATGTCTATGGTTAGGAAACATAACCATCATTGATTAATGAGCTAGTCAAGTAGAGGCACACTAGTGACTATATGTTTGTCTATGTATTCACACATGTATCATGTTTCCGGTTAATACAATTCTAGCATGAATAATAAACATTTATCATGATATGAGGAAATAAATAATAACTTTATTATTGCCTCTAGGGCATATTTCCTTCACAACTTTCAATGGGCGTGTTCCGAGCTCAGGGAGATCCTTCCAGAACGTCAAGACAACCAAGTGATCTTGCTGCAAGGTCTCAACTCACCCGCCTCACACTTCCCTAATCATTTGTACCCAGGGAGATCCTCCGATACCCCGAAAAGTTAGGTGCCGTGATGGTGCTACTCTTGGTAGAACACTAACTACTTGATAATTTTGTGAGAGATCACCCTAATAAAAGCAACTACCGCGCAATCAAGAAGGGTGCATCATAAGGGATAAACATCTTAGGCAATTCATAATTAGCATGATATGGTATAGCCCTTTCTGACGGAGAAGTCTTGAATTTCTTCGTCTTTCGGCGTTCGCGTCGGTGTTTACCTCCGCGAAGATTGCCACCACCTTGTCGGTGCACCAGATAATAGTGCTATCTCTATAGCTAACAAAATAAGTGCATTACTTAAGGTTGACACGCAGGTCATTAAAGTGCAATCATATGGCTCCAACCATCATGCCGAATCATGACACACATGTCATGTTTAATCAATTTACATCATATAGTCATCTCATACATAATCAAATTATTATGAGCACTGCTATACCACATCATATGCACATGCAAACCCACCTGCAAAACCAAGTTAGACGTCTCTAATCGGTTCATGCAAAGACTTGTTTTTCGTGGCTTCTAAGGTTTCGAAACAAACCGAAGCTACCAACGTCCATCATCAAGTATGATAATTCAAGTCGCTAGATTAACTTTGTGGGTGTATGAAACATGAGATAATAACATCTCGAGCCCCATACTGAACTTCGCCATACGTAAGACCCCCGTGCAGATCATATCTGCATTGCCCTTTCGTCTGCTAAATTTCATCTTTCTTTTTAACTACGGTGGAATTCAATGAACTATTAGCACTTCGTTGATCAATCAGGATCGCGGATTGCCAGAACATTGAAACTCCACCATACTGTTATCAAGATCAGAAATATGCAAATTCCAGGGAAGCAACAAGAACATCGGGTAACAGATTTCATCTGCTACCCGCACAAATAATTTTCAGTAATAGATCTCATCTACTACCTAATTATATTGTGCAACAACCATACATCTCTATGTATTCTAGATCACAACCTACATCTACGCATATCACGGCTCATGATGCCACTATAGGGGAACGCAGCAGAAATAAAAAAAATTCCAACCTACGCACCAGCCCAGGACCACTATGGAGACTGCATATATGGTTTGATCTTTTTCGTTACCGACTCGTAGCGCAGCGGAAAGTAGAGTCGATGACGAACCGCGGTGCAGATCCCCGCAGCTAGGATTTACAACCTCCCAACCACGAGGATGTATACCCTCATCCGCCCCACGGATAGCCCTTCGGGAGGCAGTCGAACGGTCCCTCGGACGGTGTCGCGAACAGCCCTTCGGGAGGACTCTCAAAACTCGGATGGTCACTCGGACAGCCCTTCGGGAGGCACTCTCGAACTAATACCAAAACTACGATCTCTCTACAGAGTTGCACACATATTGTGTCATCTATCCGACAGGGCTTCACTGTCCAGAACTAATTCCTGCCGGAACCCAGATAGCCTTTCGGCTCTACAAAACTATTTCGCTAGGAGGGAGAGAAGAAGCCAGATCATTGCATGGCACTTGTATGATAGCAAAGGGATGAGTGTGGAGAGTGCCTTTCCACCTCTATTTATAGGAAAAACCCAAGGGGTAGGGGCACATGAAAAACCCCAAAATGCCCACACTTTATGTCACACATAAAGGGCATAAAGGGCATAAAGGGATGTCAAGTGGAGCCCCATGGAGGAGCTGCACCCTCCAACGTCCCACCTTCATGCCCCCCCCCCCCCAAAGGGGGTTCCTTGATCCCCAAGTCCTTCAAGAAGCCTTTTGGGAAGAGCCCCAAAAGGTGGCTTTCCATAAATATCCCAAAAAGAACTTTCACTATTCACGACGACATTTTTCAACGCCCGTTCGAACTGAAAATATTTATGTGGGCTTAGAACATTTCCAGTACCCACCAAAATGATTTTCAATGTGTTCCGAAATAATTCCGGTTTAGTGATTTTCATCTGCGAAAAGCATCTGAAGTGGTTCCGGCAGCTCCGGAGCATATCCGGTTATTATCCCGGAAAATTCCAGAAAGCTTCTAGAATGATTCTGGCACCCTCCAAGAATTATCAGCCATGTCCCGAAACCAATTTGACTTAATGGTATCCCCTGAAACAACTTTCCAGTTTCATCGAAACTCATCCGATGACCTTTCTCTGCGGAACCTTTTCCGCTGTCCGAAACTTTTCCGTTGTCCGAAGCTTTTTCGGTGATTTTCTCTCAAACTCCTTGTCTATTATTCAACATATAGATTACCCTTAAGCGTGTGACCCTATAGGTTCGCTGAAGTATAGACATGACCGGAACCCTTTCCAATCAATGATCAACATCGGAGCCGTGGACACCCATATTGACCCCTATACCCACACGAATGAATATTCGAGTGAACCTCCAGTTGTCGTGTGCTATGCATGTTGCTTTGCAATATGTTACAAATACCCGAGGTGAGACATGTTTGCATTCCCGTGGATCAACAACTTGTCCACTATGCCAGTTACCTCGTTACCGGTATTGTTCTCTTTTCTCCGTACCGTGTTCCGGCATCCCCGTGATCAAATCACAAAGTGTCTAGCCAGACGATTATGGATACCGTAACACCGAGAGGGCCCAGAGATATCTCTCCATCGTCGGAGGAAAAGTCCTAATCTTGAGCTATTAAATTACTTGACATACTTTTTCATGAACCCGTATGCCGTCGTAATAGCCACCCATTTACGGATGACGTTTAACAAACCCCAAAGTTCATGAAGCAAGCATGAAGAAACTCGATACTCTCATGGTCTAAGGAATCATGCAAACGTTAACCATCTTTGTGTTATTTACCATTAACTTCTGACGAATGAATCTCATAGCATAACATCAATTCGGGTCGATTCAACACAAGTGTTCCTCTAACATTGTGCCCTCAAAATTGCTGGCATAGACATGCCCATGATCAGCAAAACAGAACCATCATGCAACACTTGAGCTAGTCTTAGAGTCCATACTAGGAATAATTTTTATCGTTTAGTATTCCACACGTGCATATGTGTCTTCCTCCGAGCCTCGTTTTATTTGCAGACTCGAGAACCATAGCAGTTATAGCATGGAACATAAACCTAATTATGAACAGGGCGATAATCAATAACATTTATTGTTGCCTCTAGGGCATATCTCCTACAATAGGCTATGTGATGATATGTGATCTTGGAACTATAAACGATTGAAGTTGGAATTTCACCAGAAGTTCTATCCTATGCATCTTGTTCATCGTGATCGTAATTACATATATAATTTCTGGCCTCGCGAAGGAGAAAGCATCGCTCAAGCTTGGGGGAGGCTTAAGTCAATGTTATTTTCATGCCCCGATCATGAGCTCTCAAGAGAAATGATAATTCAAAATTTTTGTGCTCGGCTTCCTCTCAATGAGCGCACCCATGCTCGATACTTCCTGTGATGGTTCCTATATGCTGAAGACTACTGAATTCAAGTGGGACTTATTGGGGAGAATTAAACGCAACTCTGAAGATTGGGGTTCCGATGATGGTAAGGAGTCAGGTATACCACCTAAGTTTGATTGTGTTAAATCTTTTATGGATACCGATGCTTTTCGTGGATTTAGCGCTAAAAATGGACTTCACTCAGGTATAGTAGCTTCTTTTTGTGAATCTTTTGCTGCTCACGTTGATCTCCCTAACACTACTAGGGAAAAGCCTATACACAGAATCTTACCAGCAGCGCTCCTCAAAATACAACGCTACTGCTATTTAGCAGTAGCGCGTGAACCAAAAACGCGCTGCTAAAAGGAAAATAGCAGTAGCGCTTCCACGCCAAACCGCGCTACTGCTCTAATTGCCATGACCTTGCAACCCGGCTAGTTATAGCAGTAGCGCCCTATAGTGAACCGCGCTACTGCTATAGAAGTTAGCAGCAGCGCGCTTCTAAGAAAATCGCTACTGCTACGATCAGCCCACAAGTTTAGTCCCACCTCGCTCCGCGAACAGGGTGTTTACCACCTTAAATATGTTACTTCTGAAACTATCACAACCAGTTGGTCTTCACTAAACTATATGTGTAGAATTTGTGGCGCAATATGAGTCCTCTCCAGTTCCTACCGGAGTGGACTCATATTGACAATTCAGATTGTACACAAAAAGATCATTGATGGCCAATGTATTTTTTTATGCGTGCTTAGACTTAGCAGTAGCGTTTTTCCGTAAAATGCGCTATAGCTACATTAGCTATAGCACGGTTCCTAAAGTGCACTACTGCTAGTTCGACTTAACCCCGCTCAAAATTTCACTAAGTCCTCCTCCCCCCTGTTCCCCTACTCCTCTATCGCCGCCGCCCGAGCCTGAGCCTACCCTCACCGCCGCCGCCCAAGGCCGCCCTCAACCTCACCGCTGCCGCCCGCCGCCGCTCTCGACCTCATCGTCGCCGCCGCCTCCCCCACCCCCTCCGCTCTCGACCTCACCGCACCGCTCTCGACCTCACCATCGTCCGACGCCACCGAGGTACTCCCTCCTTCCGTGCCTCCTCCTCCCACCGCTCCCTCCTCCCTCCTCCTCCCACCGTGCCCTCCTCCCTCCGCCTGCGGCCGGCCCCTCCCTCCTCCTCCTCCGGCCGCCCGCTCCCCTGTTGGGGAACGTAGCAGAAATTCAAAAATTTTCCTACGTATCACCAAGATCTATCTATGGAGAGACCAGCAACGAGTAGAAAGGAGAGTGCATCTACATACCCTTGTAGATCGCTAAGCGGAAGCGTTCAAGAGAACAGGGTTGAAGGAGTCGTACTCGTCGTGATCCAAATCACCGGAGATCCTAGTGCCGAACGGACGGCACCTCCGTGTTCAACACACGTACAGCCCGGTGACGTCTCCCATGCCTTGATCCAGCAAGGAGAGAGGGAGAGGTTGAGGAAGACTCCGTCCAGCAGCAACACAATGGCGTGGTGGTGGTGGAGGAGCGTGGCAATCCTGCAGGGCTTCGCCAAGCACCGCGAGAGAGGAGGAGCACTTGGGAGAGGGAGGGCTGCGCCAGGGGCAAGGGTGAAGCTCCCATGTGCCTCCCCACTATATATAGGGGTGGAGGGGGCTGGTTTCTTGCCCTCCAAGTCCATTGGGGCGTTGGCAAAGGTGGGAGGAAAGAAATCCCATCATTTCCTTCCCCACCGATTGCTATCCCCCCTTTTTAGGGATCTTGATCTTATCCCTTTGGGATATGATCTTATTCCTTCTAAGGGGGGATCCTGGTGCGCCTTGACCAGGGGTGTGGGACCTTTCCCCCACTACCCACGTTCATGTGGGTCCCCCCATGCAGGTGGGCCCCACTCCGGAACCTTCTAGAACCTTCCCGGTACAATACCGAAAAATCCCGAACATTTTCCGGTGGCCAAAATAGGACTTCCCATATATAAATCTTTACCTCCGGACCATTCCGGAACTCCTCGTGACGTCCGGGATCTCATCCGGGACTCCGAACAACATTCGGTAACCACATGCAAACTTCCTTTATAACCCTAGCGTCATCGAACCTTAAGTGTGTAGACCCTACGGGTTCGGGAGACATGCAGACATGACCGAGACGTTCTCCGGTCAATAACCAACAGCGGGATCTGGATACCCATGTTGGCTCCCACATGTTACACGATGATCTCATCGGATGAACCACGATGTCAAGGACTCAATCGATCCCGTATACAATTCCCTTTGTCTAGCGGTATTATACTTGCCCGAGATTCGATCGTCGGTATCCTTATACCTTGTTCAATCTCGTTACCGGCAAGTCTCTTTACTCGTTCCGTAACACATCATCCCGTGATCAACTCCTTGGTCACATTGCGCATATGATGATGTCCTACCGAGTGGGCCCAGAGATACCTCTCCGCTTACACGGAGTGACAAATCCCAGTCTCGATTCGTGCCAACCCAACAGACACTTTCGGAGATACCTGTAATGCACCTTTATAGCCACCCAGTTACGTTGTGACGTTTGGTACACCCAAAGCATTCCTACGGCATCCGGGAGTTGCACAATCTCATGGTCTAAGGAAAAGATACTTGACATTAGAAAAGCTTTAGCATACGAACTACACGATCTCTATGCTATGCCTAGGATTGGGTCTTGTCCATCACATCATTCTCCTAATGATGTGATCCCGTTATCAACGACATCCAATGTCCATAGCCAGGAAACCATGACTATCTGTTGATCACAACGAGCTAGTCAACTAGAGGCTCACTAGGGACATATTGTGGTCTATGTATTCACACGTGTATTACGATTTCCGGATAATACAGTTATAGCATGAATAAAAGACAATTATCATGAACAAGGAAATATAATAATAATACTTTTATTATTGCCTCTAGGGCATATTTCCAATAGTCTCCCACTTGCACTAGAGTCAATAATCTAGGTCACATCGATATGTGATTAACACTCAAGGTCACATCCCCATGTGACTTACACCCAAAGAGTTTACTAGAGTCAATAATCTAGTTCACATTTACCATGTGATTAACACTCGATGAGTTCTGGGTTTGATCATGTTATGCTTGTGAGAGAGGTTATAGTCAACAGGTCTGAACCTTTTAGATCCGTGTGTGTTTTACAAATCTCTATGTCATCTCCTAGATGCAGCTACCACGCTCTATTTGGAGCTATTCCAAATAACTGTTCTACTTGGAGCTATTCTAAATTGTTGCTCCATTATACGTATCCGGTATCTCTACTCAGAGCTATTCGGATAGGTGTTAAGCTTGCATCGACGTAACTCTTTACGTCGAACTCTTTATCACCTCCATAATCGAGAAAATTCCTTAGTCCACTAGTTACTAAGGATAACTTTGACCGCCGTCCTGTGATCCATTCTTGGATCACTCTTGTACCCCTTGACTGACTCATGGCAAGGCACACTTCAGGTGCGGTACACAGCATAGCATACTGTAGAGAGCCTATGATAAAAGCATAGGGGACGACCTTCGTCCTTCCTCTTTCTTCTGCCGTGGTCGAGCTTTTAAGTCTTAACTTCATACCTTACAACTCAGGCAAGAACTCCTTCTTTGACTGACCCACCTTGAACTCCTTCAAGATCATGTCAAGGTATGTGCTTATTTTTTAAAGTACTATTGAGCATTTTGATCTATCTTATAGATCTTAATGCTTATTGTTCAAATAACCCTATATGATTTCCAGAAATTCTACATCATTTCTGATTAACAATATGTCAACAACATATACTCATCAGAAATTCTATAGTGCTCCCACTCACTTCTTTGGAAATACAAGTTTCTCATAAACTTTGTATAAACCCAAAATCTTTGATCATCATCAAAGCATACTTTCCAACTCCGAGATGCTTACTCCAGTCCTTAGAAGGATCGCTGGAGCCAGCATACCTTTTAGCATCCTTAGGATCGACAAAAAACTTTTGGATTGTATTACATACAACCTTTCCTTATGAAAACTGGTAAGGAAACTTGTTTTGACATCCATCTGCCAGATTTCATAAATGCAGCTAATGCTAACATGATTCCGACAGACTTCAAGCATCGCTACAGATGAGAAAATCTCATCGTAGTCAACTCCTTGAACTTGTGAAAAACTCTTCGCCACAAGTCGAGCTTCATAGATGGTGACATTACCATCCATGTCCGTCTTCTTCTTAAAGATCCATTTATCTCAATGGCTTGTCGATCTTTGGGCAAGTCCACCAAAGTCCATGCTTTGTTCTGATACATGGATCCTATCTCGGATTTTATGGCTTCTAACCATTTGTCGGAATTGGGCCCACCATTGCTTCTCCATAGCTCGTAGGTTCATTGTTGTCTAGCAACATGACCTTCAAGACAGGATTACTGTACCACTCCGAAGTAGTACGCGTCCTTGTCGTCCTACGAGGTTTGGTAGTGACTTGATCTGAAGCTTCATGATCACTATCATAAGCTTCCACTTCAATTGGTGTAGGTGCCACGGGAACGACTTCCTGTGCCCTGCTTCACACTGGTTGAAGTGATGGTTCAATAACCTCATCAAGTCTCCACCATCCTCCCACTCAACTTTTCGAGAGAAACCTTTCCTCGAGAAGGGACCCGATTCAAGAAACAATCCATATTGCTATCGGATCTGAATTAGGAGGTATACCCAACTGTTTGGGGTGTCCTATGAAGATGCATTTTATCCGCTTTGGGTTCGAGCTTATCAACCTGAAACTTTTTCACATAAGAGTCGTAGCCCCAAACTTTTAAGAAACGACAACTTAGGTTTCTCCAAACCATAGTTCAAACGGTGTCGTCTCAACGGAATTATGTGGTACCCTATTAAAGTGAATGTGGTTGTCTCTAATGCCTAACCCATGAACGATAGTGGTAATTCGATAAGAGACATCATGGTACGCACCATATACAATAGGGTGCAACTATGATGTTCGGACACACCATCACACTATGGTGTTCCAGGCGGTTTTAATTGTGAAACAATTTCCACAATGTCTTAATTGTGTGCCAAAACTCGTAACTCAGATATTCATCTCTATGATCATATCATAGACATTTTATCCTCCTGTCACAATGATCTTCTACTTCACTCTGAAATTACTTGAACCATTCAATAATTCAGACTTGTGTTTCATTAAGTAAATATTCTCAACATCTACTCGAATCATCTGTGAAGTAAGAACATAACGATATCCACTACATGCCTCAGCACTTATTGTATTGCATACATCAAAATGTATTTCTTCCCACAAGTTGCTTTCTAGTTCCATTTTACTGAAACCGAGGATTTCAGTCATCTTGCCCATGTGGTATGATTTGCATGTCTCAAGTGATTCAAGATCAAGTGAGTTCAAACGGTCCATTTGCATGGAGTTTCTTCATGCATATACACCAATAGACATGGTTCGCATGTCTCAAACTTTTCAAAAACAAGTGAGCCCAAAGATCTTCTTCATGCGTTTTATACCGATATGACTTACGTGGCAGTGCCACAAGTAGGTGGTACTATCATTACTATCTTTTGGCATGAACATGTGTATCACTACGATCGAGATTCAATAAACCATTCATTTTAGGTGCAAGACCATTCAAGGTATTATTCAAATAAACAGAGCAACCATTATTCTCCTTAAATGAATAACCGTATTGCAATAGACATAATCCAATCATGTCTATGCTCAACGCAAACACCAATCTCGATGGTAGAGGGAGCGTACGATGCTTTGATCATATCAACACTTGGAAACACTTCCAACACATATCGTCAGCTCACCTTTAGCTAGTCTCCGTTTATTCCGTAGCCTTTTGTTTCGAGTTACTAACACTTAGCAACCGAACCGGTATCTAATACCCTGGTGCTACTAGGAGTACTAGTAAAGTACACATTAACATAATGTATATCCAATATACTTCTATCGACAGCCTTCTCATCTACCAAGTATCTAGGGTAATCCTGCTCCAGTGGCTGTTCCCCTTATTACAGAAGCACTTAGTCTCGGGTTTGGGTTCAACCTTGTGTTTCTTCACTAGAGCAGCAGCTGATTTGCCGTTTCATGAAGTATCCCTTCTTGCCCTTGCCCTTCTTGAAACTAGTGGTTTCACCAACCATCAAAAATTGATGCTCCTTCTTGATTTCTACTTTCGCGGTGTCAAACATCGTGAATACCTCAAGGATCATCATATCTATCCCTGATATGTTATAGTTCATCACAAAGCTCTAGCAGCTTGGTGGCAATGACTTTGGAGAAACATCACTATCTCATATGGAAGATCAACTCCCACTTGATTCAAGTGATTGTTGTACTCAGACAATCTGAGCACAAGCTCAACGATTGAGCTTTTCTCCGTCAGTTTGCAGGTTAAGAAAATCGTCGGAGGTCTTATACCTCTTGACGTGGGCACGAGCCTGAAATCTCAATTTCAGCCCTCGAAACATCTCATATGTTCCGCGACGTTTCGAAAACATATTTGGTGCCTTAACTCTAAACCGTTTATCTGAACTATCACGTAGTTATCAAAACGTGTATGTCCGATGTTCACAACATCCACAGACGACGTTTGGGGTTCAGCACACTGAGCGGTGCATTAAGGACATAAGCTTTCTACTGTCCGCATAATCGCTACTGTCAACTTTCAACTATATTTTCTCTAGGAACATAACTAAACAGTAGAACTAAAGCGCGAGCTTACGACATAATTTGCAAAAGGTCTTTTGACTATGTTCAAGATAATTAAGTTCATCTTATGAACTCCCACTTAGATAGACATCCCTCTGGTCATCTAAGTGATCACATGATCCGAGTCAACTAGGCCGTGTCCGATCATCACGTGAGACGGACTAGCCAACGTCGGTGAACATCTTCATGTTGATCGTATCTACTATACGACTCATGCTCTACCTTTCGGTCTCTGTGTTCCGAGGCCATGTCTGCACATGCTAGGCTCGTCAAGTTAACCCTAAGTGTTTTGCTGTGTAAATCTGTCTTACACCCGTTGTATGTGAACGTAAGAATCCATCACACCCGATCATCACGTGGTGCTTAGAAGCGACGAACTGTAGCAACGGTGCACAGTTAGGGGAGAACACTTCTTGAAATTGTGTAAGGGATCATCTTATTTACTACCGTCGTCCTAAGTAAACAAGATGCATAAACATGATAAACATCACATGCAATCAAATAGTGACATGATATGGCCAATATCATTTTGCTCCTTTTGATCTCCATCTTCGGGGCTCCATGATCATCATCGTCACCGGCATGACACCACGATCTCCATCATCATGATCTCCATCATCGTGTCTCCATGAAGTTGTCTCGCCAACTTATTACTTCTACTACTATGGCTACCGGTTAGCAATAAAGTAAAGTAATTACATGGCGTTGTTCAATGACACGCATGTCATACAATAAATTAAGACAACTCCTATGGCTCCTGCCGGTTATCATACTCATCGACATGCAAGTCGTGAATCCTATTACAAGAACATGATCAATCTCATACAACACATATCATTCATCACATTCTTGTTGGCCATATCACATCACAAAGCATACCCTGCAAAAACAAGTTAGACGTCCTCTAATTGTTGTTGCATGTTTTACGTGGCTGCTATGGGTTTCTAGCAAGAACGTTTCTTACCTACGCAAAACCACAACGTGATATGCCAATTGCTATTTACCCTTCATAAGGACCCTTTTCATCGAATCCGTTCCGACTAAAGTGGGAGAGACTGGCACCCGCTAGCCACCTTATGCACCAAGTGCATGTCAATCGGTGGAACATGTCTCACGTAAGAGTACGTGTAAGGTCGGTCCGGGCCGCTTCATCCCACAATACCGTCGAAACAAGATTGGACTAGTAACGGTAAGCATATTGAACAACATCAACGCCCACAACTACTTTGTGTTCTACTCGTGCAAAGAATCTACGCAATAGACCTAGCTCATGATGCCACTGTTGGGGAACGTAGCAGAAATTCAAAAAATTTCCTACGTATCACCAAGATCTATCTATGGAGAGACCAGCAACGAGTAGAATGGAGAGTGCATCTACATACCCTTGTAGATCGCTAAGCGGAAGCGTTCAAGAGAACGGGGTTGAAGGAGTCGTACTCGTCGTGATCCAAATCACCGGAGATCCTAGTGCCGAACGGACGGCACCTCCGTGTTCAACACACGTACAGCCCGGTGACGTCTCCCATGCCTTGATCCAGCAAGGAGAGAGGGAGAGGTTGAGGAAGACTCCGTCCAGCAGCAACACAACGGCGTGGTGGTGGTGGAGGAGCGTGGCAATCCTGCAGGGCTTCGCCAAGTACCGCGAGAGAGGAGGAGCACTTGGAAGAGGGAGGGCTGCGCCAGGGGCAAGGGTGAAGCTCCCATGTGCCTCCCCACTATATATAGGGGTGGAGGGGGCTGGTTTCTTGCCCTCCAAGTCCATTGGGGCGTTGGCAAAGGTGGGAGGAAAGAAATCCCATCATTTCCTTCCCCACCGATTGCTATCCCCCCTTTTTAGGGATCTTGATCTTATCCCTTTGGGATATGATCTTATTCCTTCTAAGGGGGGATCTTGGTGCGCCTTGACCAGGGGTGTGGGGCCTTTCCCCCACTACCCACGTTCATGTGGGTCCCCCCATGCAGGTGGGCCCCACTCCGGAACCTTCTAGAACCTTCCCGGTACAATACCGAAAAATCCCGAACATTTTCCGGTGGCCAAAATAGGACTTCCCATATATAAATCTTTACCTCCGGACCATTCCGGAACTCCTCGTGACGTCCGGGATCTCATCCGGGACTCCGAACAACATTCGGTAACCACATGCAAACTTCCTTTATAACCCTAGCGTCATCGAACCTTAAGTGTGTAGACCCTACGGGTTCGGGAGACATGCAGACATGACCGAGACGTTCTCCGGTCAATAACCAACAGCGGGATCTGGATACCCATGTTGGCTCCCACATGTTACACGATGATCTCATCGGATGAACCACGATGTCAAGGACTCAATCGATCCCGTATACAATTCCCTTTGTCTAGCGGTATTATACTTGCCCGAGATTCGATCGTCGGTATCCTTATACCTTGTTCAATCTCGTTACCGGCAAGTCTCTTTACTCGTTCCGTAACACATCATCCCGTGATCAACTCCTTGGTCACATTGCGCATATGATGATGTCCTACCGAGTGGGCCCAGAGATACCTCTCCGCTTACACGGAGTGACAAATCCCAGTCTCGATTCGTGCCAACCCAACAGACACTTTCGGAGATACCTGTAATGCACCTTTATAGCCACCCAGTTACGTTGTGACGTTTGGTACACCCAAAGCATTCCTACGGTATCCGGGAGTTGCACAATCTCATGGTCTAAGGAAAAGATACTTGACATTAGAAAAGCTTTAGCATACGAACTACACGATCTCTATGCTATGCTTAGGATTGGGTCTTGTCCATCACATCATTCTCCTAATGATGTGATCCCGTTATCAACGACATCCAATGTCCATAGCCAGGAAACCATGACTATCTGTTGATCACAACGAGCTAGTCAACTAGAGGCTCACTAGGGACATATTGTGGTCTATGTATTCACACGTGTATTACGATTTCCGGATAATACAGTTATAGCATGAATAAAAGACAATTATCATGAACAAGGAAATATAATAATAATACTTTTATTATTGCCTCTAGGGCATATTTCCAACATCCCCTCCTCTCTCCTCCCTCCCTCCCTTGTCTCTGTTCTTGCAAATCGTAGGTGTTTTGAATAAAATAGAAGTAAGAAAAATTAGGGCAGTATGATTAATAGTAGTTGTAGTTGAACTAATTTAGTTGTAGTTGAACTAGTTTAGTAAGTAAATTAATAAACTAGTTGAACTACTTGAACTAGTTGAATTAATAGAACTAATGTATTTTTAGTAAGACAATTAATTAACTAGTTGAACTACTTTATTTTTAGAAAGAACTAGTTTTTTAGTAAGATAATTAATATAACTAGTTGAACCACATATTCTATTTATAGTAAGTTTATATTTAGTAAGAACTAGTTGAATTAATTAAACTAGTTGAACATGTCATATTTGTTGTTATTTTTTAGTTTAAGCAATTATTCGGGATGTATTAGTGATAACTTATACGGTTTTTGCTTTTGCAGAAATCAAGGAGCCCCTCCATCATCCCCGCCGTCGTCCCCGTCACCGACCCCCTCCGACATCGAGGTGAGACCAGCCAAATATCCATGTATATCTTTTGTTGCTCAAATAGGATATGTGGTTGCCAAGTGGCTGTTCATGTTCAGTTTACACCTCCGAGTGGCCTATGTTTTGCCGGAGTGTTGATTAATTTCCGTTCCGGCAAATTTCAGGCGCTCGATATGTCCTTTTTTAGCAAAGGTCATGCCGGATTTTTCCGTGAATTCTGCCATGACTTGTGCTAGAATATGTAGGAAATATCGAGTGGCCTGGATTTTCTCAAAAAATAATGATCTTAGGTTTTTTAGTACATATATTTAATTGTACATCATATGACCTTCGATGTTGAA
The DNA here is from genome assembly GCA_963921465.1 of Triticum timopheevii. Taxonomy (NCBI): domain Eukaryota; kingdom Viridiplantae; phylum Streptophyta; class Magnoliopsida; order Poales; family Poaceae; genus Triticum; species Triticum timopheevii. The sequence goes on from OY997274.1 coordinate 686,792,543, forward strand.
ACGGTACGCAACAACGACAAGAGTTTTTTTCGTAATTAAGCATGACTTCAGCTACTTCAACGTCTAATTTTCATCTTTTACAATTCGACTAGCTTATCCCATGCCATGCAAGACGGTATGTCTTGGAGAGGATGGGTTTTGAAGACCATGAAAATTTTGAAACAAAGAAAATACACCTAAGGACCCATCATGATATGGATTTTGAAGTAAATCTGTACAATGCTTAGAGCGTAACCCTTTTTGGTCACCAAAATTGGGAAGCACTTTGCAAAATGTATGGTTTTTATGAGGGTATGATTGTCACCATGGATCTTGGTGATCCTGACATCGAGCAAGACAATATGGACATTTGGGTCCTTATTGATACGCTTCCGATTCTACCGCAATGTGAGTTTCTAAAACATAGTAATTAACTAATTTATATTGTTTATTTCAAAATAGTTGACAGCTTATTTCCATTGACAGCTTATTTTGAATCTTCAAAGAATGTGCAGAAGATGGTAGACAAAACCCACTACAGTGGTGGCTTCGAATTAACTTATAAGGAGAAAAATCATCTGATCACATTTTGTACTTTCTTTGAGAATTACAATACTTATTATCGAACTCCTCCAAATTATGGTGAATACGTGCCACTAGTGCACGTGTTGAACCACGATAACTTCTATGGAGATACCCTGGTAAGATTTTTTACTATTACGACATCTGTGCATCTTTTGCATACTTCCAAAACTAGTACATCATTGTTAACTACGAAGTTATTACTACATTTTTCAACAGAAAATCCCGATGGATTGTGTGCCTCATCTGATGTATTACAATGGTCGCCTTGAAGTTCTGAACATACAGCCAGGTCATCCTACGGATCTCACATGTGCATATCGGATTTCTAAAACCGGTGAACACATGCTAATCAAAGAATGGAAAAAATGTTTGGACATTCACAAGGAGGTTCTTAGAAGTAACATTAAGCAAAAGGCAAGAATTGGAGACAAGATAATCTCCATTCTCCATAATGGAGAGTTAGGGGCTATCTTGTTTTTTGCTATTTTACCTTAGAGAATATAGTAGGTCCTAAGAGAATGTAGTAGGTCCTATGAGGTACAATATGTTTATTATGTGATACAATGTGTTAGAGTTGATGATGAGGAGTACTTGTGATTACGACTAGTGACCAATTTGCTATGTGATGTCTCATTGATGAAAACGATGATCTTGAGGAGGTGTTATATGACAATGATGTATTATGATGATAAGTTGTTAATGATGATGATATTTATTATATCATTGGGTGAAAGAACCGCGGATTAGTTTCAAGTGGATGTCCATCCACTTGAAACTAGTCCACGGTTCTGTCACCCCGTGATGTAATAACTCATTATGATGTAAAAACAATCTCTAAATTCCTGTTGTATGAAAACTTGGGTAAAGGTGTATGAAATACAACATAAATAAAAAAGAAATAAAATACTAAATAATAGTAGTAGCGCGGGCAAGGAGGAGCGCTACTACTAATTACCAGCAGCGCTGCTCCGGAGAAGTGCTACTACTAGGTCAATTTAGCAGCAGCGTGGGTCCAGGCACGCTACTGCTAAGCTTTAGCTGTAGCGCCTTATCAGTAGCGCTCCTAGCCGCGCTACTGATAGGCCTAAAACCCGTGCTGCTGCTAGGCTTTTCCCTAGTAGTGTAAGGAGAAGTGGTTTTAATATGACCCTCCCATTGAAGTAAAAGTAGTTGCACCTATTACAGTTGAAGAAAAGACTATCACTTATAATGATCCTATTGTTCCTACTACTTATGTTGAGAAACCACCTTTTCCTGTTAAGATAAAGGATCACGCTAAAACTTCAACTGTTGTTCGTAAGAGTAATACTAGAACATATACACCTCCTGAGCAAATTAAAGTTGAACCTAGTATTGCTATGGTTAAAGATCGCTTGGATGATAATATAGATGGGCATGTTATTTACTTCTGTGGTGAAACTGCTAATATTGCTAGACCCGATGCTAAGATACATAGACCTGTTGTAGGCATGCCTGTTATTTCCGTTAAAATAGGAGATCATTATTATCATGGCTTATGTGATATGGGTGCTAGTGCTAGTGCAATACCTTTTGACTTATATAAAGAAATTATGCGTGATATTGCACCCGCTGAAATGGAAGATATTGATGTTACTATTAAGCTTGCCAATAGGGATACTATTAAGCCATTTGGGATTGTTAGAGATGTTGAAGTCTTGTGTGGGAAGGTTAAATATCCTGCTGATTTTCTTGTACTTGGTTCCCCACAAGATGACTTTTGTCCCATTATATTTGGTAGACCCTTCTTGAATACTGTTAATGATAGGATTGATTGTGAAAAGGATATTGTTACAATTGTCTTAGGGGATATGTCTCATTAGTTTAATTTTGCTAAGTTTCAAAGACAACCCCCTGACAAAGAATCACCTAGAAAGGATGAAATTATTGGTCATGCCTCTATTGCCGTGCCTCCTCCTGATCCGTTAGAACAATATTTGCTAGACCATGAAAATGATATGTTTATGAATGAAAGAAGGGAAATAGATGAAGTATTTCTTCAACAGGGTCCTATTCTAAAACACAACTTACCTGTTGAAATTCTAGGGGATTCCCCTCTACCCAAGGGTGATCTCGTGTTTGAGCTCAAACCATTACCTGATAATCTTAAATATGCTTATATTGATGAAAAGAAGATATATCCTGTTATTATTAGTGCTAACCTTTCAGAGCAAGAAGAGGAAAGATTATTGAAAACTCTGAAGAAACACCATGCTGCTATTGGATATACTCTGGATGATCTAAAGGGCATTAGTCCCACTCTATGCCAGCACAAATAAAATTGGAGAAAGATGCTAAACCAGTTAGAGATCCTCAACGACGGTTAAATCCTAGGATGAAAGAAGTGGTAAGAAAGGAGATACTAAAGCTCCTAGAGGCGGGTATAATTTATCCCGTTGCTGATAGTGAATGTGTAAGTCTTGTCGATTGCGTTCCTAAGAAGGGAGGTATTACTGTTATTCCTAATGATAAAGATGAATTGATCCCGCAAAGTATTATTATAGGTTATAGGATGGTAATTGATTTCTGTAAATTAAATAAAGCTACTAAGAAAGATTATTACCCTATACCTTTTATTGATCAAATGCTACAAAGACTATCCAAACACAAAATTTCTGCTTTCTAGATGGTTATTCTGGTTTCTCTCAAATACCTGTGTGAACGGAGGAACAATCAAAAACTACTTTTACTTGCCCTTTCGGTACTTTTGCTTATAGACCTATGCCTTTTGGTTTATGTAGTGCACCTGCTACCTTTCAAAGATGCATGATAGCTATATTCTCTGACTTTTGTGAAAAGATTTGTGAGGTATTCATGGATGACTTCTCCGTTTATGGATCCTCTTTTGATGATGGCTTGAGCAACCTTGATCCAGTTTTGCAAAGATGTGAAGACACTAGTCTCGTCTTGAATTAGGAAAAGTTCCACTTTATGGTTAATGAAGGCATTGTCTTGGGGCATAAGATTTCCGAGAGAGGTATTGAAGTTGATAAAGCTAAAGTTGATGCTATTGAAAAGATGCCATGTCCCAAGGACATAAAAGGTATAAGAAGTTTCCTTGGTCATGCCGGTTTTTATAGGAGGTTCATTAAGGACTTTCCTAAAATCTCTAGGCCTCTCACTAATATATTGCAAAAAGATATTCCTTTTGTCTTTGATGATGATTGTGTAGAAGCATTTGAAATACTTAAGAAAGCTTTGATCACTGCACCTATTGTTCAGCCACTGATACGTCCATTTTGCATCATGCTTTTATATCGATATTTATCGCATTATGGGCTGTTATTTCACATTATGTCACAATACTTATGGCTATTCTCTCATATTTTACAAGGTTTACCATGAAGAGGGGGAATGCCGGCAGCTGGAATTCTGGCTGGAAAAGGAGCAAATATTGGAGACCTATTCTGCGCAACTCCAAAAGTCCTGAAACTCCACGGAATATCTTAAAATAAATAAAGAAAAATCGTCGCCAAAGATGAAGGCCAGGGGGCCCATACCCTGCTCATGAGGGTGGGCGCGCGCCCCTCCCCCCTGGGGCGCCCCCCTACCTCGTGGGCCCCCTGGTGGCTCTCTGATGCCCATCTTCTCCTATATGAGCTCTTTCGATGAGAAAAAAATCATAAGCAACCTTTCGGGACGAGACTCCGCCGCCACGAGGCGGAACCTTGGCGGAACCAATCTAGGGCTCCGGCAGAGCTGTTCTGTCGGGGACACTTCCCTCCAGGAGGGGGAAATCATCGTCATCATCATCACCAACGCTCCTCTCAGCGGGAGAGGGCAATCTCCATCAACATCTTCACCAGCACCATCTCATCTCCAAACCCTAGTTCATCTCTTGTATCCAATTCTTGTCTCCAAGTCCGGGATTGGTGCTAGTAAGTTGCTAGTAGTGTTGATTACTCCTTGTAGTTGATGCTAGTTGGTTTATTTGGTGGAAGATCATACTTTCAGATCCTTTATGCATATTATTACCCCTCTGATTATGAACATGAATATGCTTTGTGAGTAGTTACGTTTGTTCCTGAGGACAAGGGAGAAGTCTTGCTATTAGTAGTCATGTGAATTTGGTATTCGTTCAATATTTTGATAAGATGTATGTTGTCTAACCTCTAGTGGTGTTATGTGAACTTCGACTACATAACACTTCACCATTATTTGGGCCTAGAGGAAGGCATTGGGAAGTAATAAGTAGATGATGGGTTGCTAGAGTGACAGAACCTTAAACCCTAGTTTATGCGTTGCTTCCTAAGGGGCTGATTTGGATCCATATGTTTCATGCTATGGTTAGGTTTACCTTAATACTTTTGTTGTAGTTGTGGATGCTTGTAATAGAGGTTAATCATAAGTGGGATGTTTGTTCAAGTAAGAACAGCACCCAAGCACCGGTCCACCCACATATCAAATTATCAAAGTACCGAACGCGAATCATATGAGCGTGATGAAAACTAGCTTGACGATATTCCCATGTGTCCTCGGGAGCGCTTTTCCTATTATAAGAGTTTGTTCTGGCTTGTCCTTTGCTACAAAAAGGATCGGGCCACCTTGCTGCACCTTACTTACTTTTGTTACTTGTTGCTCGTTACAATTTACCTTATCACAAAACTATCGGTTACCACTTATTTCAGTACTTGCAGAGAATACCTTGCTGAAAACCGCTTATCATTTCCTTCGGCTCCTCGTTGGGTTCGACACTCTTACTTATCGAAAGGACTACGATAGATCCCCTATACTTGTGGGTCTTCAAGACTCTTTTCTGGCGCCGTTGCCGGGGAGTGTAGCGCCATTGGTAAGTGGAATTTGGTAAGGAAAAATTTATACAGTGTGCTGAAATTTTCTGTCACTTGTTACTATGGAAAGTGAATCTCTGAGGGGCTTGTTCGGGGTATCTTCACCCTGTCCAGTAGAGCAAAGAGTTTCTCCTCAACCTACTGAACCTATTGAAAATGAAACTCCTTTTGAATTTCCTTCAGTTATTATGGAAAAACTGCTGGCTAATACTTTTACAGGAGATGGGACAAAGCATCCTGACGAGCATCTACGCTATTTGGATGATATTTGTGGGTTACTTAAGCTTGCAGGTATACCCGATGATGTTGTTAAGAAGAAGGCTTTCCCTTTATCTTTGGAGGGAGACGCGTCGACATGGTATAGGCTATGTGATGATATGAGATCATGGAACTATAAAAGAGTGAAATTGGAATTTCATCAAAAGTATTACCCTATGCATCTTGTTCATCGTGATCGCAATTATATATATAATTTTTGGCCTCGCGAAGGAGCAAGCATCGCTCAAGCTTGGGGGAGGCTTAAATCAATGTTATATTCATGACCCAATCATGACCTCTCAAGAGAAACAATTCTTCAGAATTTTTATGCTCGGTGTCGGTGTCAAAACCGGCGGATCTCGGGTAGGGGGTCCCGTACTGTGCGTCTAGGCGGATGGTAACAGGAGACAAGGGACACAATGTTTTTACCCAGGTTCGGGCCCTCTCGATGGAGGTAAAACCCTACTCCTTCTTGATTGATATTAATGATATGGGTAGTACAAGAGTGGATCTACCACGAGATCAAGGAGGCTAAACCCTAGAAGCTAGCCTATGGTATGATTGTTGTAATGGTTGTTGTGTCCTACGGACTAAAGCCCTCCGGTTTATATAGACACCGGGGAGGGCTAGGGTTACACAGAGTCGGTTACAATGGTAGGAGATCTACATATCTGTATCGCCAAGCTTGCCTTCCACGCCAAGGAAAGTCCCATCCAGACACGGGACGAAGTCTTCAATCTTGTATCTTCATAGTCTTGGAGTCCGGCTGACTATGATAGTCCGGCTGTCCGGATACCCCCTAGTCCAGGACTCCCTCAGTAGCCCCTGAACCGGGCTTCAATGACGATGAGTCCGGCGCGCATATTGTTCGGCATTGCAAGGCGGGTTCCTCCTCCAAATAATTCATAGAAGATTGTGAACACCAGGATAGTGTCCGGCTCTGCAAAATAATTTCTACATTCCACCATAGAGAGAATAATATGTACACAAATTCGATCTGCTGATGTATTTTGTGGCATGACGTCACACCACTACCAAGCCTTTACTTGAATCGTTTTTTAATATACCACCTCAGCGCGTTTAGCGAAGCGGTTTCCTTGGCACGTCTTGTCGAAGCAGAGATCGTGTTCCCCTTATTCCGGGATTCTCATCAATACGGACGTGGGTAACCCAACCGCGCCATTGATGGTGGCGCTTGGGAGATAAGCGAGTTTTACCAGGCCGGTGGGGACGCATAGTTTTCGCCCGCCCATATATAAGGGGATAAGGATCCACCTTTTCACCTACGCCTTCTTCCTCCTTTGCTTATCCATCTCCGCGCACTCGAGCTCCAGTGCCCAAGTCCGCGCATCTCGCCTCGACCTTCTCCAACCATGTCCGGGAGGCAAATGGTTCGCCTCCTCCGTTACGGAGGAGCACATCGCAAAACTGCGCAGCGCCGGATATCTTTCCAGCGACATCGCGCACTGGCTGCCCGACAAGGGGCAGCTCATCCCCACCCCCAGGCCCCATGAGAGGGTCGTATTCCTTCCCCACTTCCTCCGCGGACTGGGCTTTCCACTTCACCCCTTTGTCCAGGGGCTCATGTTCTACTACGGCCTGGATTTCCACGATCTGGCGCCGAACTTCATCCTCAACATCTCGGCGTTTATCGTTGTGTGCGAGGCCTTCCTCTGCATCCAGCCCCACTTCGAACTGTGGCTCAAGACCTTTAATGTCAAGCCGAAGCTGGTGAAGGGCACCCAAGTGGAGTGCGGAGGCGCCTTGTTGGGCAAGATGCCCGACGTCATCTGGCTCGAAGGGGCCTTCATGGAGTCCGTCAAGGGGTGGCAATCGGGGTGGCTCTACATCACCGAGCCGCGCGACCCTAAGTGGGCGGCAGCCCCCGAGATCAGATCTGGCATCCCCATGCAGCTCACCTCCTGGAAAGAGAAGGGCTTGCTATGGTGTAATTCGGAGGAGCTGACAGGACTCCAAGCCTGCATCCAGAAGTTGGCGAGCAAGAAGCTCAGGCTTGTCAATGTGGTCCAAGTCAAGCTCATCCGCCGGATTCTTCCGTGCCAAGAACGGGCATTTAAATTGTGGAAGTTCAATCCGGCACAGCACCAGGCATTGAGCGGGCTCTTCGACACGACGTACGAAGGCGCCTGGAGGGTGCTGTTCAAGGGCGCCGAAGCTCCCGCACCCGCCACTGAAGATCACGGATTTCGCTCGCAGCGTCCAGCTTACGAGGTAAGTGATTCTACCCCTTTACGGGACACTTATTTTTAATAATTTGACCCTACGCGGGTTTCAATTTCCCTTTTCCTTTGATAGGACTGGATCAAGAAGGCCGAGCAGATCATCTGTCCGGCTCCCATGCCAGAAAACCCAGTAGACGCCCGCCTAGCGGGGCTGCTGGTTCCGGCACCGCACGTGGTGCCAGAGAAGAAGGCCAAGAAGGTGGCCACGGGCACTCGAAAGAGTTCCCGTTTTCAGGTGTCCGACGACTCCGAGGCGGACTCCTCCCCCGAAGGCAAGGAGGAGGAAGAAGACTCTCTCCCAGAGGAAGGAGAGAGGAAAAGGAAGGCTTCCCCAACAGGGGAGGCCGAAGGGTCCAAGAGGGGAAGGACTATTCCCCCGGACAGCTCCGCCAACGCCAACGTTGGCGACGAAGAGTGGCCCTCAAGGGCCAGGCCTCCGGCAAGATCGTAAGTATCCGGATTCCTGAATGATTTGTAATTTCTTTAGTGTCACACAGTGTCCTTCTAATGTCGCACACTGCCTGCAGTCCGGCCGATGAGGATCTCCCCGCTTCATCGAGCGGGTCGTTGGCTCCGTCGGATGTGGATTCCATCCCGACTGCCTCCACCCCTCGCAATGCCGAGGACGCCGAGGTGGGATCCCAAGAAGGGGCCCATCAGGAGGAGGCTCCGGAGGCGCCGCAAGGCAGCCTCCCGGACTTTGCGCCGGACTCCACGCCGGAACCCGCAGTGTTTCCGGAGTCCAGCAGGCGGCCCCTTCGCAAGAAGGGCAAGACCGTGACGCCGGCGGCCCCCGTCCAACCGGAGGCGCCGGACAAGTTGTTGGAGGCGCTTAAAGGCACTTCCATCGAGGAAGAACACCGCACTATTATGAGTGCGGTGATTCAGAAGGTTCAGCTCGCCAAGAGTGGGCTGACCGAAGCCTGTAGTAGCCTTCTAATAGGCTTTGAGGTAAGAAGTTAAAAATATGCAATGTAATACCGCATAGACAGTAGCCCCTGATGCTCGGTTCGGTGTTCGGAAAGAAAAGCCGGACTGAGGATCTAAAAAAGATATACGCGGGGTTGCTAAAAATTATGTCAATATGGGTTTGCAGGCTGCGCTGCTGACCTCTGCCGCACTGACTGCGGAGATCGGTGCTTTGAAGCAGGACCTCGAGCGGTCCAAGCAAGAGCTCGGCCGTGCCAAGAAGCAACTCGAGGACAAAGAAGGTGAGTAACACCACTTTGAATAGTTACCTTACAGAAAAGGATTTAGGTTGCAATGAAAATAACAAGGATAACGTGGGTACTGCAGGGGCCACAAACGAGGTGGCAACCCTGAAGGAGGCTATGTCCGCGGCCGAACGCAATGCGGCCACGGAACGGGCGGAGCGAGAGAAGCAGGAGGCGCGGGTGGCGGAGGTGCGGCAAGAGCTCCAGGCTCTCATGGAAAAGCATGAGAGTTTGGAGCGCGACTCAAAGACTCGAGAGTCCGAGCTTGCCTCGGCTCTCGAAAGTGCCAAAGCCACCAAGGCCGAGGCCCATAAGGCCCTTCAGGAGGTTGAGGATGTGAAGAAAATAGCGGCGGGTAAGGCATTTTTCATGCAAAGCAAGCATGTTAATGTAAACTACCTGATACTTACCCGAATTCGAAGTTCTCCAGGGGCGTTTGCAGATCTGCCTCGCAGCGTCTCCGATGCCGCCGCATTCTACCGAGCCGAGGAGGGGAGCTCAACGGAGAAGGTCTTCTGGTCTCAGTACGCTGAGGCCGGCCATCCGGTGCCCCCTAGTGACCAGCTGAAGCAGCTGGTCAAGCTCCACAAGCTAGCCGAGCAGGCCATGAAGGGCCTCATAGTCCAGCTGTGGCCTGGAGAGGCCATGCCTGGGAGCTACTTCGGCCTCGTGCGGCAGCTGGTGGATGCGTTCCCCTGGGTGGAGGTCATCAAGCGCTCCGCCTGTATTGAAGGTGCTCGTCGGGCCCTTGCCCGCGCAAAGGTGCACTGCGGCAGGCTGGATGCGGAGAGGCTTATCACTGACGCGCCGCCAGCGGGCAAGGAGTATCGTACGCCCGAGATGTACTATAAGACTGTCCTGAAGGGTGCCCGCAAGATTGCGGATGAGTGCCCCAGAGATGTAATTATTAAGTAAACTCGCAATGTGTTATCCCGTGCACTGAAAACTTTGTTCATATGCGCTAAGCAACGCTTATTGATTTAAAATATTACCTTTTGTGCGGCCGTTTATAAAATCTGAGAGATGGCAAGTCGTCGGCTTCAGCCCCCATGCCACGAGTGCTGGGGTGTTCGGGATAAACTTGAGCACTCTTGTTCCCATTCTTGGGTCCATCTAGGGAGGCACTCAACACAACGAACGAGGCAACCAGACTTATAATGCTTGAACACTCTCACTTAGCCATAGAATTCTATAATTTTAAATTTCGGCGAAGCCCCTAGTATTCGGAAGACCGAGTTCGGGGCGCTATCCACGCCTTTGCCGGACATTATCCGGTTCTTCGCTCGAAGCGGCATAAGTCTTTAGGGACTCGAAAAGACCTCTCGAACAGCAACCAGTCTCTCGCCTTATCATGCCAGTCAGTTTTAGCTTTCTCCACTGAGGCGCTCGCCCAGCTCAACCGGGGCGCAATCGCAGTGGTTCTCCCAGTGCTACCTTAGCCGACAGAACGGAACGTAAGGTACCAAAACATGGGAGCCGGGCAAACCCAACTATTGACCCAAGACATGATTCGGAGCCGATTCATATAATGCTATAAGTTCGGGGTGCCGCACTTGTGAAAGTGTTCGGACTTATCACACCATAATTCGGGGAACATAAGCCCCTGGTGTATTCGGCCGTACCAAAATATACGGGTGCAAGATGTCATTAATGAACATATATGTAAAATAATGCAATTATAGGCAAAAAGTGCTGCATTATTTATTCAAGGAATTCTGCTATGAGTGCGGAATGATACAAATAGTGCGGTAAGCAAGGGATTGGACTAATTAAACATGTCCCCCTCCAGGGGTGGGCTGCGGACTGGTGTATATAATCAAATTTAATGCTCGTAATGGAGACCACCTGAGTGTTCGTCACAGCCTTTTTCCCTCCCTGGCTGTTGCATCGTGAGTTCCACGGGTTCGCCGCCGGACAGGGCCTCTGGTGAACGGTGTCCTGTATATAAAAAGAAGGAAAAAATAAAAACAAAAAGAGCGACACACTTGGGAGCCCCTGGTGTGGTCGAGCCGCACTCTGGGTCTGTTGTGGTCGTGCCCCTCCCCCTATGCCCATGGTATCTTCAGAGTGTAATGATGTACGCGGAGAGCTTGTCTTGCAATCATGCGAGGGCTAGGGTTGGGGCCGCATTGCTACGCTTGCTCGGAACGTGCCAGGTGGTCTTGATTGATGTTGCTCCGGGCGCGTTTGGTCATGTCCGGTCGTTTAACGGCCGGACTCGAAAATTGCCTTAGAAGGCTGTTCTGTACTTCTGCCGCGAGAGCCGCTGTATGTTCCTCCGTTCGGAGGGAGCGTTCCGTATTTCCATTGACCGTGATGACTCCACGAGGGCCTGGCATCTTGAGCTTGAGGTATGTGTAATGCGGCACCGCGTTGAACTTTGTGAACGCAGTTCGTCCGAGCAGGGTGTGATAGCCGCTGCGGAACGGGACTATGTCGAAGATTAACTCCTCGCTCCGGAAATTGTCCGGGGATCCGAAGACCACCTCCAGTGTGACTGAGCCTGTACAATTGGACTCAACACCTGGTATGACGCCCTTCAAGGTCGTCTTTGTAGGTTTAATCCTTGAGGGGTCGATGCCCATCTTGCGCACTGTATCCTGATAAAGCAGGTTCAGGCTACTGCCGCCGTCCATCAGGACTCTCGTGAGGTGAAATCCATCAACGATTGGGTCTAAAACCAATGCGGCGATTCCGCCATGGCGGATACTGGTCGGATGGTCTCTTCGATCGAAAGTGATCGGGCAAGAGGACCATGGATTGAACTTCGGGGCGACTGGCTCCATCGCATATACGTCCCTTAGTGCACGCTTCCGCTTGCTCTTGGGTATATGGGTTGCGTATATCATGTTTACCGTCCGCACTTGTGGGGGGAAACCCTTATGTCCTCTACTATTCGGCGGCCGGGTCTCTTCCTCGTCGTCGCTATGCAGCCCCTTGTCGTTGTTTTCGGCAATTAACTTTCCTGCCTGCTTAAATACCCAACAATCTCTGTTGGTATGGTTAGCTGGCTTTTCGGGGGTGCCATGTATCTGGCATGAGCGGTCGAGTATTCGGTCCAAATTAGACGGACCCAGAGTGGTTCTTTTGAATGGCTTCTTCCGTTGACCGGGTTTAGAGCCTCTAAATCCGGCGTTTACTGTCGTATCCTCATTGTTGTCGTTGTTAACGCGGTGTTTATTTTTGTTTCGACGCGACCTGCCATTGTGGTCCTTAGTATCCGGACTGCCAGCATTTTTGCTGAGGTTGTTGCTGCGAGCTAGCCAGCTATCCTCTCCCGCACAAAAGCGGGTCATTAATGACGTGAGGGCTGCCATGGATTTCGGCTTTTCCTGTCCTAGGTGCCGGGCTAGCCACTCGTCGCGGATGTTATGTTTGAAGGCTGCGAGGGCCTCTGCATCCGGACAGTCGATGATTTGATTTTTCTTGGTTAAGAACCGTGTCCAGAATTGTCTGGCCGATTAATCTGGCTGCTGAATTATGTGGCTTAGGTCATCGGCGTCTAGTGGCCGCACATATGTGCCCTGGAAGTTGTCGAGGAATGCGGCTTCCAGTTCCTCCCAACACCCTATTGACTCTGCGGGCAAGCTGTTAAGCCAATGCCGAGCTGGTCCTTTAAGCTTGAGCGGGAGATATTTGATGGCGTGGAGATCGTCGCCGCGGGCCATATGGATATGAAGGAGATAATCCTCGATCCAAACCGCGGGGTCTGTTGTGCCATCGTAGGATTCAATGTTGACGGGTTTAAACCCTTTAGGGATTTGATGATCCATTACTTTGTCTGTGAAGCATAGTGGGTGTGCGGCGCCTCTGTATTGAGCAATGTCACGATATAGCTCAAGAGAGCGTTGTCTGCTATGTTCGGCCCGACCGGAGTTGCTATATCCGGCGCGACGGTATTCGTCGTGGGTCGTGGGGTGCCCACGTGATCCATAGATAGGTCTGGATTGCCTTGCCTTGTCCTCCAGTATATCCCGCAAGTCCGGCGCGTTCCCTCATGGCTTCGTACTTTTTGAGCGATGCCGGGGTACGGTCTTGGTGGAGGGCCTAGGTGCCTCTCTGTCCCGACCACGGGGTGGTCGGTCTGCCGTATTGTGCGCTGGTGATGAAGGTATATATGCTTCCTCCTCTAGTCGGGGGAGCAACTTGCGTTTTGGGTAACTCTTGGAGGGGCGTTCGAGTTCATACTCTTCGGCCGCGAGGACCTCGGTCCATCTGTCGGCCAGCAGGTCTTGATCAGCTTGAAGCTGTTGCTGCTTTTTCTTTAGGCTGTTCACCGTGGCCATTAGCCTGCGTTTAAAACGCTCTTGTTCGACGGGATCCTCGGGCACGACAAATTCGTCGTCGTTGAGGCCTGCCTCATCTTCGGAGGGAGGCATGTAATTGTCATCCTCTAACTCCTCATCTGCCGCTCTCTCTCGAGGGCTGGCTTCCCCGTCCTCCTGTGCTGAGTTGTACTGGAGGGGGTTGTCTTCGGCACTTTCTGGGGTGTTATTATCTCCGGTGCCGGAATCTCCATTCTTGCTGTGGCGGGATTTAGAGCGGCGCCGCTGACGTCGGCGCTTGGGCTGTTTCTTTAAGGCATCTGCCTCTGCTGCTTCTTCGCCGTCCCCATCTTTTGGGATCTCCACCATGTATATGTCATATGACGAGGTGGTCTTCCAGTGCCCTGTAGGCGTTGGTTCTTGATCGTCTCCGGCATCGTCGTCCATACCGTCGATGTCTTCGGAGTCGTAGTCTAGCATGTCGGTTAGATCGTCGACAGTGGCTACAAAGTGGGTGGTGGGTGGGCTTTGAATTTCTTCGTCGTCCGCATCCCAACCATCCTAGCCGTAGTCCGGCCAGGGTTCTCCGGATAGCGAGAGATGCTTTAGCGAATTTAGGATGTCGCCAAAGGGTGAGTGCTGAAAGATGTCCGCAGCGGTGAACTCCATGATCGGCGCCCAATCTGATTCGATCGGCAGGGGCACAGGAGGTTCGGAGTCCGGCAGGGAGTCCGGCACCTTGGAGTCACGAGCTTTGTAAGGGACGAGATCAATGTTCGGCTCCATCGCCGTGGAAGTTGCAGGTCCCGAGGCGGTGTCCAGCCACCTGTCCTCGATCTGCGCGATCGGCTCCGGACTATGGGTCGGAGCGGATTCATGTGCGGCCTCCAAGGTACTGTCCGGCGGCAGAGTTAGGTCATGCCCATCGGGATAGTGCGGTACGCTCGGCTGCGGCTCTTATCCATCGAAGATCAAGTCTCCGCGGATGTCCGCCGTGAAGTTTAGGCTCCCAAATCTGACCTGGTGGCCAGGGGCGTAGCTTTCGATCTGCTCCAGATGGCCAAGTGAATTGGCCCGCAGTGCAAAGCCGCCGAGTATGAAGATCTGTCTGGGGAGGAAAGTCTCACCCTGGACGGCGTTGTTGTTGATTGAAGAAGCCATCAAGCCTATCGGTGACGACACAGAGGAACTCTCAATGAAAGCACCAATGTCGGTGTCAAAACCGGCGGATCTCGGGTAGGGGGTCCCGTACTATGCGTCTAGGCGGATGGTAACAGGAGACAAGGGACACAATGTTTTTACCCAGGTTCGGGCCCTCTCGATGGAGGTAAAACCCTACTACTGCTTGATTGATATCGATGATATGGGTAGTACAAGAGTGGATCTACCACGAGATCAAGGAGGCTAAACCCTAGAAGCTAGCCTATGGTATGATTGTTGTAATGGTTGTTGTGTCCTACGGACTAAAACCCTCCGGTTTATATAGACACCGGGGAGGGCTAGGGTTACACAGAGTCGGTTACAATGGTAGGAGATCTACATATCCGTATCGCCAAGCTTGCCTTCCACACCAAGGAAAGTCCCATCCGGACACGGGATGAAGTCTTCAATCTTGTATCTTCATAGTCTTGGAGTCCAGCTGACGATGATAGTCCGGCTGTCCGGATACCCCCTAGTCCAGGACTCCCTCACTCGGCTTTCTGATAACAATCGCACCATGCTTGATACTTCTTGTGCTGGCTCTTTTATGATGAAGACTATTGAATTCAGATGGAATTTATTGGATAGAATTAAACGCAACTCTAACGATTGGGACCTCGACGAAGGTAAGGAGTCAGGTATGACACCTAAGTTTGATTGTGTTAAATCTTTTATGGATACCGATATTTTCCGTAAGTTTAGCACTAAATATGGACTTGACTCTGAGATAGTAGCTTCTTTCTGTGAATCTTTTGCTACTTATGTTGATCTCCCCAAGGAGAAGTGGTTTAAATATCATCCTCCCATAGAAGTAAAAGTAGCTGCACCTATTAAAGTTGAAGAAAAGACCATCACTTATAATGATCCTATTGTTCCCACCTCTTATGTTGAGAAACCACCTTTCCCTGCTAGAGTAAAGGATCATGCTAAAGCTTCAACTGTTGTTCGTAAAAGCAATACTAGAACTTATACACCTCCTAAGCAAGTCAAAGTAGAAACTAATATTGCTATTGTTAAAGATCTCTTGTCTGATAATATTGATGGGCATGTCATTGAATTCTCTGGTGAAACTGCTAGAATTGCTAAACCCTGTGATAGAGATAAACATAGACCTGTGGTCGGCGTGCCTGTTATTTCTATTAAAATAGGAGATCATTGTTATCATGGCTTATGTGATATGGGTGCTAGTGCTAGTGTTATACCCATTGACTTATATAAAGAAATTATGCATGATATCGCACCTGCTGAGTTAGAAGATATTGATGTTACAATTAAACTTGCCAATAGAGATACTATATCTGCAATGGGAATTGTTAGAGATGTTGAAGTCTTGTGTGGGAAAACCAAATATCCCGCTGATTTTCTTGTTCTTGGTTCTCCACAAGATAGCTTTTGTCCCATTATTTTTGGTAGACCCTTCTTGAATACTTTTAATGCTACGATAGACTGCAAAAAGAATGTTGTTACTGTTGGCTTGGATGATATGGTTCATGAGTTTAATTTCTCTAAATTTAGTAAACAACATCGTGAGGAAGAATTGCCTAGTAAGGATGAAATTATTGGTCTTGCTTCTATTGCCGTGCCTCCTAGTGATCCTTTGGAACACTATTTGCTAGACCATGAAAATGAGATGTTCATGAATGAAAGAAGGGAAATAGATGAAGTATTCTTTAAACAGGAACCTATTCTGCAACATAATTTGCCTGTTGAAATCTTAGGGGATCCTCCTCCACCCAAGCGTGATCCCGTGTTTGAGCTTAAACTATTGCCTGATAATCTTAAATATGCTTATCTTGATGAAAAGAAAATATATCCTGTTATTATTAGTGCTAACCTTTCAGAGCATGAAGAAGAAAGATTATTGAAAACTCTAAAGAAGCACCGTGCAGCTATTGGATATACTCTCGATGATCTTAAGGGCATTAGTCCCACTCTATGTCAGCACAAAATAAATTTGGAAGCGGATGCCAAACCAGTTCGTGATCCTCAACGACATTTGAATCCTAAAATGAAATAAGTGGTAAGAAAAGAAATACTCAAGCATCTGGAGGCAGGTATAATTTATCCCGTTGCTGATAGTCAGTGAGTAAGTCCTGTCCATTGTGTCCCTAAGAAGGGAGGTATTACTGTTGTCCCTAATGATAAAGATGAATTGATTCCGCAAAGAATTATCACAGGTTATAGGATGGTAATTGATTTCCGCAAATTAAATAAAGCCACTAAGAAAGATCATTACCCCTTACCTTTTATTGATCAAATGCTAGAAAGATTATGCAAACTACACATTATTGCTTTCTAGATGGTTATTCTGGTTTCTCTCAAATACCTGTGTCGGCTAAAGATCAATCAAAGACTACTTTTACATGCCCTTTTGGTACTTTTGCTTATAGATGTATGCCTTTTGGTTTATGTAATGAACCTGCTACCTTTCAAAGATGCATGATGGCTATATTCTCTGATTTTTGTGAAAAGATTTGTGAGGTTTTCATGGACGACTTTTCCGTCTATGGTTCCTCTTTTGATGATTGCTTGAGCAATCTTGATCGAGTTTTGCAGAGATGTGAAGAAACTAATCTTGTCTTGAATTGGGAAAAGTGCCACTTTATGGTTAATGAAGGTATTGTCTTGGGGCACAAAGTTTCTGAAAGAGGTATTGAAGTTGATAAAGCCAAGGTTGATGCTATTGAAAAGATGCCATGTCCCAAGGACATCAAAGGTATAAGAAGTTTCCTTGGTCATGCCGGATTTTATAGGAGGTTCATTAAGGACTTCTCAAAAATTTCTCGGCCTCTCAATAATTTATTACAAAAAGATGTACCATTTGTCTTTGATGATGATTGTGTAGAAGCATTTGAAATACTTAAGAAAGCATTAGTCTCTGCACCTATTGTTCAGCCACCTGATTGGAATTTACCCTTTGAAATTATGTGTGATGCTAGTGATTATGCTGCAGGTGCTGTTCTAGGGCAAAGAATTGATAAGAAATTAAATGTTATCCATTATGCTAGTAAGACTCTAGACAATGCTCAAAGAAATTATGCTACTACCGAAAAGGAACTTTTAGCAGTTGTATTTGCTTGTGATAAATTCAGACTCTATATTGTTGATTCTAAAGTAACTATTCACACCGATCATGCTGCTATTAAATATCTTATGGAAAAGAAAGATGCTAAACCTAGACTTATTGGATGGGTTCTCTTGCTGCAAGAATTTGATTTGCATATTGTTGATAGAAAAGGAGCTGAGAACCCCGTTGCAGACAACTTATCTAGGTTAGAGAATGTTCTTGATGACACACTACCTATTGATGATAGCTTTCCTGATGAACAATTAAATGTCATAAGCAGTTCTCGTAGCACTCCATGGTATGCTGATTATGCTAATTATATTGTTGCTAAATTTATACCCCCTAGCTTCACATACCAACAAAAGAAAAAGTTCTTTTATGATTTGAGACATTACTTTTGGGATGATCCAAATCTTTATAAAGAAGGAGTAGATGGTGTTATTAGACGGTGTGTGCCTGAGCATGAACAGGAACAGATCCTACGCAAGTGTCACTCCGAACCATATGGGGGACACCACGCTGGAGATAGAACTGCACATAAAGTATTGCAATCCAGTTTTTATTGGCCCACTCTCTTCAAAGATGCCCGTAAGTTTGTTTTGTCTTGTGATGAATGTCAAAGAATTGGTAATATTAGTAGACGTCAAGAAATGCCTATGAATTATTCACTTGTTATTGAACCATTTGATGTTTGGGGCTTTGATTATATGGGACCTTTTCCTGCCTCTAATGGATATACACATATTTTAGTTGCTGTTGATTATGTTACTAAGTGGGTAGAAGCTATTCCAACTAGTAGTGCTGATCATAACACTTCTATTAAAATGCTTAAGGAAGTTATTTTTCCGAGGTGTGAAGTCCCTAGATATTTAATGACTGATGGTGGTTCACACTTTATTCATGGTGCTTTCCGTAAAATGCTTGCTAAATATGATGTTAATCATAGAATTGCGTCTCCATATCACCCGCAGTCTAGTGGTCAAGTGGAATTGAGCAATAGAGAGCTCAAATTAATTCTGCAAAAGACTGTTAATAGGTCTAGGAAGAATTGGTCCAAGAAACTTGATGATGCATTATGGGCCTATAGAACTGCATATAAGAACCCTATGGGTATGTCTCTGTATAAAATGGTTTATGGAAAAGCATGTTACTTACCTCTCGAACTAGAACATATGGCATATTGGCTATTAAAGAGCTCAACTATGATTTCAAACTTGCCGGTGAGAACAGGTTATTTGATTTTAGCTCACTTGATGAATGGAGAACCCAACCCTATGAAAATGCCAAGTTGTTTAAAGAAAAAGTTAAAATATGGCATGACAAAACGATACAAAAGCGTGAGTTTAAAGTAGGTGATTATGTATTGCTATACAACTCTCGTTTAAGATTTTTTGCAGGAAAACTTCTCTCCAAATGGGAAGTTCCTTACGTTATCGAGGAGGTCTATCGTTCCGGTGCCATAAAAATCAACAACTTCGCAGGCACAAATCCGAAGGTGGTAAACGGTCAAAGAATCAAACATTATATCTCAGGTAATCCCATAAATGTTGAAACCAATATTATTGAAACCGTAACCCCGGAGGAATACATAAGGGACACTTTCCGGAACGTTTCAGACTCCGAAAAGGAATAGGTATGTGTTACGGTAAGTAAACCGACTCCAAAAACAAATTCTAAGGCAATATTTCTCCATTTTGGGATATATAGAAAAATAGAAAAATAAGTAGCAGTCTAGGGAGGACACGAGGCCCCCACGAGGGTGGAGGGCGCGCCCTACCCCCCTGGGCATGCCCCCTACCTCGTGAGCACCTCGTGTGCCCTCCGGACACCATTTTCTTGCACGATACGTATTTCGGTCGGTAAAAATTCATTATGTATTCTCCCGAGGGTTTTGACTCTCGTATCATGCAAATATCCTCTGTTTTCGTTTTGAGCTGTTTCCGTTGCAGATTTGAGGATTCAGGAGACTCTATCACCTTCTATGAGGGTGAGCCTATGCCATGGAAGGTGGATGACAAGCTTGCATCATCAACAACACCTCCACCGCCAACAACAAAGAAGGAGACATAATCACATGGGTATGGGCACTCCCCTTGTCAACTGCCAAGCTTGGGGGAGGTGCCCCGGTATTGTATCACCATCACAACTCCTATCTTTACCGTTTTTCTTAGTTCGATCCTATTAGTAGTATCTTGATTTAGTAGAATAAAGTCATGGCATGATCTAGTTTTGAAGTTTTGCTTTATGATCCCTCTATGCAATCGAGTCCGTGAGCTATACATATATAATAAAGATTAGTGTTGAGTCAAGGGATTGATTACTTTGCCATGATACTGGGTGAATAACAGAAAAGAATAAAAAGAAACAAAGAGTTCATATTGATCTTATTGAGAGTAATGACTGCACATGGAAAGAGTATGATGATTAAAAAGTTGTTGGGAGTTGGCAAATATAGCTTTGGTCATCGTTGCAATTAATAGGAAGTAATAAGGAGAGAGAGGTTTCACATATAGATATATTATCATTGACATCTTTTATGATTGGGAGCACTCATTAAAATATGACATGCTAAAGAGTTGATGTTGGACAAGGAAGACAACATAATGATTTATGTTTTCTTACATCTGAGATAAAGTATGTTTTCATGGTTCCTCTAACATGCTGAGCTTGCCTTTCCACCTCATGCAAGCCAAATTCTCAGCACCAAGTAGAGATACTACTTGTGCTTCCAAATACCCTTAAACCAGTTTAGCCATGAGAGTCCCCATATCTACCTATGGATTGAGTAAGATCCTTCAAGTAAGTTGTCATCGGTGCAAGCAATAAAAATTGCTCTCTAAATATGCATGACTTATTAGTGCAGAGAAATAAGCTTTGTACGAACTTGTTGTGGACGCAATAAAAGCGACGGACTGCATAATAAAGGTTCACATACAAGGGGCAATATAAAGTGACGTTCTTTTGCATTAAGATTTTGTGCATCCAACCATAAAAGCGCATGGCAACCTCTGCTTCCCTCTGCGAAGGGCCTATCTTTTATTATTATCTTCTATCTTATGCAAGAGTCACGGTGATCTTCACCTTTCCTTCTTCATTTTATCCTTTGGCAAGCCCAGCATGTTAGAAAGAACATGATATATATATCTAATTGGATGTAGGGGAGCATGAATTATTATTGTTGACATTACCCTTGAGGTAAAAGGTTGTGGGGCAAAACTATAAGCCCCTATCTTTCTCTGTGTCCGATTAAAACTCCGTAACCACAAGTATTGTGTGAGTGCTAGCAATTATGAAGGACTAAGTGATAGTTGAGTATGTGGACTTGCTTTTAAGCTCTGACATAGACTCTTTCCGATGTTATGATAAATTGCAATTTCTGCAATGACTGAGGGTATAATTTGTTGGTGCTCAATAAGGTTTCTGATTCATACTTTTGCATTGTGAAAAGATCATCACTTGAACATAAGTAATCATATGACAAATCTATATATGTTGCTGTTATGAGAATAATCATGATGCCTTCATGTTCGTATTTTATTTTTATCGACGCCTCTACCTCTAAACATGAGGACATATTTATTGTTATCGGCTTTTCGCTTGAGGACAAGCGAGGTCTAAGCTTGGGGGAGTTGATACGTCCATTTTGCAACATGCTTTTACATCGATAGTTATCGCATTATGGGCTGTTATTTCACGTTATGTCACAATACTTATGGCTATTCTCTCTTATTTTACAAGGTTTACCATGAAGAGGAGGAATGCCGGCAGCTGGAATTCTGGCTGGAAAAGGAGCAAATATTGGAGACCTATTCTGCGCAACTCCAAAAGTCCTGAAACTCCACGGAATATCTTAAAATAAATAAATAAAAATCGTCGCCAAAGATGAAGGCCAGAGGGCCCACACCCTGCTCACGAGGGTGGGGGGCGCGCCCCTCCCCCCTGGGCGCGCCCCCCTACCTCGTGGGCCCCCTGGTGGCTCTCCGATGCCCATCTTCTCCTATATGAGCTCTTTCGATGAGAAAAAATCATAAGCAACCTTTCGGGACGAGACTCCGCCGCCACGAGGCGGAACCTTGGCGGAACCAATCTAGGGCTCCGGCAGAGCTGTTCTGCCGGGGACACTTCCCTCCGGGAGGGGGAAATCATCGTCATCATCATCACCAATGCTCCTCTCAGCAGGAGAGGGCAATCTCCATCAACATCTTCACCAGCACCATCTCATCTCCAAACCCTAGTTAATATCTTGTATCCAATTCTTGTCTCCAAGTCCGGGATTGGTGCTAGTAGGTTGCTAGTAGTGTTGATTACTCCTTGTAGTTGATGCTAATTGGTTTACTTGGTGGAAGATCATTTGTTCAGATCCTTAATGCATATTAATACTCCTCTGATCATGAACATGAATATGCTTTGTGAGTAGTTACGTTTGTTCCTGAGGACATGGGTGAAGTCTTGCTATTAGTAGTCATGTGAATTCGGTATTCGTTCGATATTTTGATGAGATGTATGTTGTCTCTCCTCTAGCGGTGTTATGTGAACTTCGACTACATGACACTTCACCATTATTTGGGCCTAGAGGAAGGCATTGGGATGTAATAAGTAGATGATGGGTTGCTAGAGTGACAGAAGCTTAAACCCTAGTTTATGCATTGCTTCGTGAGGGGCTGATTTGGATCCATATGTTTCATGCTATGGTTAGGTTTACCTTAATACTTTTGTTGTAGTTGCGGATGCTTGCAATAGAGGTTAATCATAAGTGGGATGTTTGTTCAAGTAAGAAAAACACCCAAGCACCGGTCCACCCACATATCAAATTATCAAAGTACCGAACGCGAATCATATAAGCGTGATGAAAACTAGCTTGACGATATTCCCATGTTTCCTCGGGAGCGCTTTTCCTATTATAAGAGTTTGTTCCGGCTTGTCCTTTGCTACAAAAAGGATTGGGCCACCTTGCTGCACCTTATTTACTTTTGTTACTTGTTGCTCGTTACAATTTACCTTATCACAAAACTATCGATTACCACTTATTTCAGTACTTGCAGAGAATACCTTGCTGAAAACCGCTTATCATTTCCTTCTGCTCCTCTTTGGGTTCGACACTCTTACTTCTCGAAAGGACTACGATAGATCCCCTATACTTGTGGGTCATCAGCCACCTGATTGGAATTTACCCTTTGAAATTATGTGTGATGATAGTCAATATGATGTAGGTGTTGTTCTAGGGCAAAGAGTTGATAAGAAATTGAATGTTATACAGTACGCTAGTAAAACTCTCGATACTACCCAGAGGAATTATGCTACTACTGAAAAAGAATTCTTAGCGGTTGTATTTGCATGTGATAAGTTCAGACCTTATATTGCTGATTCTAAAGTTACTATTCACACTGATCATGCTGCTATTAAATATCTTATGGAAAAGAAAGATGCTAAGCCTAGACTTATTAGATGGGTTCTCTTGCTCCAAGAAGTTGACTTGCATATTATTGATAGAAAGGGAGCTGAGAACCCCATTGCAGACAACTTGTCTAGGTTGGAGAATGTGCTTGATGACCCACTACCTATTGATGATAGCTTTCCTGATGAACAATTAGTGGTCATTAATGTTTCTCGTACTGCTCCATGTTATGCTGATTATGCTAATTACATTGTTGCTAAATTTATACCACCTAGTTTCACATACCACCAAAAGAAAAAGTTCTTTTATGATGTAAGACATTACTTCTGGGATGACCCACACCTTTATAAAGAAGGAGTAGATGGTGTTATTAGACGACGTGTACCTGAGCATGAACATGAACAGATCCTATGCAAGTGTCACTCCGAACCATATGGGGGACACCACGCTGGAGATAGAACTGCACATAAGGTATTGCAATCCGGTTTTTATTGGCCTACTCTCTTCAAAGATGCTCGTAAGTTTGTCTTGTCTTGTGATGAATGTCAAAGAATTGGTAATATTAGTAGACGTCAAGAAATGCCTATGAATTATTCTCTTGTTATTGAACCATTTGATGTTTGGGGCTTTGATTATATGGGACCTTTTCCTGCCTCTAATGGATATACACATATTTTAGTTTCTATTGATTACGTTACTAAGTGGGTAGAAGCTATTCCAACTAGTAGTGCTGATCATAACACTTCTATTAAGATGCTTAAAGAAGTTATTTTTCCGAGGTTTGGAGTCCCTAGATATCTTATGACTGATGGTTGTTCACATTTTATTCATGGTGCCTTTTGTAAGATGCTTGCTAAGTATGATGTTAATCATAGAATTGTATCTCCTTATCACCCGCAGTCTAGTAGTCAAGTAGAGTTGAGCAATAGAGAGCTCAAATTAATTTTGCAAAGACTGTGAATTGATCTAGGAAGAATTGGTCCAAGAAACTTGATGATGCATTATGGGCCTATAGAACTGCATATAAAAATCCTATGGGTATGTCTCCGTATAAGATGGTTTATGGAAAGCATGTCACTTACCTCTTGAACTTGAACATAAAGCGTATTGGGCTATTAAAGAGCTCAACTACGACTTCAAACTTGCGGGTGAGAAGAGGTTATTTGATATTAGCTCACTTGATGAATGGAGAACTCAAGCCTATGAGAATGCCAAGTTGTTCAAAGAAAAAGTTAAACGATGGCATGACAAAAGGATACAAAAGCGTGAGTTTAACATAGGTGATTATGTGTTACTATTCAACTCTCGTTTAAGATTTTTTGCAGGAAAACTTCTCTCTAAATGGGAAGGTCCTTACGTTATCGAGGAGGTCTATCGTTCCGGCGCGGTAAAAATCAACAACTTCGAAGGCACAAGTCCGAGGGTGGTAAACGGTCAAAGAATGAAACATTATATCTCTGGTAATCATATCAATGTTGAAACTAATATTATTGAGACCGTAACCGCGGAGGAATACATAAGGGACACTTTCCAAAATGTTTCAGACTCTGAAAAGGAATAGGTATGTGGTACGGTAAGTAAACCGACCCCAAAACAGTTCTAATGGCAATTTTCCTCCGTTTTGGAATATTTAAGAATTTTGGAAAGCAAGAAGTAATCCGGGAAGGACAAGAGGCCTCCACGAGGGTGGAGGGCACGCCCACCCTTACTGGGCGCGCGCCCCTGTCTCGTGGGCACCTCATGTGCCTCCCGGACTCCGTTTTCTTGCACGTTACTTCTTTTGGTCGGTAAAAATTCATTATATAATCTCCCGAAGGTTTTGACCACCATATCACGCAAATATCCTCTGTTTTCGTTTCGAGCTATTTTTCTTACAGATCTAGAGCATCATGACATCTCCAAGCGCTCCTAAGGACAAGTTTTTCGAGAGGGTTATCAACCCCTATCTTGCGGAGGTGCTGCAACACCCTCAGACCATTGAGATGCGTGAGGGGGTGCTGCACATCCGCGATGTGGAGGGACCAAGGCGTACCGAAAGCGTGGAGACAAAGCTCAAAGATATGGAGCAACAAGTTTTCAAGTGCCAAGGGATAGTGGAGCATGGACTCAACGCCAATCAGATAATGATCGCGGAATTCACCAACAACCACAAGCTAGACGCCAAGAACATTGGGGATACCATCTTCAAGCTTGAAGAGAAAATCGAGCACCTCCAAGCCCAGATCTATGACCTGCAAAACCAAAACTGTGAGTATGAATATAGATTCAAGAGGATGAGTTTGGCTGCAGATTTGAGGATCTCGGAGACTCGATCATCCTTCTATGATGGTGAGCCTATGCCTTGGAAGATGGACGAGAAGCCTACATCATCAACAACTCCTTCTTCACCACCTCCGAGGACATAATCACATGGGTATGGGCACTCCCCTTGGCAACTGCCAGGCTTGGGGGAGGTGCCCCGGTATCGTATCACCATCACACTCGTATCTTTACCGTTTTACTTAGTTCGATCCTTTTAGTAATATCTTGATCTTGTAGATTGAAGTTTTGGTATCAAGTAGTTTTGAGTTTTGCTTTGTGATCTCTTTATGTAATCGAGTCCGTGAGCTATCTATAATAAGATTAGTGTTGAGTCAAGGGCTTTGCTATCTTGCTATGATCTGGAGAAAGTAGAAAGAATAAAAAGAATAAAAGAGTTCATATTGATCTTATGGATAGTAATAACTTCACATATAAAGAGTTTGAGGCATAAAAGTTGTTGAGAGTTGACAAACATAGTTTTGGTCATCGTTGCAATTAATATGAAGTAATAAAGAAAGAAAGGTTTTCACATATAAATATACTATCTTGGACATCTTTTATGATTGTGAGCACACATTAAGTATGACATGCTAAAGAGTTGATGTTGGACAACAAGGAAGACAACGTAATGGTTTATGTTCTCTCACATTTCAGTTAAAGTATATTGTCACTGATCTTCCCAACATGTTGAGCTTGCCTTTCCCCCTCATGCTAGCCAAAATTCCTTGCACCAAATAGAGATACTACTTTTGCTTCCAAATATCCTTAAACCCAGTTTTGCCGTGAGAGTCCACCATACCTACCTATGGATTGAGTAAGATCCTTCAAGTAAGTTGTCATGTTGCAAGCAATAAAAATTGCTCTCTAAATATGTATGACTTATTAGTGTGGAGAAAATAAGCTTTATACGATCGTGTGATATGGAAGTAATAAAAGCGATGGACTGCATAATAAAGGTTCATATCACAAGTGGGAATATAAAGTTACGTTCTTTTGCATTAAGATTTTGTGCATCCAACCATAAAAGCACATGACAACCTATGCTTCCCATTGCGAAAGGCCTATCTTTTACTTTATGTCTTTACATTATGCAAGAGTCAAGGTGATCTTCATCTTTCCCTTTTTCATTTTATCCTTTGGCAAGCACCTCGTGTTGGAAAGATCCTGACATATATATCCAATTGGATGTAAGTTAGCATGAACTATTATTGTTGACATCACCCAAAGGTGAATACATTGGGAGGCAACACAATAAGCTCCTATCTTTCTCAGTGTCCGATTAAAACTCCATAACCACAAGTATTGCGTGAGTGTTAGCAATTGTAGAAGACTATATGATAGTTGAGTATGTGGACTTGCTGAAAAGCTCTATATTTGACTCTTTCTGATGTTATGATAAATTGCAATTGCTTCAATGACTGAGATTATAGTTTGTTAGTTCCCAATGAAGTTTATGAACCATACTCGACATTGTGAATCGATTGTTACTTAAGATGAGAAATCATATTACAAAATCTTTATATGTTGCTGTTATAAGAATGATCATGATGCCCTCATGTCCGTATTTTATTTTTATCGACACCTCTATCTCTAAACATGTGGACATAGTTTTCGATTTCGGCTTTCGCTTGAGGACAAGCGAGGTCTAAGCTTGGGGAGTTGATACGTCCATTTTGCATCATGCTTTTATATCGATATTTACCACATTATGGGCTGTTATTACACGTTATGTCACAATACTTATGGCTATTCTCTCTTATTTTACAAGGTTTATCATGAAGAGGGAGAATGCCGGCAGCTGGAATTCTGGGCTGGAAAAGGAGCAAATATTGGAAACCTATTGTGCACAGCTCCAAAAGTCCTGAAGCTCCACGAAAGTTATTTTTGGAATTAT
This sequence comes from Triticum timopheevii, assembly GCA_963921465.1. Taxonomy (NCBI): domain Eukaryota; kingdom Viridiplantae; phylum Streptophyta; class Magnoliopsida; order Poales; family Poaceae; genus Triticum; species Triticum timopheevii. The sequence continues at coordinate 686,819,752 of OY997274.1, forward strand.
TAAGAATTATTGAGCAAAGGAAGTACCGGAGGGGGCCCACACCCGGCCAGGAGGGTGGGGGCGCGCCCACCCCTACTGGGCGCGCCCCCCTGTCTCCTGGACCCCATGGTGGCCCTCCGGTGCCCATCTTCTGCTATATGAAGGCTTTTACCCTGGAAAAAGTCATAAGCAATCTTACGGGACGAAACTCTGCCGCCACGAGGCGGAACCAATCTAGGGCTCCGGCGGAGCTGTTCTGTCGGGGAAACTTCCCTTTGGGAGAGGGAAATCATCACCATCGTCATCACCAATGATCCTCTCATCGGGAGGGGGTCAATCTCCATCAACATCTTCACCAGCACCATCTCCTCTCAAAACCCTAGTTCATCTCTTGTATCCAATCTTGTATCAAAACCACAAATTGGTACCTGTGGGTTGGTAGTAGTGTTGATTACTCCTTGTAGTTGATGCTAATTGGTTTACTTGGTGGAAGATCATTTGTTCAGATCCTTAATGCATATTAATACTCCTCTGATCATGAACATGAATATGCTTTGTGAGTAGTTATGTTTGTTCCTGAGGGCATGGGTGAAGTCTTGCTATTAGTAGTCATGTGAATTCGGTATTCGTTCGATATTTTGATGAGATGTATGTTGTCTCTCCTCTAGCGGTGTTATGTGAACATCGACTACATGACACTTCACCATTATTTGGGCCTAGAGGAAGGCATTGGGAAGTAATAAGTAGATGATGGGTTGCTAGAGTGACAGAAGCTTAAACCCTAGTTTATGCATTGCTTCGTAAGGGGTTGATTTGGATCCATTAGTTTCATGCTATGGTTAGGTTTACCCTAATACTTTTTTGTAGTTGCGTATGCTTGCAATAGGGGTTAATCATAAGTGGGATGCTTGTCCAAGTAAGGGCAGTACCCAAGCACCGGTCCACCCACATATCAAATTATCAAAGTACTGAACGCGAATCATATGAGCGTGATGAAAACTAGCTTGACAATAATTCCCATGTGTCCTCGGGAGCGCTTTTCTCATTATAATAAATTGTCCAGGCTTGTCCTTTGCTACAAAAAGGATTGGGCCACCTTGCTGCACTTTATTTACTTTCATTGCTTGTTACCTGTTATAATTTATCTTATCACAAAACTATCTATTACCTACAATTTCAGTGCTTGCAGAGAATACCTTACTGAAAACTGCTTGTCATTTCCTTCTGCTCCTCGTTGGGTTCGACACTCTTACTTATCAAAAGGACTACGATAGATCCCCTATACTTTTGGGTCATCAAGCCTCTTTTCTGGCACCGTTGCCGCGGAGTGACGCGCCTTTGGTGAGTGGAACTTGGTAAGGAAACATTTATATAGTGTGCTGAAATTTTCTGTCACTTGTTACTATGGAAACTAATCCTTTGAGGGGCTAGTTCGGGGTATCTTCACCCCGACCAGTAGAGCAAAGAGTTGCTCCTCAACCTACTTAACCTACTGAAAATATTTACTTTGAGATTCCTTCGGGTATGATAGAGAAACTGCTAGCTAATCCTTTTGCAGGAGATGGAACATTGCATCCCGATTTACACCTTATCTTTGTGGATGAAGTTTGTGGATTACTTAAGCTTGCAGGTATTCCCGATGATGTTGTAAAAAGGAAGGTCTTCCCTTTATCTTTGAACGGAGATGCATTGACATGGTATAGGTGTAGGGGAACGCAGCAGAAAACAAAAAATTTCCATCCTACGCACCAGCCCAGGACAACTATGGAGACTGCATACATGGTTAGATCTTTTTCGTTACCAACTCGTAGCGTGGTGGGAAGTAGAGTCGATGACGAACGGTGGTGCAGATCCCCGCAGCTAGGATTTACAACCTCCCAACCGCGAGGATGTATACCCTCATCCGCCACACGGACAGCCCTCCGGGAGGCGGTCGAACGGTCCCTCGGACGGTGTCGCGAACAACCCTTCGGGAGGACCCTCAAAACTCGGACGGTCACTCGGACAGCCCTTCGGGAGGCACATTCGAACTAAGACCGAAACTACGATCTCTCTACAGAGTTGCACACATACGGTGTCATCTATCCGGTAGGGCTTCGCCGTCCAGAACTAGTTCCTGTCGGAACCCAGACAGCCTTTCGGCTCTACGAAACTATTTCACTGGGAGGTAGAGAAGAAGCCAGATCATTGCATGGAACTTGTATGAGAGCAAAGGGATGAGTGCGGAGAGTGCCTCTCCACCTCTATTTATATGAAAAACCCAATGGGTAGGGACACATGAAAAACCGCAAAATGCCCACACTTTATGTCACACATAAAGGGCATAAAGGGCATAAAGGGATGTCAAGTGGAGCCCCATGGAGGAGCTGCACCCTCCAACGTACCACCTTCATGGGGGGCCCCCAAAGGGGGTTCCTTGATCCCCAAGTCCTTCTAGAAGCCTTTTGGGAAAAGCCCCAAAAGGTGGCTTTCCATAAATATCCCAAAAAGCACATTCACTATTCACGACGACATTTTTCAGCGTCCGTTCGAACTGAAAATATTTATGTGGGCTTAGAACATTTCCATTACCCACCAAAATGATTTTCAATGCGTTCCGAAACAATTCCGGTTTAGTGATTTTCATCTGCGAAAAGCATCTGAAGTGGTTTTGGCAGCTCCGGAGCATATCCGGTTATTATCCCAGAAAATTCCAGAAAGCTTCCAGAATGATTCTGGCACCCTCCATGAATTATTAGGCATGTGCCAAAACCAATTTGACTTAATGGTACCCCATGAAACAACTTTTCAGTTTCATCGAAACTCACCCGATGACCTCTCTCTGCGGAACCTTTTCCACTGTCCGAAACTTTTTTGGTGATTTTCTCCGGGAGGGGGAAATCATCACCATCGTCATCACCAACGATCCTCTCGTCGGGAGGGGGGTCAATCTCCACCAACATCTTCACCAGCACCATCTCCTCTCAAAACCCTAGTTCATCTCTTGTATCCAATCTTGTATCAAAACCACAAATTGGTACCTGTGGGTTGGTAGTAGTGTTGATTACTCCTTGTGGTTGATGCTAATTGGTTTACTTGATGGAAGATCATATGTTCAGATCCTTAATGCATATTAATACTCCTCTGATCATGAAAATGAATATGCTTTGTGAGTAGTTACGTTGTTCCCGAGGACATGGGTGAAGTCTTGCTATTAGTAGTCATGTGAATTTGGTATTCGATCGATATTTTGATGAGATGTATGTTGTCTTTCCTCCAGTTTTGTTCGCCTCTCGCCAGTTTATCCTTCCGGAGTGCTCAAGACATCTCGGGAGATTCGTTTGTGTTTGAATTAATTCGAGGTTGTCACCTCATGCAAATATTTCAATCGTTTTGATGCATCATCTATCTCTTCAACAATCCTCTTCAATGGTGTTTTTTAAGTGGACCCTAACCAACAGGTCTTTTCCCAGGATCTTACCTGACTCTTTTAATTCTCCCGGAGTTATTCTCAAATTCTTTGCAAGTGTGACGTAAGAATGGATCCAATCAATCACATGCCTTCTCCAAGATCTCTATCAAATTCTTTTCATTGTTGGCTCAACCTCTCTCGGGAGCGCTTTTCTCATTATAAGAAATTGTCCAGGCTTGTCCTTTGCTACAAAAAGGATTGGGCCACCTTGTTGCACTTTATTTACTTTCATTGCTTGTTACCCGTTATAATTTATCTTATCACAAAATATCTGTTACCTACAATTTCAGTGCTTGCAGAGAATACCTTACTGAAAACCGCTTGTCATTTCCTTCTGCTCATCGCTGGGTTCTACACTCTTACTTATCGAAAGGACTACAATAGATCACCTATACTTGTGGGTCATCAGTGGCAAATGTAGAACTAGCTAGCTAATCACAATAAGGAATCATATTAATTACTGGCCTCGACGCTGCTTCCCTAGGATTTGGGGTGGCCTCGGCAACGCTTCAAGGGTTTGGGGTGGCCTCGACGAAACGCTCTTTTAATTTGGTAAAGTTGGGTGGCCTCGAGAGAGTTTGTTGGGTAGGGGCGCGGCGGGAGGGGGTAGGAGACCGATATCGTTTTTTTCTAGGGTTTGGGTGTCCTCGAGAGTTCTGGTCGAGCGAGAGGGCCGTGGGGTGCTCCCAAGTTATCGCGGTCGAGAGGGGATCCTTCATGTCGACTGCCCCTCATGTCGAAGTTATCGGGGAGGGGGTTATTTCTCCTCTTCTTCCTCTCCTCTTCTTCTCCTTTCTTCCTCTTCTCATTTTCCTTTTCCCTCCCCTTCTTTTTCTTCTTCTTCCTTATCTTCCTAGCTAGATATATAATACTTTTCTAAAAATGTAACTTTTGCATAAATAAAACTTTTTCTTCTTCTTCGTTCTTCCTTCTCTTCCTTCTTTTCCTAAATATATAAAACTTTTCTAAAAATGAAACTAACCTAAAATGTACTAAATCAGAGAACATATATAGATAAAACTAACCTAAAATGTACCCAAATGTAGTAAAAATCTAACTTTTATATGCACAGAGAACATACGTACATACATACATAAAAATCTAACTTTTATATGCACAGAGTACATTTTTATAAAAATGCAAAAACAAATCATCATATATATGAACAAAAATCTAAAAAAAATCTAAAAACAGAGGAGAGGACAGGGGGGCGGCGCCGGCCTGACCAAGGAGAGGTGCGGCGTGGTCGGGGCAGAGGCACGGCACCGGCGTCGGTGTAGAGGGCGGCGACGACGGCGTGGTCGGGGCAGGGGCGATGGCGTCGACGGGGCAGAGGGCGGCGACGGCATCGACGCGGCAGGTCGGGGGCGCGGCAGAGGCACGGCGAGGGCGCGCGGCGTGGTCGAGGGGCAGGGGCGACGGCGGCATGGTCGGGGCAGGGCGATTGCATCGACGGGGCAGAGGGCGGTGACGACGTCGATCGGGCAGGTCGGGGGCGCGGCAGAGGCACGGCGAGTGTGCACGGCGTGGCGAGGGGCAGGGGCGACGGTGGCGTGGTCGGGGCTGGACAACGGCGGCGTTGTCGGGGGCGCGACAGAGGCACAGCGAGCTTGGGCAGCCTGGCGGCGTCGTCGGAGGGATCGAAGAACTGACAAAATTTTCATAAGTGCTGACTTATATAGCAAAGCCATTGGTACCGGTTGGTGGCACCAACCGGTACCAATTCCACGGAAGCAGAGGCCTTTGGTCCCGGTTGGTGGCACCAACCGGGACTAAAGGGTGGCATTGGTACCGGTTGGTGCCACCTACCAGTACCAATGCCACCCTTTAGTCCCGGTTGGTGCCACCAACCGGGACTAAAGGCCTTGCGCTGGCACGGTGTGGTGGGATGTTTAGTCCCACCTCGCTAGCTGAGGAGCGGCCGCACCTGTTTATAAGCACTGTATTTATGAATTTTATTTTATGATAATTCTTTTTGCTATTAAAATTTCTAACAAAAGAACTTCTTTATGAAAATTCTTTTTGCTTTTAATGATTTTGAACAGAAAATACTTTGATATTTTTACTTGCATCAGTTTGATATAATTTTAGTTTCAATAATACTAGAGGTTGCTTATAATGTTTTGAACAGAAAATACTTTGATAATTTTAGTGTCATAAATTTTATTAATGTTATTAGAATTTATTTTATTTTGTTTCTACTTATATATTTTATTAAAGTTTATATAATTTTGTTTCAAATAACTTATTTATTTTATTTTATGATAATTCGTGTACAAAACGGACAATCTGTTTCGAAGTATCGGGGTTTCATACGGAAACTGGTCTGTTACAAAGGGATTTCATTTTTATGAACTTATTTGAACTCCGTAGTTTTTCTGTGTTCAAAATGCACCATCCAAAGTCACATCACCAATTTTCAACCCTTTCTGACTTCATTTGTTATTTTTCATGCATTTACTGATTATTTTGAGCTACAAGACCATGAAATTGAAAAGCATTTGAAATGAACTCTAAAAAGGTTGAAAGTTGGCATGATATCATCATTTCACCAACATAGCATGTGCAAGAAAGTAGAGAGGGTTACGGCAAAAATTGGATGCATTTCGTGTACAAAACGGACAATCTGTTCCAAAGTATCAGGGTTTCATATGGAAACTCGTCTGTTACAAAGGGATTTCATTTTTTTGAACTTATTTGAACTACATAGTTTTTCTGTGTTCAAAATGCACCATTCAAAGCCACATCACCAATTTTCAACCCTTTCTGACTTCATTTGTTATTTTTCATTCATTTACTGATTATTCTGAGCTATAAGACCATGAAATTGAAAAGCATTTGAAATGAACTCTGAAAAGGTTGAAAGTTGGCATGGTATCATCATTTCACCCACATAGCATGTGCAAGAAAGTTGAGAGGGTTACGGCAAAAACTGGATGCACTTCGTGTACAAAACGGACAATCTGTTCCAAAGTATCAGGGTTTCATATGGAAACTCGTCTGTTACAAAGGGATTTCATTTTTTTGAACTTATTTGAACTACATAGTTTTTCTGTGTTCAAAATGCACCATTCAAAGCCACATCACCAATTTTCAACCCTTTCTGACTTCATTTGTTATTTTTCATTCATTTACTGATTATTCTGAGCTATAAGACCATGAAATTGAAAAGCATTTGAAATGAACTCTGAAAAGGTTGAAAGTTGGCATGGTATCATCATTTCACCCACATAGCATGTGCAAGAAAGTTGAGAGGGTTACGGCAAAAACTGGATGCACTTCGTGTACAAAACGGACAATCTCTTTCGAAGTAACAGGGTTTCGTACGGAAACTCGTCTGTTACAAAGGAATTTCATTTTTTTTTAACTTATTTGAACTCCATAGTTTTCTGTGTTCAAAATGCACCATTCAAAGCCACATCATCAATTTTCAACCCTCTCATGAATAGATAAGTGACCAAATTAATAGAAGTTCATCATCACATTAAAACCAAAGTACATACATAGTTCTCATTGAACAACATATAGCTCTCTAGAGCATCTAATTAAACCATACATTGAAATTATGTAAAACATTTCAATGCAACAACAAATGCGATCATAATCGCAACCAAGGTAACAACTGATCCAACTGCATAATGATACCAAGCTTCGGTATGAATGGCATATTTTCTAATCTTTTTAATCTTCGACTGCATTGCATCCATCTTGATCTTGTGATCATCGACGACATCCGCAACATGCAACTCCAATATCATTTTCTCCTCCTCAATTTTTTTCCCTTCAAGTAATTGTTTTCTTCTTCAACTAAATTTAACCTCTCGACAATAGGGTCGGTTGGAATTTCCGGTTCAACAACCTCCTAGATAAATAAAATCTATGTCACATTGGTCAGCATAATTGTCATAAACAATAAATGAACCAAATAGTTATCAAAAGATAATATATATCACATCTGAATCATAGACAGGACGAGGGCCGACGGAGCGGATACCAAAACCATCGCACTATATAATAACAAGGAATAATAAAAGTAAGAAAAATTAGACAAGTATCTATCTGAAGTAAGAATTTTTTTCTTTCAGAAAGAAGATAAGAACAAGAGGCTCACCACGGTGGTGCCGGCGACGAGATCGGCGCGGGCGATCGACGACGGAGAAGACGGGGACGGGACGTGACGGACCGCTAAACCTAGACAAATCTCTGGCAAAATGAAGCTCGGAGGTCGAGTTTCGAGAGGAGAAAGATTAACTAGTGTGGCTCGGACATTTCATCGAACACCTCATGTGCATAGAAGGTGTGCTAGAGCACCCAAATGCCCTCCCCTCACCGGCTAGAAAAAGCAGAGCACTGTGGAGTGCTCTGCTGTGGCGATGGGGTATATATAGGCAACTCATTTGTCCCGGTTCATGGTAGAAACCGGGACTAAAGCCCGGTAATTTGTCCCGGTTCAAGCCATGAATCGGGACCAATTGTTGTGGGCCAGGAGCGAGGACCATTGGTCCCGGTTCGTGCCTAAAACCGGGACAAATGGGTCCAGACGAACCGGGACCAATGCCCACGAGGCCCCGGCCGCCCCCCTGGGCTCATGAACCGGGACTAATGCCCCTTATGGGTCCCGGTTCGTGAAGAACCGGGACTAATGGGCTGGCCAGGCCCGAACCAAAGCCCTGTTTTCTACTAAACCAAAGCCCTGTTTTCTACTAGTGAGGCATTGCACCTACGGGCGCTCTCCTTTGCTTCCCGGAGACACCCATGGCAGCAACACTCCTCTATGGCGTTCGCCTCTGCCTCACATCGCTGGCGCTGCTCCTTCGGCCTGTTTGCAGTGGTACTCCTCCACCTCGACCATGGATAGGAGGTGGATGTCGTCTCCCGCGCCCACTGCGTCCACCACCTTGAAGCCGCCAGCAGCGTATCGGGCGGTTGAGTCTACTCCCCCCCCCTCTTCATCCTCCTCTCTGCCCGTGTCCGGAGAGCTCGACGGCTCGCTGTCGGCGATGCCTTCTCAGTGTCGTTCCTGGACGATGGGAGCTGCGTGGCTCTGTCGCACGTAGCATCGCCGGCCATGCATATCCTCCTTCTTGTACCAATCGCCAACCGCATCGTAGCACCGATGGTTGCCGGTCGTAACAGCATGGCCTCGCCATACGACAACTTGCAACAAGGGACCAAGGGGGTGGAAGAAGTGGCAGATATGTTTGAGGAAGATGACATCGTTGACAAGGATCTAACAGCTAGGCTTTGACCAATCGAAAGGGGATTGGGGTGACCGATCAGGAGCTAGGCTGGTCAGCCACCGCCCCCCTCCCACCTCCACCCCCTCAACCGCACAGAAAAAGAGAAAGAAACTAATGGCCAAAAAATTGTGATTGGGCAAATAAATTGTTAGTCGGTAAAAAAATGATGTCCACGGATCAGTTCCCTCAAAATTAAAAACAAAGGTAATGCTAAAAGTCTAATCCGATCTTTAATCATGACAAATCGAACGTTTTTATTGCAATTTGCGTTGCCGCAAGAATAAAAGAATTAGTTTGCAATCATGACAATTTCTGATAATAAAAGGAACCGAGATGAATTTGTCATGTTTGCCAACTGCCATCCTCGGCAAACATAAAGTGTCATAAAAACATTTGATTTTTCATGTAAAAAATCTGACGTTAAGATTTGTAGTTGTGTCACAAAAAAAAAATAGACGGTACGATGAGGCAGACTACAAGCTGCTAGGTTGCGTCCGATCCTGATTCAACGGTGCTGATTCCGTGGCGTGTGTCTGTGTGGTTCGCCGGCCGGCCCCTTCCCCTCGCTCCGAGCTCTGCTGCTCCGGGCGACGGCAACGGCGGCGGCGTCCACCGGCCCTGGTCTGCCCCTCCCCTCCTAGCCTCGCTTCCCCCCTCCCTCTCCTCCGCCGCCGCCTCTGCTACCCCTCACTCAAGATCCCAACCCTAGCGACAATGGGCGGGCAAGGGCAAGGAGGAAGACGGGAGGGGGATTCGAACCACACAGAGAATGAGCAAGGAGGAGGCTGGCAAGTGGCCGGCGGCATCTCCTCAGCGGCGCCGACCAGATGCCCACTCTCCTCTCCACCTCGCGAAGGTATGCTGTAGCTGAAATCGGTGTTCCGTTAATTTCAGAAGTCACCGTGTTATTCAGCAGAAGCCATGGGAGCAGAGCAGATGGATTTCAAGAATTCTCACAGTTTACCAACCAAAGAATCATGAACTGTTAGTGATTATTTTTTCCAATCATTAACAAAACGCGGTTTGCTAATTTTGTCACCGCATATTACCATTTCAATTTCAAGCAGACAGCACAGACAAGTGGGATTAGAACTAATTTGTTTGCAATGGTTGAGATGGACACGCATAGATAGATACTAGCCCCGTTCTTAAATATTTGTCTTTTGTAGAGATTTCAACAAGTGACTACATACGGAACAAAATAAGTGAATCTACACTCTAAAATATGTCGATATACATCCGTATGTGATAGTCCATTTGAAATCTCTAAAAAGAAAAATATTTAGGAACTAAGCGCCTTCGTTCCTAAATATTTGGTCCTCGGTTACTAAATATTTGTTTTTCTAGAGATTTCAACAAGTGACTGTACATACAAATCAAAATGAGTGAATCTACACTCTAATATATACATCCGCATATGGTAGTCCATTTGAAATCTCTAAAAAGACAAATATTTAGGAACGGAGGGAGTAGATTATAAGCGCAACTACTCTTTTTTCCCCTCTTCTTGTACCTTCTGCCTAACTCGACCACTTGATCATGTCGGCACATGTAGTCTACCTCCCCAGTACACTATGTTGGTGTTGATTTGGATCACATTTTTATTTGAAAAGGAGGATGATCCCGGCCTTCTGCATCAATCGATGCATGCAGCCATATTTTATCACATGATGTATAAACTTTGCAATGTTCCAATTATTGGTGGGGCTTGTCACCAAATACAGTACTTTATCCATCGGTCGGTACCGCGTCATGATTGCTGGTGTATTTGTAACTAGTCAGACTACAGACATACTGTATATAGTGTAATGACATTCTCTGCTTTTGTCAACTCTCGAACGACATCTGAACTTTCTCCGGAGGCCAACTTGTAGGAGCAATAATTAAGAATGCAGGAGGAAGTTGTATGGTACCTTCCATCATATTCCCCTTGTATATATCTTCAGAAGATCTGGCATCCCCAATATCATCCCCTCTCTCCCCTAGACTGTATACCTTCGTGAAGGCTGGACAGCAGCGCTTGGATATATCTCCAGGTAACTATCGTACCAGCTTAATTTGAACCTATCTCAGCTTAATTGGGCGTGTAATCTAGGATACTACAGTCTTTTTTTTTGATAAAAGAGAGCATTCTCTCCGATTTCCATTAAGAGAAATCATCAAGTCTTGCTACAAGAAAGAAAAGAGAGAAACCACCAAGCATGACACTCCACTCCCCTACGAAATACTTTTTGCAAGATTGAGGAAGAAGGAGAAGCCATCCCTTCCCCTCCCCGGAACCCTCAAGGCAAGAAAGAAATCTACGGGAGTGGTCCGAGGCCTGAATTCATGAAAATCCAGCCCCCAGAACGTTAACAACTCTGTTATAAGAACAGAGGCTACACCAACACTACAGTCTTAACATAGGTGCTTACAAGACCACCCACTTGTCTTAAACCAGCAAAACGAAGCAAGCCAGAATGAAATGACAGGAACAGAAATCTTCGCAGCAACGAGGTCTTCCTGTAGTCACCCTTCAATCCTTCCGGTCTTCAGGCGCCACCCATGAGCTGCTTTGAATATTTCTTCTGCCACCTCACTTACTAGCTAGCCTCCATCAACTTATTTCTTGCGGGATTTGTCTGCAAAATATTCCAATCATTTAAGTTTTTAAGAAACAGAGTAACAGGAACACAGGGGTCATTCACCCTATTGTTGTCAAAGATCACACTATTTCTAAGTTTCCAAATAGTCCAGCAGATCGCTCCCGTAGGAGCAATAATTGAGAATGAAGGAGAAACTTTTATACCTTCCGTGACTCCCCTTGTATATATTCAGAAGATCTGGAATCACCAACATCATCCCCTCTTTCCCATAGATTGTATACCTCAGGGAAGACTAGGCAGCAGCTCTTGGATATATCTCCAGGTAACTACCACACCTTCTTAATCTGAACCTATCTACGCTTAATTGGGCGAGTAATCTAGGATACTCTAGTACGTCTGTCCTCGAAGCTTTATGTTTCCCGTCAGAATGCTTCCAACCTATGCTTGGTGGATTGGAAGGCATGGTGAACTATGAAAGTAAAAACAATGTCATTTGCAGGTTGATGCGCTTGCGCCTTGAAGACCGCCCCATGAGGTCTGAAGCCGATCAGTAAAAAAAAATTTAGTGTTGATCCATGGCGATGCGTTGGTCGGAGATAATTAGGAAATTCAGGCGTATAGGCTGATGCGCATGCCCTCTCAAGACTGGCGCTAGCAACGACTGCCTGCTATTTATTCATTCCTCTGCTGCTTCTGCTCCTGCAGGTACTTGACAGCAATAATTTACAAGTATAATTAATTTTCTCCATAGAGAGTATTATTTACTTCTACGTACTTGGTGTGCATTACCCACTGAATTTCTCTTGATTCCTTCAGGTCCTCACACACATTGCAGATCACTGATACATCGGCTTGCATAGGAGGAGGAGAAGATGGACGTGCTCCTCAGCACGGCGCAATGGGTGGTGGGCAAGGCCCTGACCCCCATTGCCGATGGTTTGCTGAAGGCTTGGGATGCTACCAACAACTTGGGACTCAACATCGAGGCCCTGCAGATGGAACTGCTACTCGTGCAGGCCACGCTCGAAACCGCCAGTCGCAAGCAGATCGGTGGTGAGGCCACGGAGAAGCTTCTGGGGAAGTTGCAGCACTCGGCGCACTGTGCAGAGGATTTGTTGGATGAGCTGGACTACTTTCGCATCCACGACGAGCTCCATGGCACATACGACGCCGTGGACCAGCATGCCAAGGGCGGCGTCCATGACCTTGCTCTCAATGCTCATCACACCTTGAAAGGTTGTTGCAAACAGCTTGGTTGTGCTTGGTCACATGCTAGGAAGAGGCCACGTGACGATGCCTCAACACCAAATGCCAATCAGGTTGATGAGGAGGAGGTCACTGGACGCATACCGAAGCTTGGTAAACTCCTCCCTTGCTCATCTTCTTCACATGTTCACGGTTATAATTATGGCCAGTCAACTCTTTGTGGTGCACCAGAAAGAGAGCATGTGGAAGAAACACCAATGTTGAGGTTTAATAGGGTTGATGTGTCTGAAAGAATGAAGCACATTGTAGAGCAAATGAAACCTGTGCGTAAAGAAGTTACCAAGATTCTGCAGTGTTGTGACCGTATGACTGTCCCAGATATTGCCCAGACTCGTCTCATCACCACTAGTCAGAGTATAGAGCCAAAACTATATGGGAGGGACCATATCACGAATACGATCATACATGATATGACCAAGGGCAAATACCATAGAAAGGGTTTGAGTGTGTTTCTGATTGTCGGTCCAGGTGGAATAGGGAAGACAACTCTAATACAACACATATACAGAGACCAACAAGTTCAAAATCATTTTCAAGTACTTATTTGGGTATGTGTGTCGCTCAGTTTCAATTTGAATAAGCTGCTAGAGGAGATTAAAACAAATATCCCTCCAGTTGAAGGTGAAAAAAATGGTAGAGCCGAAGAGTTGATTGAACAGAGATTAAAATCGAAAAGGTTCTTGCTTGTATTGGATGATATATGGGGGTGTAGTAATGAGGATGACTGGGAAAGGTTATTACTACCAGTCAAAAAATCACAAGAAACTGGTAGCATGATTCTAGTCACAACTCGGTTTCCAGCAATAGCAAAGATGGTTAGAACAGCTGACCATTCAATACAGTTGGAAGGTATAGAATCTAAATATTTTAGGGAGTTATTCCATGCATTTGTCTTTGGTGATGATCAATGTAGAAGGGATCACACCTTTTTGCTTCAAGTTGGAGAAAAGATTATGCTAAAACTGAAGGGATCACCACTTGCAGCAAAAACTGTTGGTAGATTACTGAGGAAGGACCTTAATTTGCGTCATTGGAGAAGGGTCCTAGAAATTAAAGAATGGGAGAGGCAGACCGGTGTTAATGAAATTATGCCTGCCTTGAAGCTTAGCTATGACTATCTCCCTTTTCATCTGCAACAATGTTTTACCTATTCAGCATTGTTTCCTGAAGATTTTCACTTCAGTAGCAGCCAGCTGATCAACTTGTGGATAGGACTAGACATCTTACAACTTGGTGCCCGAAACCAAACATTTGAAGATATAGGTTTGAGCAATTTAAAAGATTTGGCCACACATGGATTTTTCAGAGAAGAGGAAACTAATGGTAATTCATATTATGTCATGCATGACCTGCTACATGATTTAGCATTGCAAGTTGCATCTCATGATTGTATTTGTTTGCATAGCTCCAACGTGGGATCAGTTGAAGTTCAACCATCCATTCGTCACTTGTCTATCATTATAGATGATGATACAGTGTCTCATAAAAACTTCAAGATTCAACTGAGAAAGCTGAAGACAATGTTGAATATTAAACAGTTGCACACTTTGATGTTATTTGGAAAAATGGATGAAAGTATTGCGAACGTTTTGGGTGATTTGTTTAGAGAAGCAAATACTCTTCGTGTTCTCCATTTAGTTGACATGCCATATTCTGTGGAGTCCATTTTGCATAACTTCTCAGCACTTCTCCACCTAAGATACCTATGTTTGGGGACAAAGTATGGTAGGGAGATTCATTTGCCACTTGCCATTTCTAGACTTTATCATTTAAGGATTTTGGATCTTGGTTGGTGGTACAGTTGTTGTGATTTACCCAAAGACTTGAGCAACCTTGCAAAATTGCATCATTTTTATACCCCAAGTGATGAGCTTCATTCAGGTATCTATAATGTGGGGAATCTCAGACTCTTAGAAGAGTTGAAGGTATTTAGAGTCAATAAAGAAAGTGAAGGATTTGAACCAAAGCAACTAGAGCATTTGACTGAATTACGGGAGCTTGGCATCTATAACCTTGAGAATATGCAGACAGAAGAAGAAGCATCCAAAGCAAATTTGATGGAGAAAAACTATCTGGAGAGGTTAACATTAGATTGGGATAGTAGGCGGTCTAATACCGAGCCTGTTATGGAAGCAGTTGTCCTTGAGAGCCTTCAACCACATAGATACCTTCAAGAGTTGTGCATCAAAGGGCATGGATGCCCTTCTTGTCCAACATGGCTGGGGGATGATCTTGCCGTTGAAGCTCTTCAATCTCTTCATCTCTCTGGTGTTTCTTGGCAATGTCTCCCTTCTTTAGGGAAGATGTTTGATATTCGTAAACTAGTATTGGAGTATATTGCCACAATAAAGCAGTTTGTTATAGAGCAAAGCTTTTGCAGGCTAATAAGGCTTGAACTTGTTGGCTTGGGTTGTTTTGAAAATTGGGTACTATCACATGACACTCAACATATGTTTCCTCTTTTGCTAGTCCTGATTATTAGAGACTGCCTTAAACTCTTGGAGTTGCCATTTTCAAACCACACTGACATTGATTGTTTTCCTGAATTGCAAGAGCTTCAGATAGAGGACTGTCCAGAATTCTTGTTGGTGCCTATCCCCTGGACTGAAACATTGAGTTCTGTTAAAATACGAGGTGTGAAGTTACTACAGATGTTTTCGTACGACTCAAAGTCATCCTCTGTGTATATTTTTGGGAAGGATGATTTGCAAGGCTTAGACCAAGTGCTAGCATTCAATAAACTGGTAGGCCTCGAGTCACTGAATCTCGTGGAGTGCCCACCTCTGGAGCTGAACCACCTTTTGATGCTAACCTCACTGAAGAAATTGGTTGCAGAGAAATTAGATAGTGTGGTCGTGCCAGCAGGTGGTGAAGGTGATGTGGAATGGCAACACCCTCTTGAGCATCTTGTGGTCCAGGATTTACATGGTGCTGCTAGTGGTAAGGACTTGACAGAGCTTCTCACGCACCTCCCAAGGCTCTCCCAATTGGAAATCAGAAATTGTAAAAATATAACACAACTGGCAGTGGGGGTGGATATGCAACAAACAACGTCAGATGAAGATGGGTTGCTCCTCTTCTCGGCTCATCTCTCTGACTCAATGCAGGAGTTGTACATCCGCTTTTGCCCAGAGCTGGTCCTAGTTGACACCCCTTCAATTGTTCTTCCTATCAGGGGAGGAGGAGGCCTCCAAGCACTGCGATCCCTCCAGAGGTTACGGATTTTCGACAGCCCAAAGTTCTTCCTATCTGCCAAGAGCTCGTTTTCCTCTCCTTACTGTTGCCTTTTTCCATCCTCCCTGCAACACCTTGAACTTAATGGTGTGGAAGGCATGGGGACGCTGGAGCCACTCTCAAACCTCAGCTCCCTCACTGAATTAATATTGAAATCTTGTGGAAATGATCTAATATGCAAGGGTCTGGGGCCTCTCCTTACTGTCGGGGGACAGCTCAGGAGATTAATCATCTATGGCAGCCCTAGATTCTTTGCTGGATGGGATCCCAATCCCATGCGGGTTCTGCAGGATGGAGGAGGAGAAGAGCAGGAACTGCACCAGCTTGTTTCCCCCCTGTGTTCATCCAAACTGCAGAAGCTCCGGACGGACGAGGCCATGGGACTCCTTGATGTGCCCATCTGCAGCTTCCTGTCTTCCTCCCTCATTCACCTGGACCTTTCTGGGACTTGTAAAATGGAGCGCTTCACTAATGAGCAAGAGGACGCCCTTTGCCTCCTCGCCTCACTCCAGCAACTCGAGTTTTCGAGATTTGACAAGCTTCAGCACCTGCCTGCAGGGCTGCACAAGCTTACCAACCTCAAGCGATTAGAGGTCGATTCATGTCCGGCCATCCGGTCACTGCCCAAGGATGGCCTCCCCAAATCACTGCAAGAATTAAGTGTCTGCTGGTGTGGCAACAAGGAGCTAAAACAACAGTGCAGGGGGTTAGTGGGAACCATTCCAAAAATCATGCTAGACTGATCCAAGGTAACATAATTATATTTGACTGTGTTTTCCACCTCACCCTTTTCTTGGATTAATTCTCATCACCATTGCTTCCATCTTACTATGCACGCAGGCCTCTGCTTTGGAGTTCCCTTGTACATTCCTCTAGCCTTGTGTAACTCAATTCTTTGCACACATGCATGACATGGGGATCTTGTGGCCATCTTCCTTCATGTACATAAATCTAGTAAGTACATCTAAAGTAGAACCTCACTCCTTATGTACAGTACCAATTATGTCAACTTCCACTTCTTAACAATTTACAGTCAGTGCCTTCTGCAATTTTGCAAGTTTTAATTTTTTTCCTAAATGAAAATTGCAAAAGCTGTCATGTAATTACCATTTATTTTGGTTCTTTGTGTAGGTGTTCGTTCGTGCTCCACATTTTGCGTTTAAATTTGGGTTCTTGACATTCATCGAGACTTGGTAGTCTATTTGGCCCGTCTGAGTGTCAGGATCAACATATCAGTATGGCATGAGCATGGAATACAAATGAGACTTTGGGATCATTCTATTGATGTTAAGGTGAGCAGTTTCTTCACACTGATGCATTGCTATAAATACCAGATACTCTTCTATTTATCATTTTTGTTGGCTTGATGTGCAGGAGTTCATATGTTTGTTCTGGTAGCTTCTGGTCACTTGTGTTTACATTTTGTCGAAAACTCACGAAGAATTGGTGGTTTACCGGGGAAGTTCATGTTTAAGGATCGAAAGATCATTATTGGCATACTTGTGGAAAACAGTGAGATTTCTGTGTTGTGTTACTAATAAGTTTTGCAGTTTTTCAACTCAGTCTACATTCTACAGTATTAGGTAGTATTTTTGCCTTCATTGTAATCGTTGTTGTGAATGAAATTTAATGGTGTATAGGGTCTTCAGAAGAATACGCCGGACATCATGCCAGTGCACTATTGGAGGCAATTCAGGTCACTGTTATCGTTAAATAGGTATGCCCAACATGTTCTTCATTTGCATGGAAATCAACAATGAAGTAGTATCTTCTGACCAGTCAACACTAAATTAGAATGTCACTTCTCGAAAAGATTTACTTGTTGCACGACTGCTTACATATCAACTTTGTCTGGTTGGTGATGAATCTGCAAATGCCTCACTCTTATTGTTTGTTTCCCATTTCAATCAGATGCAATACCGTTGGTAGATATGATGCTAATTGTATATGATTTTACTTATTTATGTAGAGCAGCCTCCTTGGAAGCAAAGGCCATGTTTGAATCATGCTTTCCTCTGCAACTGCAGCAGCCATGCGCAAACTGTTCTGCCCGGTGGATGCAGATTCAGCTGTTGCAAGTGCTACTGCACCAGTAGCAAAAATAGTTGTTGAATTGCATTGTGCACACTCGTGGGTATCCTCGAATTTAGATGCATATATGAAGTCCCTCACCTTGTGATGTCCTTATTGGCTTATTCCCCATTCATTCTTCCTAGGCTGCAGTGAAGCAAATGCATCTTCAGCACGAGAATCCAACCAGGCCAATCCTCTTTACCTCCATATGGTGTGTGCTAGCATTTTGTTCATTTTGTATCATCCTTGGCAGAATGGTGAAGAGTGCTTAATTACGATTTTTTGGTCGGTCCTTTTGCCAGCAGATCAAAGGTAGTCGTTAACTGGTGAGAGTTTCTTTACCAACAGTAGGATGCTGCTCTTGTACGGCTTGTGTGGAGTCTTGCCACTCACTGCTGGAGCATGGACACAATGGAAACAGGGCGGAGGGGCATGGAAGAGAAGAGGGCGATGACCCCCAGACCCTGGATGTGGAGGAAGCCGGCGGTTGGTAGTTGCAAAGGGTGGATGAGGTGGAAGAGGAGAGTGTCACATGCTCAGGTGGAGGATGAAGGCTGTCATCAGGAACCGCCATGTACTGCAGTTTGGCATGCTCTTTGGAAGGGGCAAACAAACATCTTGGGATTCCTCTGTTTCTTTGAAAACAGAGGAATAACAAATGGGTCTGATGCCACACTCAGGACTTATCCATTCAACGACGGTGGCTGCTGCTGTCGGCGGCGGCTGCTGCTGTGTGCGGGAGCAGATGGAGAATGAAGGCTATATCATGAACTATCATTTATGCATGTTTTTCTAAGGGTAAACAAAAAACAATGGGGGAGTTTGTTTTGTCATGGGGTCTGATCCCAGGCTCAGGACTTGTCCATTCAGCAACGATGGCATTCGTCAGTAGTAGTAGTTTTTCCTTTTTTTTTTTTGAGACCAGTGTGGAATCAGTGGTAATAGTAGACTAATTCAGTAGCTGTTGAAAAACTTGCAATCAGAGAGATTAAATAACCATCATTCTTCTCCCTCTGTGTTTATGCATAAATAGGTTATGTCTTCATTTTGATTTGGAAACAAAAATATTATTCCTTCCATACATACATGGATGTAGACGCATTTAGTAGTTGTTTGGGTTACAACTCGTACAACACAAATATTCTGTGGTGCATTCAGCAACAATTGAAACATAAATATTCTGTGGTGCATTTAGAAAAACGACTTTTAGTACCGGTTCGTAAGGACCTTAAGTACCGGTTCTGGAAACCGGCACTAAAGGGTGGGGACTAAAGGTCCCCCCCCCCCCCCCCCTCTTTAGTCCCGGTTCAACACGAACCGGGACCAAAGGCCCACCACGTGACACGAGGCGCGCCGTGGTCTGGGGGATTTTTTTTGATATTTTTTTTGAAATAAAGCAAAAACAGCCCACCTATTGGGCCGACACGGCCTGCATACGACTAGAAACCCAACCTCTAGTTGGACCAGGATGCAGGCCCGTACGACGCAGTAGGCCCCACAGGGCAGAAGACTTGCAATAGGCCCACAAAGACCTGCTTAGAGAGGAGCTCGACACTGTAACCGCGGCGGGGCTTATAAACCGGTGCGAGCTCCTCTCAACTAGCGAGGTGGGACTAAACATTCTGCAGTGCGGGTGGCAGCGCACCACCTTTAGTTCGGTTGGTGGCTCCAACCTGTACTAAAAGGGTCATGGCCTTTAGTACGGGTTGGTGGCTAATGGTACCATTAGTGCCGGTTCATTTACAAACCGAGACTAATGTGTTTCACGTAAAGTAGTTTTTCTACTAGTGTATTAGTATCTCAGATTACAGGACCGCGGCCGCCTGAACAACGAGAATGCCATTAAAACTCAGGTTATGGCCTTATTCGGCGAGTTCTACGTTGGGTCCATGGACCTCGGGCACCTAAACTATGGGATCATTACGGTCATCCCCAAAGTTCCAATCGCGTCGGACATCCGCTAGTTCCGACCGATCATGGTCATTAACGTGATCTTTCGGGTCCTGGCGAAGGGGTACGCCAATAGGGTCACCTGGCTCGCGGATACTACAACTCACCCCAACCAACCGGCCTTCATCCAAGGCCGGTTCATCCTCGACGGGATGCTAGTTTTCCACGAGGTGTTTCATGAAGTCGGCTGCAAGCACTTGCGGGCGGTCTTTCTGAAGCTAGATTTCCACAAAGCCTACGACACGGTCCTTTGGCCTTTCCTCCGAGAAGTTCTGCTTCAAAAGGGCTTTGACGATCGCTAGATCACCAGGGTTATGCTGCTGGTCTCCTGCGGCAGCACTGTGGTGAACATCAGCAGCGAGATTGGACCCCACTTCCCCACACTCTGTGGGCTTCGTCACGGTGATCCCTTCTCCCCCTTCTTGTTCAATATGGTGGTCGATGCCCTCGCTTCCATCCTAGAAAAAGCCAAAGGGGCGGGGCATATCCACGGTGTGGTCCCTCATCTGGTGGGAGGGGAAGGTGTCTTCCTCTTCCAATATGCCGACGACACCATCATAATAGTTGAGGGTTCCATGTCTAACAT
This sequence comes from Triticum timopheevii, assembly GCA_963921465.1. Lineage (NCBI taxonomy): Eukaryota > Viridiplantae > Streptophyta > Magnoliopsida > Poales > Poaceae > Triticum > Triticum timopheevii. Next base: position 686,840,116 of record OY997274.1, read on the forward strand.
CGCAAACCTAATGTCCTCCTCCTATGCTTCTAGCAAATGTCTGGCTTCACGATCAACTTCGAAAAGAGCGAAGTGATGATTCTTGGCTACTCTCCGGATGAGTGCCAAGACATGGCCGACAGGTGGGATTCCAAGCTGGAACCTTCCCCTCGACCTATCTGGGGATTCCCATTGGTGACTCTCGACTAACCATTGCGGACCTATGCCCTATTGTGTCCAGGATGCAGCACTGTGTAGTGCCTTGGCGGGGCAGATGGCTTTCTAGGGCGGCTAGGATAGTCCTCATCAACTCTTCGCTGACAGCCTTCTCATGTTCATCATGAGCTTCTATAGCCTTCACGAGACCCTGCACTAGGAGATCGCCAAATATCAGGCGCAGTTCTTCTGGACTGGGGAGGGGGACAAGAAAAAAAATACCATATGGTCAGTTGTCCTGACATTTGTAAGCCAATGGACCAAGGCGGGCTCGGGATCTTATCCTCCAAGCGCATGAACACCGCCCTGTTGACACGTTGGCTCTGGAGGATTGCGAATGGGTATGGTGGCCTCTGGGTGGACATAGTCAGGAACAAATACCTTCACGGCCAACCCCTTGCCTTCTGCCAACGAACTGGTGGTTCCCAGTTCTGGCAGTCCATCATCCAGCTCATGCCCATCCTCCGCATAGGTACTTCCATCTCGGTTGGATTCTTCGACGTTGTTCTGGTTCGACCGGTGGGTGGGAGATCACCCGTGGCCGCTCGCTTCCCCCGGAGTTATTCTCCATCGCGGTTGACCATCGGATCTCCGTTGAATCGTTTGTATCCGATAGTTGTGGATTCGGAGGCTTCAGTTTAAATTTTTTGTTTAACGAAATTAAGAGGTGCTTTCACAAAAATAATAATTCAAAAACAAAGGTCAGCAGGGGTGCACTACTAAATTTTTGTTAGAAACTTGTGATTGATTGCCCAGTATCCATGTATGATGCTTTGTTTTGCTAATTGGTGCTGCTGATTTATTTGCTGCTCCAAACATGATGGTTAAATTATAGCTAAAAAATGATACTTGGACTGGTAGTTATAAGATATTATGAAAATATAGGAGAGAGAATATAGACAACGTGTATATACTACATAGAGAATCTGTTCAAAAACTGGATGTGTATATCAGAGTATCTTTTCAGACTATAAAAATTTAGACAACCGAATTTAAAAATGCTGCTGAAGATGCTCATCTAACAAAATATTAATGCATGTCACCAAAAATTATATCGTTGCTTTCGTATTTAAACATAGTTTCTAATAATATTATTTTGGTTATGTACATAACGTATATTTTATTAGTTAAAAACATGGTTAAAGTATGAGTCTAAGAAACCTGATAGGACTCCAACTACTATCCTTAATTAGATACAACTCCATGCAAAACCCGGCCTGTGGCCATCAAAGAATCAGAGTCCGCGTGAGTTGCTGGGTACTTAATTAGATCGCTGGTTGTACTACACGTCCGCGTGTTCCGATCCAGGGAAGGATCGATCGAGCCAGCTTCGCTTCATCGTCGCCCGTCCTCCCGTGGCCGTCGCCTGAAGTACTACGGCAGCTCAACGCCGGGCGTCGGCAAACATGATAGCCAAAGAGAAGAAAGAGCTGGTGCCGCAGCTGCGGTTCCCGGCGGGATACCACTTCCTGCCGAACGACGAGGAGCTCCTTGACATTTACCTCCGCGCCAAGATGGACGGACGGGAGCCGCCGCTCGACGTGTTCATGGACGTCGACATCCTCGACTGGGACCCCGCCGAGCTCGTCGGTACGTACGTAATTAATTACCCTACATCTCAACTTCTTAAACTGGTTCATTTGCCGGATAGATCTATCCATCGCAATTCCTATTCGCTACTAATAATTCAGTTAAATGTTGAATGGAATCGATCGAGTCCGTCTTACTTTCCTGTCAAATGCATGCATGCATGCACTCCCAACGAATCGAGGCGATCGATTAATTTTGGTTTCATCTTAACCTAACTAGAGAAGCGCAAGGCCTACGGGGAGGGCAGGTACTTCTTCTTCACCAAAAGAACTGAGTGTCCGGCGAACAAGAACGCCGAGCCGCGCCGGAAGCTGTACAAGGTGAAGGCGAGCTGGAAGGCCACGGGGTGCCCAGGGATCATCTACCGCAGTGCGACGGGCGAGAAAATCGGGACAAAAAGGATCCTCACCTACTATTCCGGCGGCGTCGAGTGTGATAAGTGGAGCATGAACGAGTACGTCATGACAGACAGGGCAGGGGTACGTACGATCAACACGCAACGCTACCTTATTTGTTTTTACCAGATTATTATCAAAGCTTTAAATAGTACCATGACGAACGGAATCTTTACTACTCCCTCGGTTCCAAAATAAATGTTTCGATATTAGTACAACTTTAGAAACTTTGTACTAAAGTTCACACACTTATTTTGGGACGGAGGGAGTATTTGTCTATGATGATCTGTAGATCAAATCATCCCTTGTCTTATGCCCGGTCGATCGGGGTAGTTATGCGAGTAAATTAGAGTTTGTGGTCTACACCGTGTTCCCCTGCATTTATCCATGGTGCCGCTCACAATTATGGATATAATTCCGTAAGAGCATTCCATAATAAGGTATTACGAATATTAGCAATTCCAAACAATTTGAATATATTATTTTAATTGGCAAATAACGAATGTAAGTGTCCCCCAAAAACAAATGTAAGCTTTATTACTTAAAAAAGACATTGTTTAGAACATAATCAAGTCTAGTCAAACATTTGCAACTTTCACTATCGACACTTTTAAGAACCTCCAGTAGCTGAATATTTGAAAATCACACATATAAATTTATCTCGATATGATGCTGCATTCGTTGTATCCTATTTTGTAGGGTTTTATTTATAAATACATTACTTCATATATGAATGTCCAAACTGTTAATCACATGGCGTTGTAATTAAGGTGCCAGAAGTGTATATGGGAGTGTACCAATCATATACTCCCTCCGTCCCATAATGTAAGACGTTTTTTGCCACTAGTGTAGTATCAAAAAATGTCTTACATTATGGGACAGAGGGAGTACTTCAAATAGATTGTTAAGCTACTATAAGCATGTCGTAGAAGTATATAGAAGTGCACCGGGGCGTACTAACTTTAATACTACTACTACTTACATCACATTCTCCTTTTACTCTGCCTACATTGCAGCTGGATCAGTGGGTCTTGTGCACAATACAGGAGAAGCTACACTGGGAGGCCAAAAGCAGTAAACGCACAGCTGGCAAGATGGCAGAAGACACTAGTAGCGAAGGCAAGACGGCGGCAGCAGGCGCTAGAAAGGTGCGCAAGACCAAAAGACAGAAGAAGGAGAAGATGGACCCCTCCCATCCACATAAAAATGAGGAACAACTGCAGCAACCGCAGCAAAAACAAGAGACCACACCTGACGTGTTCTCCGAGCCGCCACCAATGTTTACAAGTGATCACCATTCTTTGCATGAAGAAGAGATCATGCAGCAGAACGAGACATCCCAAATGATCCAAGTCATTGTCCAGCAAGAACACCCGTATGGAGATCAGCATTACCTTGACGCCCCAGCGCCACAACAGACAACATGCGAAGGACCCGGCGAGCCACCGTTGAAGCCGCACCACCAGCAAGGTTACCATGCTTGGCTGGAAGAGCAACAACATCAGGAGCTTGAGGATCCGTTCCCCGTTCAACATCAATTTGACCCATTCAACACCATGATTTTTCAGGGCCACACCGATCAAGAACCAATACCTGGGTGGTGGCTGCAGCACCAGCCAAGCTACATAGATAATTATCAGTTTTTCCTGCCAGCTAATGGCATGGAGCATGCCAACGGGTGTCAGCTTCCGCACCAACAGACTCTTTATCCGCTTGGAACACCAGAATCCTATGGGGACTTCAAACCAACTTCACAACATGAACTGCGATTCCCACCGGACCCTTCAAAATCCAACGAGCAGCAAACAAGTCCCGATTCTGTGCTCAGTGTGTGTCAACATTGTCAGCTGACTAGTGCGGATAAGGTCGCGTGCTCCCTATGTGGCTGTGGTGGATTTAATTCGGAGATGAAGTAACTAGATCTATTATTGTTATCTATGTACATATGCTGTCTTATTATGTCAGATTGAGTTGATAGTCATGTTTAGGGCCGTCTGAGTAAAGGTAATTAGAGCAGCACGTCAATAAAGCAGCGGACACATCCGCAAGCATCCTGAGTTTATGTCGTCGTCTGTGCATTATGTCTTTGCATGTAGACAATCAAACAATAATCTTACTATACTTGCTAAGTATTCCCTCCGTCCGAAAATACTTGTCATCAAAATGAACAAAAAAGATATATCTATAACTAAAATACATCTAGATACATCCCCTTTTATTCATTTTGATGACAAGTATTTCCGGACGGAGGAAGTACTTATCTAACTGATCGTTCTTTGTTTATTTATCCTATGGTACAAAGGTGTTGGTAACTTAACCCGCAGAAAAAAAAAAGGTGTTGCTAACTAATGGGCGCCATTGAATCCATCTTGAAGTATCTAGTGCAATCCCTAAACTTCAGGCTTCTCTTTTAGGTTACATGTTCTAGATTATTCGAACTAAAAATATCAAGACTGACGTGTGGTTATCATATACTACGACCCACGACAGCTTATTACTACAACCTGCAGCAACAACTAAAAAAATCTTGATCTTTACAGCCGCAGGATTACATGTGTGCACTGTACAAAAAGGGAGATTATGCTGGGCTCATTCAATTATACTTGACCACGGTAACCCAATTACTGTGCACATGGGACGATGGGTTCAAAGAATGACTGAGCCGCGAGAGAAAGTTACGCAAAGTTGTTCTTGCTCTCTTTCTGTCACTATAAATTATGCAAAGTTGCTCCCTCTCTCTCTCTCCTTCGCTCCCTCCCTCCCTCCCTCCCTCTTACACTTTTTCTTAGATCAGTTTGTCCAGTAGCTAGCAAGGAATCACATCACAGATCAATGCATCGACTCAGCCCTTGCCGATTTAGTGAATATGCAAATCCTAATTAGAACAGTTGATCAGTAATTTCAACGTACATGCAAGTTGTCACATGACAGATGACGATGATGATTGACGAGGCCATGGAGGTAGATAGAAACACAACGCCTGTTTAGTCACCGGACGTTTGGCTTAAGCCCAGTGACAATCTAAAGTGTCATATTCTATTATCAATTAATTTGCGCTGTAGCGAAGTTTACCAATTCAGTGAATATGCCCAGTACCAAGCCAAAATATCTTAATCAAGCACGATCGACAGACATCGCGAAACGAGAGATGACCAGATCTAGCTAGATATGAGATGACTTGAGGATCGATAGAGGTCCAACTAATTAACTAATGTAAGTAGCTAAGCGTAAGATATGAGAAGACTTAAGGAATTGATCGAGGTCCTTCATTGATCTGATGAGCCGATCGACGGACCCCTAATTAGTTCACGTTAACCGATCGTGGACCAGCTAGACACTATCTTGTGTTTTCACATTTTTTTTTTTAAAAAAAAGGAGGAGGACCCCAGCCTCATCTGGACAATGCATACAATCATTTTATTAATTATTAACATAAAACCTTACAAAGTCATACAACGGTAAGACTAAAGCCACAGTCTAAGCAACATCTATCGCTACTCCTATCAAGTTGATGAAGGGGCGCTGATAGTCTGGGCCTAATACCAAATAGACCTCGCAGCCAAACCGAACATCTAAGAGCTGAGGTCCGAACCAGGACGCCTGCCGGGTATGCCACCAGTCTGGCGTGCTCCTCAACCAAGACGCCTGCCGGGTATGAGGCCGCCGCAGCCACCTGCCACCAATCCATCTTCAGAGTTGTACTGCTGCATCTACCGGTCTAGCTGCCGCCGACGCCACCACAACACTAGACAGTGTCACCCTCCTGCGCGAGTCCATCTCCGCGCATCGAGCACCGAGTCTCCACTGCGCCACGCCGCCGAGATCCACCGTCATCAATGGGCAAGATGAATCACCGCTCCTTCTCTTGTCCCCCCCCCCCCCCCCCCAACCAGCACTTGCTCCAAAACGATACCCCTAGGAGGGAGAACAACACCGAAGGCGCTGTCATCGTCCGATCCGGTACACCCAGACCTAGGGTTTCCCCGGAACTTCCCTATCAGGTTGACGTGACCTACAACGACGATGCCTCGAGAAGGGAACGACGTCCGAGACGCCGCCGTCGTCCGCCAAGACCACAGTCAGGCGCAATTTCCATCGGAAGCCACGTCGTCCCGATCTCACGGCTGGCTGAAACCGAGCGGAACCTTGTCATGAAAACGTATGGTGCCGTCGGAAAGCCGGTTGAGGACCTCCGGCCGCCCCACCCCGGCCTCATCACGCGTCGCTGGCCAGCCATAGCTGAACCACGACGGATCTGGCCGGGACACCAGATCCACGGGCACCGTCGCCGCCCATCGCATAGCGGATACACCGGAGGACCTCGCCAGCCCTGGGTTTGCCGGCTGCCGCCGCACAGCCAGGACGCCGTCGTGGCTGCCGCGCAAAGACACCCTGCACGAGGCGCCCCAGCAGCCTGATGGGAGATCTGTCGCTTTCCAGCGTCGGTGGCTGCCGCGCGAAGACACCCCGCACGAGGCGCCCCAGCAGCCTGATGGGAGATCCGTCGCTTTCCAGCGTCGGGCGCCGCCACCACCGCGGCCAGTGCCGGCAGCAGAGATCTGCTTCACTGGAAGGCTGGTGGCGCGAGGAGTTGGTCCCCCTAGCGTCGCCCTGGGTGGCAGCGCGATGGGGTCGCGAGAGGGAGGAGGCTGTTTTCCATCTCGTGTTTTCACATGGGGTTGGGTTTGTAGTGTCGATCGAGATCAGAATATAAATTTCGCGAGTCGACTAGTAAACAGAAGTGTAGCATCTAACAAAAATCATGGAAACAAATAGCGTAATTAGTAGGGACAGAAGACACCTGAATGAGTTCAATTAGCCACAATAACGCAGGATGGAGTAAATGCAGGAGGATGCCAGACTCACCTTTGATTGACTCACGGCCAGTCCAGTCCACAGGCTGAGGCAGTGAGTGACAACAATTTGCACGTCTTCCAACCGCACAAGCCAGTTGATTTGTTGGTGAATACACACTGCATTCGATCTGCTGTTAGAATACACACTGCATTCGATCTGTTAGAATTGCTGTTAGAATTACTAACTGGACTGGATGTTGGGAGGATCATATTCTGATGTTTTGAGAGTGAGGGGTGGACCATTGGCATGTGCACGGCAACAGAGGACATGATTGAATCCAATTCTGATGCGGCTCTTGGAGAAGGCACATGGGATGGGGGGAGGGGATCCATCCGTTGCAACATTCTGTCGAACCGCTTCATGGATTGAGCGCTTCATCGCAACGGGCCAGCGGCTTCGACGACAATGAGGTAGTGGGACTGTGGGAGCCGACGAGCTCCTTCCCGGCTGGCATCGGATTGCATCAGCAATTTCTGTTTCTCCACGGAGAAGTATGTGCCTGCCAGGCCTGACTGGCACATCCCATTTTTTTCTCTCACAAACACCTCCTCAAATGTAGCATTAAACATATATATACAGACTTCAAAGTACGGTAAATAGCTTCTCCTTTTTTTTTGTAGTGCCAGTATATATTGATTTACTGTGTCTCCATATTAAGCTGAATCACGCTGAGAGTCTTTGAAATCTTGGACGGTCTCATAAGGACTCCACTATACATGACAACATCACGTAAACAGACGACAAATGTAAGCAGTAAAGCAGATCAAACATGAAGTTGCTCTAACTTATTTTATGCATCGACCAACTGGTGGGATGCTTTCTTCTTACAAAGTTTGCTCGGGGGCTTTCTCATCGCCCTTCTGCGCCTTGATGTACTTTGTGATGGCCTCAGCAATACGAGCAAAAGTGCTGGTAGTGACAAAGGCTGCGTTGCCTGTGTGCTCGTCCTCAACTTCATATTCCACTGTTGATCTTATTGTAGATGTGTTATCTGCATCCCCTACAATCTCAAACCGTACGAAATACTTCAAAAATCCCAGATTGAGGAGACCTCCTTCTATTACTATCGCCTCCTTGACAAAGTTTTCATTGTCAATCTTGATGAACTTTTCTTTCTGGTATTCCAGTCCCGGGATTCCTAGCATCACATTAATCACCAAAAAATTAAAATAATTACCGGCCTGAAGCGGATTTCTGGGTGCATATTCCGAGAGGAAAAAAGACCTTGCTGGTTGGAAGTATAAGGGTTCAGATTCTAACCAGGAGGAAAGGTGAGACGCAAGACTGTCCCAACACCACCATCTCCAACCACAACCTCGAACTTTGAGAGCACGTCGGGAAGCAATCGAGGAATCAACTGGCCCAAAAGGAGGCCTCCATAGACCTCCCACACCTCAGCTGCCGGGAGGTCACTCTTCAACTCATGGCAGAGGCTCCCTTTCATTGCTTTTGGAGAAACTTGCTTTTGTGAGCTCCGTGTGACTTATCAACAAGTGCGCCGGTGTACATATATAGATTTCATTTTGTGTGCAACTGTTGGGTACCGCGTTCTGAGAATATGTTGGTTGGGATGTCAACACTAAGCATCACATTATGCTTTAATAAAAAAATGTGTTTATACGATATAGTCAACCATATGATGCCACATCACCATCAATCTTGTTTTTATTCAAGTTAAAAAAAAATCGTGTGCATGGGAATCTTTTCCTACGGTACTACCCCCTCTGTCCCTACTTACATGGTGCGCACGTATCTCTACATTCAGCTTTGACCAGGTTTGATCATCAAAATGTGGGTTATGCGTTGCATAATTATACTATTAAATTTGTAGTTCAAAATAATTTTCAACGGTTTAATTCTTCCTCCTCTCGTGTTTCTCCCTTGTCTTGCTCTCTTCTACGCCCGGGATATGCAAATTAAGCAACTCTTCTGCACGGCCTGCAACATCAGTTTGGAGAGCGCAGAGAAAGAGATAACCCAGAGAGATATGTGATGTTGGATTGCAACTTAGCAAAATCACTATCGCCGTGGCGATACTGTTATACGAAAACAATCTTGGAGAGTGACGTGCACGGTGCACTGGTTCTAAAGGCTGGGGGAGTTGACTGTCTGGTTTTATAATTAAGAGTGGTTGAATGTGCTTTTCCTAATTGGTAATTGATTTGGAAGGGTAGGATGTCTTATTTTAGCAGGGCTATGAGTTAATTAATTAGGTCCTAACTAACGATGGGAGCTAGTAGGTGGTACCTTGACCGGGTGCCTTCGCATAAATTTCGGCAACTGGAGTAGTAAACAATAGTGTAGGAGCTGAATCGGAGCTACAGGTAGTGTAATTACTGGGGACAGAAGACCGTCATGGCTTGATTTACAATTGAAGGAGCAAAATTAACCACAGCCAGGCAGGAGTAAATTGGGGGGTGATGCCGCACTCACCTTTGTCTGACCGACACCCACTCCGTCCAAACTGTGTGTATCGTCTGTTGGGCAGAGGCTAAGACAGTGACGACATCAACTTGCTTCGCGACATTGTACGAGTCTTCCAGCTGCAGACCTCAGTTGGTGTTGCTTGTCAATGGCTCACCGTGCATGCATTCGGTTCATAACTGAATTTCCTGCTACAAAAAAGGAAGAGAGAACTGTCAGCCGTGCTTGGCGACGGAATAGCGGGTCGAAATTCAACCCTGATGCTGTTCTTGGAGAAAGCACGGGGGCAGAGCAAGTGAGAGGGGATCCACCCGTTGCGGCATTCCGTCGAGCAGCTGGTGTAGGTGACATCAACTTGGCTGAAAGTGATGCAAACATTGGGGCACATTTTTAAGTGTCCATCAACTTGGCTGGCTGCACTCATTAGCTAGCTATGAGAAGACTTGGGGACAGATCAAGGTCTCAATCAAGGAACTCATCGATAACCGAACATCGAGCTTGCCACTGGCACATGGGGGTGGTTTGTATCACTGATCAAGAGTACTAGCATATAAGTTCTGCAACTGGTGTAGTAAACAATAGTCTAGCAGATAAAATTGGGCTACACGCAATGTAATTTGCAGGAATGGAAGACAATCGATCATATTCATATGCATGGTTGCACAACTGAATCAGCGTAATTAATCAATCACCTTTGTTTTAAGTTGAACTGCCGCCCACTCCAGAGTGTGAAGACGAGCAACCTGCTTCGCCACATTGTTTAAGCTGCAGACCACCTCGGCTGACTTGTTGGTGAACACACACTGTGCATTGGATCAGATCCGCTGTAAAAATCCCTGGTAACTGAAAGGGGACGAAAGTGTTACAGGCTAATGAGAGACTGGACTGAATCTTGGGAGGGGATTGGCAGGACTGTGGATGTAACGGGCCCGTGTTGGGGTACCGTACGTAGCCAGCGAGCTGAACGCCCGCGGTGAAGGAGGAGAGGGCTGGATCCAATCCTGATGCAGTTCTTGGTGAGAGCACGCGGAGGGAGGGGGGAAGGGGATCCATCCGCTGCGCCACTCTGTCAATGACCGCCGCGCCCGCATGTGCTCGGTTGATCGAGCAGCATGAACACCGGCGGGGGCGGAGCGAGGGAGGTAAGGGGTGGCCGGCGAGAGGCATCGCCGTGGATGGGATGGGTGGAGCGGCGGCGGAGACGAGGTGTTCATGGGTGGGGAGATGGTGAGTCCGTCGCCACAAGAAAACTAGAGATGATGCCCTGAGATGGACTGTAAGAGCATCTCCAACAGCCGCGCTATCTTACCTGCGCGGTGAAATGACAGTATCTTTGCACGCGCGAGGCCGTAACTGGCGCTTGAGCGGACGTGCAATAATCATGTACACGGTATAATGGGTTGAGCGCACAGAGGAAAACGGCATCACGCGCTGCTTATTTTATGCGTCCTCTCTCGCACGCTGGAGATTCGCGCATGAGCGACCAACTGCCGCCAACTTCTCCAGCCGCCTCACCCCGCGCCTTCGCCGGTGAAATTCAACTGATGGAAGACCCCCCTCCCCCCCCCCCCCAACCTCACCCCCGACATCCCCAACCCCTCCCTACACCCGCGACCCATCTCCTGCCACAGTCGCAAACCCTAGCGTGGGGTTGAGCTTCGGTGTCACCGCCGGCGCCCCTCCTTCAATTATCAGTCTCGCGCGTGGCCTCTTCATGGCGGCACGGACGACCTCGCAGGGTGGCGTCGCACCACCACCCGCTGTGAAGCCACGGGCCCCGTCTCCAAGCAACCGAATGCGGCGGCGGCGACGGCATCCCGGAAGAGTAACAAAGCGGCGGACGGCGCTGCTAGGCGGCCGAAGAAAGAAACTTGTACTGCCTTTGGCCGCGCCTCCACCAACCGAAGCGCCAGAGAGCTCGCAATTCGTTGCGCCGGCGACCGATGCGCACAAGGTGTTTTGTAAAATGCCCACAAGGTATGATTTCACCCCTTTTTTTCTTGTTGTTTTTTACATGAATGGATACATATGGATAGCTTAGTTTTCTTCTACATACATTGTAGTTTCAATGATGACACATATATGTCAACTATGGGTGTTGGCTTCAATAATTCTCATTGGTCTCAAACCAATGAAGTGCATGAAGATAATAATGAGTTTGAGATGGATGAGGATGGCGAGAGTATTGTCGATGCACCGAAAGGAAGAGCGGGCGACTACACCATGGACGAAGACATCTTGCTATGCAATACATGGTTGCATGTGTTTATGGATGCCAACGTTGGAAGGGACCAAAGTAGAGATACATATTGGGTTCGGATGAATGAGCACTTTGATGTACACAACAAGAGTGAAATTGAGCGCACCGATAGATCTCTTCGCTCCCAAGAGGAGGAAGATGAGGCATGATTGTTGATGTGCCATTTGTTTGTGTGAACTTTTATTTGTCATGAACTTGGTTGGGCGATTTGAACTATGCTATGTTGCTACAACTCTTATTTTGCACACTTATTTATGTTTGAAAGATCATCATATTGTCAAATGGATATGTGTTGCCAAGGGTCGGCTGCTCGCGCGCGCTGTAAATTAGCGTGCCTGCTAGAGGTATAGGGCCGCACCATATTTTTGCAGCGGCTGCTGGAGCAAGCGCGCTGTTGCACGCAAAAAAAAGGCTATTCCGGCGCTGTAAAACAAATTAGCGCGTCGCGCGGTTGCGCGCCTGTTGGAGATGCTCTAAAGTATTTTAGTGAGATATATAGTATAATTAGATTAACAATATGTGAATCGAAATGGAAATACACATAATTGATTGTATTTATTGTTTTCTAGGTGTAGAATATACAGGAATCCAACTCGACTTTGGGAGGATATGTATCTCTACTTTTATAGGTGTGGCATAGTTGCATGCTAAAAGAAGTGAAGTTGAACTATCAGTATCGGTGGAATGCACTCGTAACATGTAATTCACTATGGTTTTGTGAAGCATCCAGATGCTTTTGATTTGTTTTGTGAACCTTTCGACCAGCTTTTTATTTTATTTTCTATCTGGTTTTTGTTTTTTATTTATTTATTCCTTTCTTTTCAAAAAGTCATGAATGTTTTTTTTAATTGATGAATTTTTTTATTTCTGAACAATTTTAAAATTGCAAAATTATCAAATATTGTGAATACTTCTGAATTTACAATTCTTTTGAAGACAAGTTCTTTTATTCAAATTAATGAACTTTTCAAATTTGGACTTCATGTACCATTTTCAAATTTTGTACTTTCCCGATTTTGCTAATAGTTTTTCAAATTCATGAATTCTTTTTTAAATGAGTTTGTGAACTTTTCAAGTACATGAACTTGTTTTCAAATTTTATGATTTTTTCAATTCCATGAATATTTTTCAAATTCCTGAAGTTTTTTTCCAAAATAAAAAATATCGGTTCTTCACTTGGATAGAAGACGAGCCTTGCAACAGAATACGAGCGGACTAAACCATGTGTTAGTGTGGCAGAGCGAACAATCGGTTATTACTGGGAGGCCCATGCAATAGTGTGTTAGTGTTGTTGCTCAAAGTGCCGCCTCAAGCGCTGTAGAGGTGGTGTGGCTATGTCCCACCTATTGCGAGGGGTTGAGATCCTCTGCAGTACCGTACGGTGCTGTAGTGTCGATGACATGTGGGGCCAGGTCCCACATGGCAGTGACTGTACAGCACCGTACAGTACTGCGGAGGATCCTAACCCTATTGCGAGGTGCATGGCAACCACGTCTACAAGGCGGTTGTGGTACGGCTGACATCATGCTGACATAACTAGAATTTCATTTTGTACTTCTATTTACATTTTAAATAAAACGAATACATGTCAAAAGTTCAATTTACTAAAGCAATTTTAAAATACAAACTTGAATTTTTTTAATATAGTATAATAAAAGAAGTTGATAATTTTATAAAAAATGTTTGATAATTTTATAAAAATGGTTGTGACAAAATAATGTTCCCGTGTTTCAAAAAATTGTATGTGATTGTTTTTAAAAAATATGTATACATAATAAAAATATATTTTATGATGTCAACAAAAATGTTTCGTGCCAAAGTGTAAGTCACATTTGATGGAAATTGTTTTATGAAATTTCTTTAAATATTTATATAAAAAATTTAAAAATATTAATGTAGGTTAACAAATGCTAAGGTCCATTAAAAATTGTATTATGAAATTTTTATAAATATTCACGTGCTTCCAAAATGTATCCATCAAATTTTCAAAAATCTTTATGCAATGTATTAAAATGTTTGGCATGCATTAGTAGACATCAAGCAAAAACCAGTACAAATTTCATACAAGCATAAATATTTGATATCACAACTTTAAATTGACATCACAACTTTGAACTCCTGGCTTCGCCACTGAAAAATGGTCATGTCATTTAAAAATTGTATAATATGTATATGGGAAGATCTTGCCGCGTATTCAGAAAATTGTTCAAAACATGTAGTTTTTTGAAATGTACGTCACATATATTTGAAAAATGTCCAATGTGTATCGAAAAATAGTTTAATGTGTGCTCTGAAAATGTAAATTTCTTACCGATAAAAGGTATACGTGTGTTCAATAGAAAGAAACCAATAAAATCCAATACAGAAACAAAAGGATAGCGAAGAAAACCAAAAAAGAAACAAAAAACCAAAGTAAAAATAGTGAAGGAAGAAACAAATCAATGAAAAAAAATAAAGAAAATAAAAGTAAATAATGAAAAACCGAACCAATGAAAAACCACAGGTAGAGAAAATAAAGTAAATGTAAAAGGAAAAAACCAAAGATAACCTAGCAACCTCATCAGTAAACAATTTTTGATAAAGGTGGGCCAGCCACTAGTGTAGGCGATTTCCTATTAGAAATCGATACAGGCTTTCGACGCAGCAACCCGCTCACCTCAAGGCCAGCTAGTAATGGGCCGCACTACTACATATTGTTCTTTTCTTTTCTCCAGTGTAAAGCTTTTTTCTTTTTTTGCTTTCCTACTTTAATCATGTTTATATTTCCACATCACTAAAGCAGTTACTAAAAAATTTCACCGCATATTAAAGAATTTTTTGGAGAATATAATTTTTTTCCCGTGGTTTTAAAAAATGTTGGTACATTTCAAAAAAGAATATGTTAAAAAATATTTGTTTGAGCCATTTGGGAAAAAATGTTCATGATATTTAAAAGTGTTCACTTGTTTAAAAATATGTTCATGATGTTTTGATAGAAAATGTTCGTCGTATATTGTAAAATGTTCAACGTGTGTCAAGAAAATGTTTGCGTGTATACAGAAAAGGTACAACATGTATTCAAGAATATGTTCATCGTCTATTTTTTTTAATGTTCAATGTGTATTCGGAAAATGTTCCAATATGTATTTGAAAAAAATGTTCATCATGTATTTAAAAAATATTAAACATAGATAAAAGAAGTTCACCGTGTACAACACAAGGTCAACATGTGGTTACTTCCCAATACCAATGGAAGGTTCCATGAACCGGTACAAAACCTTTGCAACACCGCTCGTGTAAGTGTTAATTGGGACGGCTGCTCCTTCTGATCGCCTATTGCAAAACGGAACTCGGTCACACAGTAAGTGAGATATACCTCTTGCATTGAGAGATAGCCTTGTCTCTTAAAGCACATCCAAGAGAATGAGCAATTTTTGGTCCATTTGTTCGCGGCCGTGTTCAAATATGTCCACGGACACCAGAGCGGGCCCTATTTGTCCACCTCTACAATTTATGTGTCTCATTTCTTTTCCTTTTTACTATTTTCCTCAAATTTCATTGCACGTCCAACCGAAATATTAAACACAACCATTTTTTAACATAAATATTCAACAATTAGCAAGTCAAACGACTCAACAATTCTAACATGATCCACAATAAATACTTCAACGATTCATTCTGAACAGGTAAAACAAACAAATCAAAGGTGAATATTTATGCACATTGAGAACGTTCTGCCTCCCCATAATTCACTCATTGGTATCGACATCCATGAGGCTAGTGTAGCCAACATGATCCTCGACTCCTCGATGATCCTCGCTCGCCTCACTTCCATCTCCCAATCCCGGTGTTACCTATCGCCTTCGTCTTCTCGAGCTCCATATGCTCCCACACATTCACCTTCTCAAACTCCTTTCTCTTCCTCTCACCTATCAACCTCTCACTCACCATCTCCTCCTCGAACTCCATCCTCTACCTTTGGTCATTCAAGCAGAGCTTGTATCTTCCCTCCTTCTCTCCTCCTTGATGTCCCTTTTTTCATTTTCATGTCTTTGTTGGAAAGAAGCTCCAACCACGTGGACGACATTTGCTAGCCGCTCTGTCATGTGTGACCCTATGTTTCTTCCACTTCTCTTCCTCGTCATCCTACTTCTCTTCGGCTCAACCCAGTGACCCTATGTTGGCTCAACCCCAAGCTCCCCAGCATCACGAAGACCACCCCGAGGCCATTCCTAGCCGGCCAGACAACCACTTCGGTCCTGATGAGCAGCCTGTTGGAATTATCCTCCTTGAGAACAAGGTGTTCGAAGAAAAGCCTCTAAGGTAAAATAATCTGTTTTCTCTTTTTTTTTGTTGCGATATTGAGTAGATTGTAATGGGAAGTATTGTGTTGTAGATGAGTTCGTTTGAATCCTCTCCATGTATCCTTCTTTGAAGAGGAATATGAGATGGAAGAAGATGAGGATATTGCTTTGATCATGATGATGCACATGCATTAGAACAAGCGACTGAAGCATGATGGTTCCGTTAGCAGTCATGAGGCGATTTGTATGTTGAGGCAAGATGGACACAATAGACTGATGCTCAATATTTTGGTACAAATACGTGTACCGAGAGCGATGCTTTCGACACCGGTTTAGGGTGGCTCCGGGTCTGTTCCATCAGTTAATACTGGAGAAGGCAGTTTTTTTGGCACCAGTTTTACATCATCAGTTATGGCAGAAATTTTCTAGCGCCCTAAAACCTTCTCTCTCCTTCGTTCCCTAAAACTATTTTTGAGCACGACATGCTCTAAGAAACCGTAGCTCCGTTGCGCAAGAGGGGGTAGAGCCCGGTCGAAATAAATAAATTGCGTGTTCATTATCCCAATGATTACAAACCATTTATAAAAAGAGTCAACAAGTCCAGTGGTCTATCATTCCATTTCACAATTTAGAGAACATAGGAGACACATCTCTAATATTGACCCACAACTGACCCCATCTGCATGCTTGCTAATTAGGCAGCAGCCTGATTGCTGGTGCCGATGAATTTTCTTCTGGTGGGGAAGACGCTGAACAGCACGCTGGCGAAGGCGGTGATTCCCAGAGGCAGGTTCCTGAACAGCTGCTGGGCCTCCTCCCCAGCGTTCGGAAAGAAGCAGTTCTGAATCCCCACGTCGGTCAACGCCATTGCCAAGAACACGAGCACCACGAGGACGGCATGAACAAGGTCCTGGCCCCTCAGGCGGCGCCTCTTCAGCTCCGGCAAGATGTCGGAGAACTCCACGTCCTCCTCCCCCTTGGACAGGTTGAGCACGTTGAGGCGGCCGCAGGTGGCCACGCCGTAGTACAGCTTGCCGTTGTGGACCAGGGAGTCCGTCAGGACGAAGAAGAAGCAGGAGAGGGAGAGCACCACGAGCAGCACCATGGTGATGTACCAGTTGCTGCTGTAGCACTTGCCCCCGTTGCTGAAGGACGAGGCCAGCATCTGGTATATCATCACCGTCCCCGACGGCAGCAGCTGCGTCAGGTTCGCCGTCGCCGCCAGAATCAGCCTGTCCACCCCGGCCGCCGACGGCTTGATGAGCGGCGTGTGCCCTGCCTCGATGTCGTCCACGCCACCGCTGAGTGCTGCCATTCTCTGGGCTCACTTGTAATTTCTGAGTGTGTGTGTGTGTGTGTGTTTACTAGCCCGGTAGCTCTGGCTGGTGGTGCATTGCACGCCCATTCGCTCTACTACTTGTATAGCTAGCCGTCCGGTGAAGCCACATGATACTGGTGGTAGTAGTAGTTATTGGCCTATTGCATGCGTGTGATTGTTAATTAGTGCTACTTGTACATCGGTTGCTTCGTCAAATTAACTGATGATGCTTCTTCACCTTTGACTTTGTAGAAATTAGCCATGTTGATCTGTTCGACTTTGAAGAAATATTAACATGTCCTTCTGATATGAAAAAGAAAATGAATATCCAATATCAATCGGTACACACATTGCATAGGATGTACGCATAAGCATCAATGATGATATGCAAACTGGCACTTTATGACTGCTGAAAAACTGGATAACTATCCATTTGGATTTCCCAATGGCGAGCTAAGCCGTATTTAGCATTTCAGCATAAATAAGAAGACAATCAAGCAACAAATGTAACATACTTGACAATTGACATATAACAACTACGGTCCAGCCAAAGAAATATAACAATGACATTGGTGTAGTTCATAAAAGCAACTAGCACATAACAAGGACATGGTGCACTGCAGTTCATGAAGGAAATATGCCCTAGAGGCAATAATAAAGTTATTATTTATTTCCTCATATCATGATAAATGTTTATTATTCATGCTAGAATTGTATTAACCGGAAACATAATACATGTGTGAATATATAGACAAACAGAGTGTCACTAGTATGCCTCTACTTGACTAGCTTGTTAATCAAAGATGGTTATGTTTCCTAACCATGAACAAAGAGTTGTTATTTGATTAACAAGGTCACATCATTAGTTGAATGATTTGATTGACATGACCCATTCCGTTAGCTTAGCACCCGATCGTTTAGTATGTTGATATTGCTTCCTTCATGACTTATACATGTTCCTATGACTATGAGATTATGCAACTCCCGTTTACCGGAGGAACACTTTGTGTGCTACCAAACGTCACAACGTAACTGGGTGATTATAAAGGTGCTCTACAGGTGTCTCCGAAGGTACTTGTTGAGTTGGCGTATTTCGAGATTAGGATTTGTCACTCCGAATGTCGGAGAGGTATCTCTGGGCCCTCTCGGTAATGCACATCACTTAAGCCTTGCAAGCATTTCAACTAATGAGTTAGTTGCGAGATGATGTATTACGGAACGAGTAAAGAGACTTGCCGGTAACGAGATTGAACTAGGTATTGGATACCGACGATCGAATCTCGGGCAAGTAACATACCGATGACAAAGGGAACAACGTATGTTGTTATGAGGTTTGACCGATAAAGATCTTCGTAGAATATGTAGGAACCAATATGGGCATCCAGGTCCCGCTATTGGTTATTGACCGGAGACGTGTCTCGGTCATGTCTACATTGTTCTCGAACCGTAGGGTCCGCACGCTTAAGGTTTCAATGACAGTTATATTGTGAGTTTATGTATTTTGATGTACCGAAGGTTGTTCAGAGTCCCGGATGTGATCACGGACATGACGAGGAGTCTCGAAATGGTCGAGACATAAAGATTGATATATTGGACGGATATATTTGGACACCGGAAAGGTTCCGGGTGAGATTGGAAATATACCGGAGTTCCGGGAGGTTACCGGAACCCCCCCCCCCCCCCCCGGTAAGTATATGGGCCTTATTGGGCCTTACTGGAAGGGAGGGAGAAGGAGCAAGGGAGGGCCCCCCCCCAAGCCCAATCCGAATTGGGAAGGGGGCCGGCCCCCCCTTTCCTTCTCTCCTCCCACCTCTTCCTTCCTTCTCCTACTCCTAATAGGAAAGGGGGGCCAAACCTACTTGGAGTAGGTTTGCCCCCCCTGTTGGGTAACGTTGCAGAAAACAAAAATTTTCCTACTCGTTTCACCAAGATCCATCTAGGAGTTCATCTAGTAACGAGTCATTAGATGCATCTACATACCTTTGTAGATCGCGCACGGAAGCGTTCAAAAGAACGGTGATGATGTAGTCGTACTCGACGTGATCCAAATCACCGATGACCAAGCGCCGAACGGACGGCACCTCCGCGTTCAACACACGTACGGGACGGGAGACGTCTCCTCCTTCTTGATCCAGCAAGGGGGGAGGAGAGGTTGATGAAGATCCAGCAGCACGACGGCGTGGTGGTGGATGCAGGGCGTCACAGAAGCAGGGCTTCGCCGAGACTACGAGAGAGAGACGTAACGGGGAGAGAGGGAGGCGCCAGGGGCTGGTCTGTTTCCCTCCTCTCCCCCCCCCACTATATATAGGGGTGCCATGGGGGGGGCGCCGGCCCTAGTAGATGAGATCTACTAGGGGGGGCGGCGGCCAAGGGGAGGTTTCCCTCCCCCCCAAGGCACCTAGGGGTGCCTTCCACCACTAGGACTCCTCCTAGGTGGAAACCCTAGGCGCATGGGCCTATAGGGGCTGGTGTCCTTGGCCCATGAAGGCCAAGGCGCACCCCCTACAGCCCATGTGGCCCCCCGGGATAGGTGGCCCCACCCGGTGGGCCCCCGGGACCCCTCCGGTGGTCCCGGTACAATACCGATAACCCCGAAACTTGTCCCGATGCCCGAAACTGCACTTCCTACATATAATTCTTTACCTCCGGACCATTCCGGAACTCCTCGTGACGTCTGGGATCTCATCCAGGACTCCGAACAACATTCGGGTTTCTGCATATACATATCTTCATAACCCTAGCGTCACCGAACCTTAAGTGTGTAGACCCTACGGGTTCGGGAGACAAGCAGACATGACCGAGACGACTCTCCGGTCAATAACCAACAGCGGGATCTGGATACCCATGTTGGCTCCCACATGCTCCACGATGATCTCATCGGATGAACCCCGATGTCGAGGATTCAATCAACCCCGTACTCAATTCCCTTTGTCAATCGATATGTTACTTGCCCGAGATTCGATCGTCGGTATCCCAATATCTCGTTCAATCTCGTTACCGGCAAGTCACTTTACTCGTACCGTAATGCATGATCCCGTGACCAGACACTTGGTCACTCTGAGCTCATTATGATGATGCATTACCGAGTGGGCCCAGTGATACCTCTCCGTCATACGGAGTGACAAATCCCAGTCTTGATCCATGTCAACCCAACAGACACTTTCGGAGATACCCGTAGTCTACCTTTATAGTCACCCAGTTACATTGTGACGTTTGGTATACCCAAAGCACTCCTACGGTATCCGGGAGTTACACGATCTCATGGTCTAAGGAAAAGATACTTTGACATTGGAAAACTCTAGCAAACGAACTATACGATCTTGTGCTATGTTTAGGATTGGGTCTTGTCCATCACATCATTCTCCTAATGATGTGATCTCGTTACCAATGACATCCAATGTCCATAGTCAGGAAACCATGACTATCTATTGATCAATGAGCTAGTCAACTAGAGGCTCACTAGGGACATGTTGGTGTCTGTTATTCACACATGTATTATGATTTCCGGATAACACAATTATAGCATGAATAAAGACAATTATCATGAACAAGGAAATATAATAATAATGCTTTTATTATTGCCTCTAGGGCATATTTCCAATAGTCTCCCACTTGCACTAGAGTCAATAATCTAGTTACATTGTGATGAATCGAACACCCATGGAATTCTGGTGTTGATCATGTTTTGCCCTAGGGAGAGGTTTAGTCAACGGATCTGCTACATTCAGGTCCGTATGTATTTTACAAATCTCTATGTCTCCATCTTGAACATTTTCATGAATGGAGTTGAAGCGACGCTTGATGTGCCTTGTCTTCTTGTGAAACCTGGGCTCCTTGGCAAGTGCAATAGCTCCAGTGTTGTCACAGAAGAGCTTGATCGGCCCCGACGCATTGGGTATGACTCCTAGGTCGGTGATGAACTCCTTCACCCATATTGCTTCATGTGCTGCCTCCGAGGCCGCCATGTACTCCGCTTCACATGTAGATCCCGCCACGACGCTCTGCTTGCAACTGCACCAGCTTACTGCCCCACCATTCAAAATATACACGTATCCGGTTTGTGACTTAGAGTCATCCAGATCTGTGTCGAAGCTAGCGTCGACGTAACCCTTTACGACGAGCTCTTCGTCACCTCCATAAACGAGAAACATTTCCTTAGTCCTTTTCAGGTACTTCAGGATATTCTTGACCGCTGTCCAGTGCTCCTTGCCGGGATTACTTTGGTACCTTCCTACCAAACTTACGGCAAGGTTTACATCAGGTCTGGTACACAGCATGGCATACATAATAGAACCTATGGCTGATGCATAGGGGATGACGCTCATCTCTTCTATATCTTCTGCCGTGGTCGGACATTGAGCTGAGCTCAATTTCATACCTTGTAACACAGGCAAGAACCCCTTCTTGGATTGATCCATATTGAACTTCTTCAATATCTTATCAAGGTATGTGCTTTGTGAAAGACCTATGAGGCGTCTCGATCTATCTCTATAGATTTTGATGCCTAATATATAAGCAGCTTCTCCAAGGTCCTTCATTGAAAAACTCTTATTCAAATAGGCCTTGATGCTGTCCAAGAGTTTTGTATCATTTCCCATCAAAAGTATGTCGTCTACATATAGTATGAGAAATGCTACAGAGCTCCCACTCACTTTCTTGTAAACGCAGGCTTCTCCATAAGTCTGCGTAAACCCAAACGCTTTGATCATCTCATCAAAGCGAATGTTCCAACTCCGAGATGCTTGCACCAGCCCATAAATCGAGCGTTGGAGCTTGCACACTTTGTCAGCATTCTTAGGATCGACAAAACCTTCCGGCTGCATCATATACAATTCTTCCTTAAGGAAACCATTAAGGAATGCCGTTTTGGCGTCCATTTGCCATATTTCATAATCGTAGAATGCGGCAATTGCTAACATGATTCGGACGGACTTTAGCTTCGCTACCGGTGAGAAAGTCTCATCGTAGTGAACCCCTTGAACTTGTCGATAACCCTTAGCAACAAGCCGAGCTTTATAGATGGTCACATTACCATCCGCGTCTGTCTTCCTCTTAAAGATCCATTTATTTTCTATGGCTCGCCGTTCAACGGGCAAGTCAGTCAAAGTCCATACTTCGTTTTCATACATGGATCCTATCTCGGATTTCATGGCTTCTAGCCATTTGTCGGAATCCGGGCCCGCCATCGCTTCTTCATAGTTCGAAGGTTCACTATTGTCTAACAACATGATTTCCAAGACAGGGTTGCCGTACCACTCTGGTGCGGAACGTGTCCTTGTGGACCTTCGAATTTCAGTAGGAGCTTGATCAGAAGTATCTTGATCATCATCATTAACTTCCTCTCTAGTCGGTGCTGGCACCTCAGGAACATTTTCTTGAGTTGCGCCATTTTCTGGTTCAAGAGGTAATACTTCATCAAGCTCTACTTTCCTCCCACTTACTTCTTTCGAGAGAAACTCTTTCTCTAGAAAGGACCCATTCTTGGCAACAAAGATCTTGCCTTCGGATCTGAGGTAGAAGGTGTATCCAATAGTTTCTTTTGGGTATCCTATGAAGACGCATTTTTCCGACTTGGGTTCGAGCTTTTCAGGTTGAAGTTTCTTGACATAAGCATCGCATCCCCAAACTTTTAGAAACGACAGCTTAGGTTTCTTCCCAAACCATAATTCATACGGTGTCGTCTCAACGGATTTCGACGGAGCCCTATTTAAAGTGAATGCGGCAGTCTCTAAAGCATAGCCCCAAAAAGATAGCGGTAAATCGGTAAGAGACATCATAGATCGCACCATATCTAACAGAGTGCGATTACGACGTTCGGACACACCATTACGCTGAGGTGTTCCAGGCGGCGTGAGTTGTGAAACTATTCCACATTTTCTTAAGTGTGTGCCAAACTCATGACTCAAGTATTCTCCTCCACGATCTGATCGTAGAAACTTGATTTTCCTGTCACGTTGATTCTCAACCTCACTCTGAAATTCCTTGAACTTTTCAAAGGTTTCAGACTTGTGTTTCATTAAGTAGATATACCCATACCTACTTAAATCATCAGTGAGGGTGAGAACATAACGATAGCCACCGCGAGCCTCAACACTCATTGGACCGCACACATCAGTATGTATGATTTCCAATAAGTTGGTTGCTCGCTCCATTGTTCCTGAGAACGGAGTCTTGGTCATTTTTCCCATAAGGCATGGTTCGCATGTGTCAAATGATTCATAATCAAGAGACTCTAAAAGTCCATCAGCATGGAGTTTCTTCATGCGTTTGACACCTATGTGACCAAGGCGGCAGTGCCACAAGTATGTGGGACTATCATTATCAACCTTACTTCTTTTGGTACTCACATTGTGAACATGTGTAGCATCACGTTCGAGATTCATAAAGAATAAACCATTCACCATAGGAGCATGACCATAAAACATATCTCTCATATAAATAGAACAACCATTATTCTCGGATTTAAATGAGTAGCCATCTCGAATTAAACGAGATCCCGATACAATGTTCATGCTCAAAGCTGGCACTAAATAACAATTATTAAGGTTTAAAACTAATCCCGAAGGGAGATGCAGAGGCAGCGTGCCGACGGCGATCACATTGACCTTGGAACCATTCCCGACGCACATCGTCACCTCGTCCTTTGCCAGTTTCCGCTTATTCCGCAGCCCCTGCTTTGAGTTACAAATGTGAGCAACTGCACCGGTATCAAATACCCAGGAGCTACTACGGGCACTAGTAAGGTACACATCAATTACATGTATATCACATATACCTTTTGTTTTGCCGGCCTTCTTGTCCGCTAAGTACTTAGGGCAGTTCCGCTTCCAGTGACCGCTTCCCTTGCAATAAAAGCACTCAGTCTCGGGCTTGGGTCCATTCTTTGGCTTCTTCCCGGCAGCTTGCTTGCCGGGCGCGGCAACCTCCTTGCCGTCCTTCTTGAAGTTCTTTTTACCCTTGCCTTTCTTGAACTTAGTGGTTTTATTGACCATCAACACTTGATGTTCCATCTTGACTTCTACCTCTGCTGATTTCAGCATAGCAAATACTTCAGGAATGGTCTTTTCCATCCCCTGCATATTGAAGTTCATCACAAAGCTCTTGTAGCTTGGTGGAAGCGACTGGAGGATTCTGTCAATGGCCGCATCATCCGGGAGATTAACTCCCAGCTGAGTCAAGCGGTTATGCAACCCAGACATAGTGAGTATGTGCTCACTGACAGAACTGTTTTCCTCCATCTTACAGCTGAAGAACCTGTCGGAGACTTGATATCCCTCGACCCGGGCATGATCTTGGAAAACCATTTTCAGCTCTTCGAACATCTCATATGCTCCGTTTCTCTCAAAACGCTTTTGGAGCCCCGGCTCTAGGCTGTAAAGCATGCCGCACTGAACGAGGGAGTAGTCATCGGAACGTGCCTGCCAAGCGTTCATAACATCTTGTTCTGCAGGGAGAACAGGTGCGTCACCCAGCGGTGCTTGTAGGACATAATCTTTCTTGGCAGCTATGAGGATGATCCTCAGGTTCCGGACCCAGTCCGTATAGTTGCTGCCATCGTCTTTCAGCTTAGTTTTCTCTAGGAACGCGTTGAAGTTGAGGACTACGTTGGCCATTTGATCTACAAGACATATTGTAAAATATTTAGACTAAGTTCATGATAATTAAGTTCAACTAATCAAATTATTAATGAACTCCCACTTAGATTAGACATCCCTCTAGTCATCTAAGTATTACATGATCCGAGCTAACTAGACCGTGTCCGATCATCACGTGAGACGGACTAGTCAACATCGGTGAACATTTTCATGTTGATCGTATCTTCTATACGACTCATGCTCGACCTTTCGGTCTTCTGTGTTCCGAGGCCATGTCTGTACATGCTAGGCTCGTCAAGTCAACCTAAGTGTTTGCATGTGTAAATTTGTCTTACACCCGTTGTATGTGAACGTCTGAATAAAACACCCGATCATCACGTGGTGTTTTGAAACAGCGAACTGTCGCAACGGTGCACAGTTAGGGGGAACACTTCTTGAAATTAGTATGAGGGATCATCTTATTTACTACCGTCGTTCTAAGTAAACAAGATGCAAAACATGATAAACATCACATGCAATCAAATAATAAACGTGACATGATATGGCCAATATCACATAGCTCATTTGATCTCCATCTTGGGGCTCCATGATCATCTTGTCACCGGCTTGACACCATGATCTCCATCATCATGATCTCCATCATCGTGTCTCCATGAAGTTGCTCGCCAACTATTACTTCTACTACTATGGCTAACGCGTTTAGCAATAAAGTAAAGTAATTTACATGGCGTTTCTCAATGACACGCAGGTCATATAAAAGAATAAAGACAACTCCTATGGCTCTTGCCGGTTGTCATACTCATCAACATGCAAGTCGTGATTCCTATTACAATAGCATGAACATCTCATACATCACATATAGATCATTCATCATTCATCACAACTTTGGCCATATCATATCACAAACCACTCGCTGCAAAAACAAGTTAGACGTCCTCTAATTGTTGTTGCAAGTTTTACGTGGCTGAATTAGGGTTCTAGCAAGAACGTCTTCTTACCTACGTTAAAGCCACAACGTGATTTGTCAACTTCTATTTACCCTTCATAAGGACCCTGTTCATCGAATCCGCTCCAACTAAAGTAGGAGAGACAGACACCCGCCAGCCACCTTATGCAACTAGTGCATGTTAGTCGGTCGAACCGGTCTCACGTAAGCGTACGTGTAAGGTTGGTCCGGGCCGCTTCATCCCACAATACCGTTGAAGCAAGAAAGGACTAGTAACGGCAAGAAGGTTGACAAATCTACGCCCACAACAAATTGTGTTCTACTCGCGCAAGAAGAACTACGCATAGACCTAGCTCATGATGCCACTGTTGGGTAACGTTGCAGAAAACAAAAATTTTCCTACTCGTTTCACCAAGATCCATCTAAGAGTTCATCTAGCAACGAGTCATTAGATGCATCTACATACCTTTCTAGATCGCGCACGGAAGCGTTCAAAAGAACGGTGATGATGTAGTCGTACTCGACGTGATCCAAATCACCGATGACCAAGCGCCGAACGGACGGCACCTCCGCGTTCAACACACGTACGGGACGGGAGACGTCTCCTCCTTCTTGATCCAGCAAGGGGGGAGGAGAGGTTGATGAAGATCCAGCAGCACGACGGCGTGGTGGTGGATGCAGGGCGTCACAGAAGCAGGGCTTCGCCGAGACTACGAGAGAGAGACGTAACGGGGAGAGAGGGAGGCGCCAGGGGCTGGTCTGTTTCCCTCCTCTCCCCCCCCCCCACTATATATAGGAGTGCCATGGGGGGGCGCCGGCCCTAGTAGATGAGATCTACTAGGGGGGGCCGGCGGCCAAGGGGAGGTTTCCCTCCCCCCCAAGGCACCTAGGGGTGCCTTCCACCACTAGGACTCCTCCTAGGTGGAAACCCTAGGCGCATGGGCCTATAGGGGCTGGTGCCCTTGGCCCATGAAGGCCAAGGCGCACCCCCTACAGCCCATGTGGCCCCCCGGGACAGGTGGCCCCACCCGGTGGGCCCCCGGGACCCCTCCGGTGGTCCCGGTACAATACCGATAACCCCGAAACTTGTCCCGATGCCCGAAACTGCACTTCCTACATATAATTCTTTACCTCCGGACCATTCCGGAACTCCTCGTGACGTCCGGGATCTCATCCGGGACTCCGAACAACATTCGGGTTTCTGCATATACATATCTTCATAACCCTAGCATCACCGAACCTTAAGTGTGTAGACCCTACGGGTTCGGGAGACAAGCAGACATGACCGAGACGACTCTCCGGTCAATAACCAACAACGGGATCTGGATACCCATGTTGGCTCCCACATGCTCCACGATGATCTCATCGGATGAACCACGATGTCGAGGATTCAATCAACCCCGTACTCAATTCCCTTTGTCAATCGATATGTTACTTGCCCGAGATTCGATCGTCGGTATCCCAATACCTCGTTCAATCTCGTTACCGGCAAGTCACTTTACTCGTACCGTAATGCATGATCCCGTGACCAGACACTTGGTCACTCTGAGCTCATTATGATGATGCATTACCGAGTGGGCCCAGTGATACCTCTCCGTCATACGGAGTGACAAATCCCAGTCTTGATCCATGTCAACCCAACAGACACTTTCGGAGATACCCGTAGTCTACCTTTATAGTCACCCAGTTACGTTGTGACGTTTGGTATACCCAAAGCACTCCTACGGTATCCGGGAGTTACACGATCTCATGGTCTAAGGAAAAGATACTTTGACATTGGAAAACTCTAGCAAACGAACTATACGATCTTGTGCTATGTTTAGGATTGGGTCTTGTCCATCACATCATTCTCCTAATGATGTGATCTCGTTACCAATGACATCCAATGTCCATAGTCAGGAAACCATGACTATCTATTGATCAATGAGCTAGTCAACTAGAGGCTCACTAGGGACATGTTGGTGTCTGTTATTCACACATGTATTACGATTTCCGGATAACACAATTATAGCATGAATAAAGACAATTATCATGAACAAGGAAATATAATAATAATGCTTTTATTATTGCCTCTAGGGCATATTTCCAACACCCCCATGGCGCACCTCCTCCCTAGGCCGGCCTCCTCCTCCCTCCCTCCTTTATATACGGGGGCGGGGGGGCACCCTAGACACACAAGTTGATCATTGAGATCGTTCCTTAGCCGTGTGCGGTGCCCCCCTCCACGATATTACACCTCGGTCATATTGTAGCGGTGCTTAGGCGAAGCCCTGCGACAGGAGAACATCAAGATCGTCACCACGCCGTCGTGCTGACGGAACTCCTCCCGCGCCTCTGCTGGATCGGAGATCGGGGTGCGTCATCGAGCTGTACGTGTGTCAAGAACTCGGAGGTGCCGGAGTAACGGTGCTTGGATCGGTTGGACCGGGAGGACGTACGACTACTTCCTCTACGTTGCGTCAACGCTTCCGCTTCGGTCTACGAGGGTACGTAGACAACACTCTCCCCGCTCTTTGCTATGCATCACCATGATCTTGCGTGTGCATAGGAAATTTTTTGAAATTACTACGTTCCCCAACAGTGGCATCCGAGCCTAGGTTTTTATGGTTTGATTTTATATGCACGAGTAGAACACAAGTGAGTTGTGGGCGACATAAGTCATACTGCTTACCAGCATGTCATACTTTGGTTCGGCGGTATTGTTGGATGAAGCGGCCCGGACCGACATTACGCGTACGCTTACGCGAGACTGGTTTTACCGCCGTGCTTTGCACACAGGTGACTAGCGGGTGTCAGTTTCTCCAACTTTAGTTGAACCGAGTGTGGCTACGCCCGGTCCTTGCGAAGGTTAAAACAGCATCAACTTGACAAACTATCGTTGTGGTTTTGATGCGTAGGTAAGATTGATTCTTGCTTAAGCCCGTAGCAGCCATGTAAAACTTGCAACAACAAAGTAGAGGACGTCTAACTTGTTTTTGCAGGGCATGTTGTGATGTGATATGGCCAAGACATGATGCTATATTTTATTGTATGAGATGATCATGTTTTGTAACCGAAGTTATCGGCAACTGGCAGGAGCCATATGGTTGTCGCTTTATTGTATGAAATGCAAACGCCCTGTAATTGCTTTACTTTATCACTAAGCGGTAGAGATAGTCGTAGAAGCAATAAATGGCGTAAATGACAACGATGCTACGATGGAGATCAAGGTGTCGCGCCGGTGACGATGGTGATCATGATGGTGCTTCGAAGATGGAGATCACAAGCACAAGATGATGATGGCCATATCATATCACTTATATTGATTGCATGTGATGTTTATCCTTTATACATCTTATCTTGCTTTGATTGACGGTAGCATTTTAAGATGATCTCTCACTAAAAATTATCAAGAAGTGTTCTCCCTGAGTATGCACCGTTGCCAAAGTTCGTCGTGCCCAGACACCACGTGATGATCGGGTGTGATAAGCTCTACGTCCATCTACAACGGGTGCAAGCCAGTTTTTGCACACGCAGAATACTCAGGTTAAACTTGATGAGCCTAGCATATGCAGATATGGCCTCGGAACACAGAGACCGAAAGGTCGAGCGTGAATCATATAGTAGATATGATCAACATAAGATGTTCACCATTGAAAACTACTCCATCTCACGTGATGATCGGTTATGGTTTAGTTGATTTGGATCACGTGATCACTTAGATGACTAGAGAGATGTCTGTCTAAGTGGGAGTTCTTTAGTAATATGATTAATTGAACTTAAATTTATCATGAACTTAGTACCTGATAGTATCTTGCTTGTCTATGTTGATTGTAGATAGATGGCCCGTGCTGTTGTTCCGTTGAATTTTAATGCGTTCCTTGAGAAAGCTAAGTTGAAAGATGATGGTAGCAACTACGCGGACTGGGTCCGTAACTTGAGGATTATCCTTATTGCTGCACAGAAAAATTACGTCCTGGAAGCACCGCTGGGTGCCAGGCCTGCTGCTGATGCAACTGACGACGTTAAGAACGTCTGGCAGAGCAAAGCTGATGACTACTCGATAGTTCAACGTGCCATGCTTTACGACTTAGAACCGGGACTTCAACGACGTTTTGAACGTCATGGAGCATATGATATGTTCCAGGAGTTGAAGTTAATATTCCAGAAGAATGCCCGGATTGAGAGATATGAAGTCTCCAATAAGTTCTATAGCTGCAAGATGGAGGAGAATAGTTCTATCAGTGAGCATATACTCAAGATATCTGGGTATTGTAATCACTTGATTCAACTGGGAGTTACTCTTCCGGATGATAGCATCATTGACAGAATTCTCCAATCACTTCCACCAAGCTACAAGAGCTTCGTGATGAACTATAATATGCAAGGGATGGATAAGACGATTCCCGAGCTCTTCGCAATGCTAAAGGCTGCGGAGGTAGAAATCAAGAAGGAGCATCAAGTGTTGATGGTTAACAAGACCACTAGTTTCAAGAAAAAGGGCAAAGGGAAGAAGAAGGGGAACTTCAAGAAGAACAGCAAACAAGTTGCTGCTCAAGAGAAGAAACCCAAGTCTGGACCTAAGCCTGAAACTGAGTGCTTCTACTGCAAGCAGACTGGTCACTGAAAGCGGAACTGCCCCAAGTATTTGGCGGATAAGAAGGATGGCAAGGTGAACAAAGGTATATGTGATATATATGTTATTGATGTGTACCTTACTAGAGCTCGCAGTAGCACCTGGGTATTTGATACTGGTTTTGTTGCTAATATTTGCAACTCGAAACAGGGACTACAGATTAAGCAAACACTGGCAAAGGAAGAGGTGACGATGCGCGTGGGAAACGGTTCCAAAGTCGATGTGATCGCGGTCGGCACGCTACCTCTACATCTACCTTCGGGATTAGTATTAGACCTAAATAATTGTTATTTGGTGCCAGCGTTGAGTATGAACACTATATCTGGATCTTGTTTGATGCGAGACGGTTATTCATTTAAATCAGAGAATAATGGTTGTTCTATTTATATGAGTAATATCTTTTATGGTCATGCACCCTTGAAGAGTGGTCTATTTTTGATGAATCTCGATAGTAGTGATACACATATTCATAGTGTTGAAGCCAAAAGATGCAGAGTTGATAATGATAGTGCAACTTATTTGTGGCACTGCCGTTTAGGTCATATCGGTGTAAAGCGCATGAAGAAACTCCATACTGATGGACTTTTGGAACCTCTTGATTATGAATCACTTGGTACTTGCGAACCGTGCCTCATGGGCAAGATGACCAAAACGCCGTTCTTCGGTACTATGGAGAGAGCAACAGATTTGTTGGAAATCATACATACAGATGTATGTGGTCCGATGAATGTTGAGGCTCGTGGCGGATATCGTTATTTTCTCACCTTCACAGATGATTTAAGTAGATATGGGCATATCTACTTAATGAAGCATAAGTCTGAAACATTTGAAAAGTTCAAAGAATTTCAGAGTGAAGTTGAAAATCATCGTAACAAGAAAATAAAGTTTCTACGATCTGATCGTGGAGGAGAATATTTGAGTTACGAGTTTGGTCTACACTTAAAACAATGTGGAATAGTTTCGCAACTCATGCCACCCGGAACACCTCAGCGTAATGGTGTGTCCGAACGTCGTAATCGTACTTTACTTGATATGGTGCGATCTATGATGTCTCTTACAGATTTACCGCTATCATTTTGGGGTTATGCTTTAGAGACGGCCACATTCACGTTAAATAGGGCACCGTCGAAATCTGTTGAGACGACACCTTATGAACTATGGTTTGGCAAGAAACCAAAGTTGTCGTTTCTTAAAGTTTGGGGCTGCGATGCTTATGTGAAAAAGCTTCAACCTGATAAGCTCGAACCCAAATCGGAGAAATGTGTCTTCATAGGATACCCAAAGGAGACAGTTGGGTACACCTTCTATCACAAATCCGAAGGCAAGACATTCGTTGCTAAGAATGGATCCTTTCTAGAGAAGGAGTTTCTCTCGAAAGAAGTGAGTGGGAGGAAAGTAGAACTTGATGAGGTAACTGTACCTACTCCCTTGTTGGAAAATAATACATCACAGGAACCGGTTTCTGTGACGTCAAAACCAGCTAGTGAGGAAGTTGATGATGATGATCATAGAACTTCAGATCAAGTTAATATAGAACCTCATAGGTCGAACAGAGTAAGATCCGCACCAGAGTGGTACGGTAATCCTATTCTGGAAGTCATGCTACTAGATCATGATGAACCTACGAACTATGAAGAAGCGATGGTGAGCCCAGATTCCGCAAAATGGCTTGAAGCCATGAAATCTGAGATGGGATCCATGTATGAGAACAAAGTATGGACTTTGGTTGACTTGCCCGATGGTCGGCAAGCAATTGAGAATAAATGGATCTTCAAGAAGAAGACGGACGCTGACGGTAATGTTACTGTCTACAAAGCTCGACTTGCTGCAAAAGGTTTTCGACAAGTTCAAGGGGTTGACTACGATGAGACCTTCTCACCCGTAGCGATGCTCAAGTCTGTCTGAATCATGTTAGCAATTGCCGCATTTTATGATTATGAAATTTGGCAAATGGATGTAAAAACTGCATTCCTGAATGGATTTCTGGAAGAAGAGTTGTATATGATGCAACCAGAAGGTTTTATCGATCCAAAGGGAGCTAACAAAGTGTGCAAGCTCCAGCGATCCATTTATGGACTGGTGCAAGCCTCTCGGAGTTGGAATAAATGTTTTGATAGTGTGATCAAAGTATTTGGTTTTATACAGACTTTTGGAGAAGCCTGTATTTACAAGAAAGTGAGTGGGAGCTCTGTAGCATTTCTAATATTATATGTGGATGACATATTATTGATTGGAAATGATATAGAATTTCTGGATAGCATAAAGGGATACTTGAATAAAAGTTTTTCAATGAAAGACCTCGGTGAAGCTGCTTACATATTGGGCATTAAGATCTATAGAGATAGATCAAGACGCTTAATTGGACTTTCACAAAGTACATACCTTGACAAAGTTTTGAAGAAGTTCAAAATGGATCAAGCAAAGAAAGGGTTCTTGCCTGTATTGCAAGGTGTGAAGTTGAGTAAGACTCAAAGCCCGACCACTGCAGAAGATAGAGAGAAAATGAAAAGTGTTCCCTATGCTTCAGCCATAGGCTCTATCATTTATGCAATGCTGTGTACCAGACCTGATGTGTGCCTTGCTATAAGTCTAGCAGGGAGGTACCAAAGTAATCCAGGAGTGGATCACTGGACAGCGGTCAAGAACATCCTGAAATACCTGAAAAGGACTAAGGATATGTTTCTCGTATATGGAGGTGACAAAGAGCTCATCGTAAATGGTTACGTTGATGCAAGCTTTGACACTGATCCGGACGATTCTAAATTGCAAACCGGATACGTGTTTACATTAAACGGTGGAGCTGTCAGTTGGTGCAGTTCAAAGCAAAGCGTCGTGGCAGGATCTACGTGTGAAGTGGAATACATAGCTGCTTCGGAAGCAGCCAATGAAGGAGTCTGGATGAAGGAGTTCATATCCGATCTAGGTGTCATACCTAGTGCATCGGGTCCAATGAAAATCTTTTGTGACAATACTGGAGCGATTGCCTTAGCGAAGGAATCCAGATTTCACAAAAGAACCAAGCACATCAAGAGACGCTTCAATTCCATCCGGGATCTAGTCCAGGTGGGAGACATAGAGATTTGCAAGATACATACGGATCTGAATGTTGCAGACCCGTTGACTAAGCCTCTTCCACGAGCAAAACATGATCAACACCAAGACTCCATGGGTGTTAGAATCATTACTGTGTAATCTAGATTATTGACTCTAGTGCAAGTGGGAGACTGAAGGAAATATGCCCTAGAGGCAATAATAAATTTATTATTTATTTCCTCATATCATGATAAATGTTTATTATTCATGCTAGAATTGTATTAACCGGAAACATAATACATGTGTGAATATATTGACAAACAGAGTGTCACTAGTATGCCTCTACTTGACTAGCTTGTTAATCAAAGATGGATATGTTTCCTAACCATGAACAAGGAGTTGTTATTTGATTAACAAGGTCACATCATTAGTTGAATGATCTGATTGACATGACTCATTCCGTTAGCTTAGCACCCGATCGTTTAGTATGTTGCTATTGCTTCCTTCATGACTTATACATGTTCCTATGACTATGAGATTATGCAACTCCCGTTTACCGGAGGAACACTTTGTGTGCTACCAAACGTCACAACGTAACTGGGTGATTATAAAGGTGTTCTACAGGTGTCTCCGAAGGTACTTGTTGAGTTGGCGTATTTCGAGATTAGGATTTTTCACTCCGAATGTCGGAGAGGTATCTCTGGGCCCTCTCGGTAATGCACATCACTTAAGCCTTGCAAGCATTTCAACTAATGAGTTAGTTGCGAGATGATGTATTACGGAACGAGTAAAGAGACTTGCCGGTAACGAGATTGAACTAGGTATTGGATACCGACGATCGAATCTCGGGAAAGTAACATACCGATGACAAAGGGAACAATGTATGTTGTTATGCGGTTTGACCGATAAAGATCTTCGTAGAATATGTAGGAACCAATATGGGCATCCAGGTCCCGCTATTGGTTATTGACCGGAGACGTGTCTCGGTCATGTCTACATTGTTCTCGAACCGTAGGGTCCGCACGCTTAAGGTTTCGATGACAGTTATATTATGAGTTTATGTATTTTGATGTACCGAAGGTTGTTCGGAGTCCCGGATGTGATCACGGACATGACGAGGAGTCTCGAAATGGTCGAGACATAAAGATTGATATATTGGACGGATATATTTGGACACCAGAAAGGTTCCGGGTGAGATTGGAAATATACCGGAGTTCCGGGAGGTTACCGGAACCCCCCCGGTAAGTATATGGGCCTTATTGGGCCTTAGTGGAAGGGAGGGAGAAGGAGCAAGGGAGGGGGCGCCCCCCCCCCAAGCCCAATCCGAATTGGGAAGGGGGCCGGCCCCCCCTTTCCTTCTCTCCTCCCCCCTCTTCCTTCCTTCTCCTACTCCTAATAGGAAAGGGGGGCCAAACCTACTTGGAGTAGGTTTGCCCCCCCATGGCGCGCCTCCTCCCTAGGCCGGCCTCCTCCTCCCTCCCTCCTTTATATACGGGGGCGGGGGGGGGGGGGCACCCTAGACACACAAGTTGATCATTGAGATCGTTCCTTAGCCGTGTGCGGTGCCCCCCTCCACGATATTACACCTCGGTCATATTGTAGCGGTGCTTAGGCGAAGCCCTGCGATAGGAGAACATCAAGATCGTCACCACGCCGTCGTGCTGACGGAACTCGTCCCCGCGCCTCTGCTGGATCGGAGATCGGGGTGCGTCATCGAGCTGTACGTGTGTCAAGAACTCGGAGGTGCCGGAGTAACGGTGCTTGGATCGGTTGGACCGGGAGGACGTACGACTACTTCCTCTACGTTGCGTCAACGCTTCTGCTTCGGTCTACGAGGGTACGTAGACAACACTCTCCCCTCTCGTTGCTATGCATCACCATGATCTTGCGTGTGCGTAGGAAATTTTTTGAAATTACTACGTTCCCCAACAGTTCATACTTCATAACAACAACAACTAGCTCATAACAAGGACATGGTGTTGTTCATTACATAACTAACACATAGCGTCAACTAGCTATAGTACACAACAGCCACACAAAGCAAGAAGTCACAATCCAGGACATGGTCAAGTTCACTACATAACAAAGCAAAGGTTAGCATCCTGCCAAAGCAACATAATAACTAGCAATTCATAAGTTCATTACGTAACTAACAAGCAAAGCTTGCCATCCACGAGGACAATGTTTTGCGTGTGTGCCTCCATGCAATCTCATTCTATATGTATATATGTGTAAGAGTTGACATAGACATGATAGGTGACCTCCGTGCACATTGACCAATCATGGCTTCATAAATACTCCCTCCGTCGAAATTACTTGTCGCAGAAATGGATGTATTTAGACGTATTTTAGTTCTAGATGCATCCATTTCCGAGACAAGTAATTCCGAACGGAGGGAGTATAATAAAAGTGTAAGCACCCCTAGGATAAGACGAGGGAGGACGCCTCATCTTTGTTCGAACAACAGCCGTTCCAGGCCATGTATCCGCTTGAGATATCAGCCAGTCCTGGATCAACTGGCATCATTAATTGTTAACAAAATTTTCGTAGACCTAGACTTGGGGTTGGATCGAGGTCCTTCTAATTAATTAACGGAAGCTTGCAGGTCTGAACATTGACATATGTTAAGTGAGATCAACTTGGCTGTACTTATTAGCTAGCTACAAGTGAGGTCATAATAAAGAAACTCATAACTAATATAGACGCAAAAGTTGCTACCGCCGTGTATATTGTCAACGTAATTTGTAAATATTACTATTTTTTTTGTGAATAAAGGCATTTCGATTTGGGAGATTGTTAGCTTGGTTCATCGTCCAACTTACTACATGGCAGATTTGGGGGATTGTTGGGGCGGCTCGACGTCCAGCTTCAACATAACTCTTGTGCACCGAAGCTCGTCAACTTTCGGCTGGAAGTGTCTTGACTTCAGCTTAACAACAAATTAGGAAGGTGGTGCTCTGCTTACCCAGGCAGGGCCTTTTGTGGAACTAATTAACTGATCACCACAATGATTAATTTATCCAGTAGTTATCTGGCCCTGATAAGTGCCACACATGTGGCACAAACACATGTCAACTCCGAACGTTTTTTAATGGCAAGTTTAGCGACGCAAGGATATTAATTTTAGGAGGTGTTTGTTTTCAGGGACTTATTGGTTTAGGGAATTAAAAAAGTCCTTATAAGTCCCACCTAAACCAAACACAAGGGACTTATTGAGACTTATTGTGGTGATTTGGGACTTATCAAATAAGATTCTCAGGGAGGAGCTTATTGGGACTTATTCGCTCCAGGCTCATTCCCCGCACGCCCCGTCGCCGCCCCGCCCCTCGCCCCGTCGCCGCCCCGCCTCGGTTCGCCGCCCCGCCTCTCGCCCCGTCGTCGCCCCGTCGCCACCCCGCCTCTCGCCCCGTCGCCGCCCCGCCTCGGTTCGCCGCCCCATCGCCGCCCCGCCTCTCGCCACGTCGTCTCCCCGTCGCCACCCCGCCTCTCGCCCCGTCGCCGCCCCGCCTCGGTTCGCCGCCCCGTCGCCGCCCCGCCTCGGTTCGCCGCCCCGTCGCCGCCCGGCCTCTCACCCCGTCGTCTCCCCGTCGCCACCCCGCCTCTCGCCCCGTCGCCGCCCCGCCTCGGTTCGCCGCCCTGTCGCCGCCCCGTCGTCGCCCCGTCGCCGCCCCGTCGCCACCCCGCCTCTCGCCCCGTCGCCGCCCCGCCTGTCGCTGCCCCGCCTCGGTTCGCCGTCCCGTCTCGGTTCGTTCAACCTCGATTCGTTGCAACGGTGCCTCCAATCGCCGGACAGGCCCTCTCGTGAGCCTCGTTGCAGCGGTGCAACATGGACTTATAAGTCCTTGTAAACAAACAGGTAGGGACTCGGGACTTATAAGTCCCTGTAAACAAACACGTAGGGACTTATGACTTATAAGTTGGGACTTAAAAAAGTCCTAGGACTTATGAAACAAACAGGGTCTTAGTTGTGAAGTATGACAACTTTCTATTTGGATGACAAATTTTAGTTTTTTCTACGGGTTTGTTTTTTTTTCGGATGGCAAGTTTAGTTGTAAAAATGTCAGGGCGAGACTACTTCGTGCCACACGTGTGGCACTTAACATTTGGGTAGTTATTTGCACAACATATCATAGATCAACTTAATCATTTCTGGTTCAATGGATTAAATGAGGGTGGACGTTTACAATTTGTTCGAACAACAAGCATGCAGATCATGCGTCGATATGAGTGATCAGCCAGCTCTCAATCAACTGGCAGACCATTAATTAACTGTTAAACAATGCCTAATTAGACGCAGTTGTGAGAAGACTTGAGGATGGGCACATATATTATTAAATGGGACTTGGACATACTTGGCAGAGTTAGCTAGTAAGCTATGAGAAGACTTTCGAATTGGTCAAGGTCCTAATAAGTAAGAATCTAAGGCTTTGTTCGTTTAATCCCACCCCCACCGGGATCGAGCCGAAACCTGGTCAGGGTTGGATCCCGACCTACCTTATATGCACGTCCGGTTAATGGGTTAAGCTCGGCCAAGTTTATACCCTCTTCAAAACCGCGCCAAAAGGCCAAGTTCCACCGGGGTTTAACCCACATCCCAACATGGAACCAAACTCCACGGACTGCACAACAAGCAAAAAAGATCACATGGAAAGAAAAAGAGGAGAAGGTGGAAAGCGACGGTGTCTACAGTGGCAGGGAAGGACTACATGGAGAGGACAGAAGCTCTCCACTCACCGTGGACACGCCCATCTCTCGCGACGCTGCACCTCCTCCTCTCCCTCTACGGAAACCTTTCCCGACTACACCAGCCTTCTCCAGTGTTCCTCTCCACCAATTCTGGATGTTAAATTTCACCCCCCCCCCCCCCCCCCCTCCTTCTTCTCGGCCCTCCCTCCCCTCTCATGTTGTAGGTTAGGTCGTGAATGAATCAATGTTCAGGATATCAGTAACAGGTAGTATATCGGTCGGGTGCTGAGTAGGGAATAACCGGCCTATTGGCCTAGTAAATGAATTTATCGGTAGGTTAACTAGGGACATATCTAGATCTGAATTTCTTTTCAATGTTGGAGCACTTGTTGCAGTAGAAGCAGATGTAGGTTTCTACAAATGCCAAATGCAACACATAAGTACATACTTGATACTGTTGGGGAACGTAGTAATTTCAAAAAATTTCCTACGCACACGCAAGATCATGGTGATGATATAACAACGAGGGGAGAGTGTTGTCTACGTACCCTCGTAGACCGAAGCGGAAGCGTTGACGCAACGTAGAGGAAGTAGTCGTACGTCCTCCCGGTCCGACCGATCCAAGCACCGTTACTCCGGCACCTCCGAGTTCTTGACACGCGTACAACTCGATGACGCACCCTTGATCTCCAATCCAGTAGAGGCTCCGAAGGGGAGTTCCGTCAGCACGACGGCGTGGTGACGATCTTGATGTTCTCTTGTCGCAGGGCTTCGCCTAAGCACCGCTACAATATGATCGAGGTGTAATATCGTGGAGGGGGGCACCGCACACGGCTAAGGAATGATCAATGATCAACTTGTGTGTCCTAGGGTGCCCCCCTACCCCCGTATATAAAGGAGGGAGGGAGGAGGTGGCCGGCCCCAAGGGGGGGCGCGCCATAGGGAGGGGAAACCTACTCCAAGTAGGTTTCCCCCTTTTTTCCTTATCTTATTTGGAGGGGGAAGGAAGAAGTACTAGTATTAGGAAGTAGTACTAGTAGTAGGATGGAAGAGAGGGGGAAGGAGAAAGGAAAGGGGGGGCCGGCCCCCCTTCCCAATTCGGATTGGGCATGGGGGGCGCGCCCCCCTTCCCTTGCTCCTTCTCTCTTCCTCCTACATGGGCCCAATAAGGCCCATATACCTCCCGGGGGGTTCCGGTAACCTCCCGGAGCTCCAAACTTCTCCGGAACCTTTCCGGTGTCCAAATATATCCGTCCAATATATCAATCTTTATGTCTCGACCATTTCGAGACTCCTCGTCATGTCCGTGATCATATCCGGGACTCCGAACAAACTTCGGTACATCAAAATACATAAACTCATAATATAATTGTCATCGAAACCTTAAGCGTGCGGACCCTACGGTTCGAGAACGATGTAGACATGACTGAGACACATCTCTGGTCAATAACCAATAGCGGGACCTGGATGCCCATATTGGTTCCTACATATTCTACGAAGATCTTTATCGGTCAAACCGCATAACAACATACGTTGTTCCCTTTGTCATCGGTATGTTACTTGTCCGAGATTTGATCGTCGGTATCCAATACCTAGTTCAATCTCGTTACCGGCAAGTCTCTTTACTCGTTCTGTAATACGTCATCTCATAACTAACTCATTAGTTACATGCTTGCAAGGCTTAAGTGATGAGTATTACCGAGAGGGCCCAGAGATACCTCTCTGACAATCAGAGTGACAAATCCTAATCTCGAATTATGCCAACTCAACATGAACTTTCGGAAACACCTGTAGAGCACCTTTATAATCACCCAGTTACGTTGTGACGTTTGGTAGCACACAAAGTGTTCTTCCGGTACACGGGAGTTGCACAATCTCATAGTTGCAGGAACTTTGTATAAGTCATGAAGAAAGCAATAGCAGTATACTAAACGATCAAGTGCTAAGCTAACAGAATGGGTCAAGTCAATCACATCATTCTCCTAATGATGTGATCCCGTTAATCAAATGACAACTCTTTTGTCCATGGCTAGGAAACATAACCATCTCTGATAAACGAGCTAGTCAAGTAGAGGCATACTAGTGACACTATGTTTGTCTATGTATTCACACATGTATTATGTTTCCGGTTAATACAATTCTAGCATGAATAATAAACATTTATCATGAAATAAGGAAATAAATAATAACTTTACTATTGCCTCTAGGGCATATTTCCTTCAGTCTCCCACTTGCACTAGAGTCAATAATATAGTTCACATCGCCATGTGATTTAACACCAATATTCATATCTGTATATGATTAACACCCATAGTTCACATCATCATGTGACCAACATCCAAAGGGTTTACTAGAGTCAATAATCTAGTTCACATCGCTATGTGATTAACACCCAAAGAGTACTAAGGTGTGATCACGTTTTGCTCGTGAGAGAAGCTTAGTCAACGGGTCTATCACATTCAGAACCGTATGTATTTTGCAAATATTTTATGTCCACAATGCTCTGCACGGAGATACTCTAGCTAATTGCTCCCACTTTCAATATGTATCCAGGTTGAGACTTAGAGTCATCTGGATCAGTGTAAAAGTTTGCACTAATGTAACTTTTACAACAAACTCTTTTATCACCTCCATAATCGAGAAACATCTCCTTAGTCCTTACTAAGGATATTCTTGACCAATGTCCAGTGATCTACTCCTAGATCACTATTGTACCCTCTTGCCAAATTCAGAGCAAGGTATACAATAGGTCTGGTACATAGCATAGCATACTTTATAGAACCTATGACTGAGGCATAGGGAATGACTTTTCATTCTCTTTTTTTTTTCTGTTGTGGTCGGGATTTGAGTCTTACTCAATTTCATACCTTTACAATACAGGCAAGAACTCTTTCTTTGACTGTTCCATTTTGAACTATTTCAAAATCTTGCCAAGGTATGTACTCATTGAAAATCTTATCAAGCGTCTTGATCTATCTCAATAGATCTTGATGCTAAATATGTAAGTAGCTTTTACTGAGGTCTTTTCCTTTTAAAGAACTCCTTTAAAACACTCCTTTATGCTTTGCAGAAAAATTCTACATCATTTCTGATCAACAATATGTCACTCACATATACTAATCAGAAAGGCTGTAGTGCTCCCACTCACTTTATTGTAAATACAGGCTTCATCGTAAGTCCATATAAAACTATATGCTTTGATCAACTTATCAAAGCGTATATTCCAACTCCGAGATGCTTGGACCAGTCCATAGATGGATCGCTGGAGCTTGCACATTTTGTTAGCACCTTTAGGATTGACAAAACCTTCTAGTTGCATCATATACAACTCTTCTTTAATAAATCCATTAAGGAATGCAGTTTTGACATCCATTTGCCAGATTT
Organism: Triticum timopheevii; assembly: GCA_963921465.1. Classification (NCBI taxonomy): domain Eukaryota; kingdom Viridiplantae; phylum Streptophyta; class Magnoliopsida; order Poales; family Poaceae; genus Triticum; species Triticum timopheevii. Next base: position 686,881,697 of record OY997274.1, read on the forward strand.
CATAAAATGTGGCAATTGCTAACATGATTCAGACAGACTTAAGCATCGATACGAGTGAGAAAAACTCATCGTATTCAACACCTTGAACTTGTTGAAAAACTTTTCGCAACAAGTCGAGCTTAGTAGATAGTAACACTACTATCAGTGTCCATCTTCCTCTTGAAGATCCATTCATTTAACATGGCTTGCTGATCATCGAGCAAGTCAATCAAAGTCCATACTTTGTTCTTATACATGGATCATATCTCAGATTTTATGGCCTCGAGCCATTTCGCGGAATCTGGGCTCATCATCGCTTCCTCATAGTTCGTAGGTTCATCATGGTCTAGTAACATGACTTCCAGAACATGATTACTACACCACTCTGGTGCGGATCTTACTCTGGAAGACCTACGAGGTTCTGTAGTAACTTGATCTGAAGTTAGCTTCCTCACTAATTGGTGTATTTGTCACAGGAACTAATTTCTGTGATAAACTACTTTCCAATAAGGGAGCAGGTACAGTTACCTCATCAAGTTCTACTTTCCTCCCACTCACTTCTTTCGAGAGAAACTCCTTCTCTGGAAAGGATCCATTTTAGCAACGAATATCTTGCCTTCGGATCTGTGATAGAAGGTGTACCCAACAATTTCCTTTGGGTATTCTATGAAGACGCACTTCTCCGATTTGGGTTCGAACTTATCAGGATGAAACTTTTTTCACATAAGCATCGCAGCCCCAAATTTTAAGAAACAACAGCTTAGGTTTACTGCTAAACCATAGTTCATACGGTGTCGTCTCAACGGATTTAGATGGTGCCCTATTTTAAAACGTGAATGCAGCTGTCTCTAATGCATAACGCCAAAACGATAGTGGTAAAGACATCATAGATCGCACCATATCAAATAAAGTGCGGTTACGACGTTCGGACACACCATAACTATGTGGTGTTCCAGGTGGCGTGAGCTGTGAAATTATTCCACATTATTTTAATTGAAGACCAAACTCGTAACTCAAATATATGTCTCCGTGATCAGATCGCAGAAACTTTATTTTCTTTGTTACGATGAATTTTCCACTTCACTCTGAAATTCTTTGAACCTTTCAACTATTTCAGACTTATGTTTCATCAAGTAGGTATACCCATATCTGCTCAAATCATCTGTGAAGGTCAGAAAATAACGATACCCGCCGCGAGCCTCAACACTCATCGGATCGCATACATCAGTATGTATTATTTCCAATAAGTCAGTTGCTCGCTCCATTGTTCCGAAGAACGGAGTTTTAGTCATCTTGCCCAAAAGGCACGGTTCGCAAGCATCAAATGATTCATAACCAAGTGATTCTGAAAATCCATCTTTATGGAGTTTCTTCATGCGCTTTACACCGATATGACCCAAACGGCAGTGCCACAAATAAGTTGCACTATCATTATTGACTTTGCATCTTTTGGCTTCAATATTATGAATGTGTGTATCACACGATCGAGATGCAACAAACCATTTTCATTGGGTGTATGACCATAGAAGGTTTTATTCATGAAAACAGAACAACAATTATTCTCTAGCTTACATGAATAACTGTATTGCAATAAACATGATCAAATCATATTCATGCTCAACGCAAACACCAAATAACACTTATTTAGGTTTAACACTAATCCCGAAAGTATAGGGAGTGTGCGATGATGATCATATCAATCTTGCAACTATTTCCAACACACATCGTCACTTCACCCTTAACTAGTCTCTGTTTATTCTGCAACTCCCGTTTCGAGTTACTAATCTTAGCAACTGAACTAGTATCAAATACCGAGGGGTTGCTATAAACACTAGTAACGTACACATCAATAACATGTATATCAAATATACTTATGTTCACTTTGCCATCCTTCTTATCCGCCAATCACTTGGGGTAGTACCTCTTCCAGTGACCAGTCTCTTTGCAGTAGAAGCACTTAGTCTCAGGCTTAGGACCAGACTTGGGTTTCTTCACTTGAGCAGCAACTTGCTTGCCGTTCTTCTTGAAGTTCCCCTTCTTTTCCCTTTGCCTTTTTCTTGAAATTAGTGATCTTGTTAACCATCAACACTTGATGCTCTTTTCTTGATTTCTACCTTCGCCGATCTCAATATCGCGAAGAGCTCAGGAATAACTTTCGTCATCCCTTGCATATTATAGTTCATCACAAAGTTCTACTAACTTGGTGATGGTGACTAGAGAATTCTGTCAATCACTATCTTATCTGGAAGATTAACTCCCACTTGATTCAAGCGATTGAAGTACCCAGACAATCTGAGCACATGCTCACTAGTTGAGCGATTCTCCTCCATCTTTTAGCTATAGAACTTGTTGGAGACTTCATATCTCTCAACTCGGGTATTTGCTTCAAATATTAACTTCAATTCCTGGAACATCTCATATGATCCATGACGTTCAAAACGTCTTTGAAGTCCCGATTCTAAGCCGTTAAGCATGGTGCACTAAACTATCAAGTAGTCATCATATTGAGCTAGCCAAACGTTCATAACGTCTGCATCTGCTCCTGCAATAGGTCTGTCACCTAGCGGTGCATTAAGGACATAATTATTCTGTGCAGCAATGAGGATAAACCTCAGATCACGGATCGAATCCGCATCATTGCTACTAACATCTTTCAACACAGTTTTCTCTAGGAACATATCAAAATAAACATATGAAAGCAACAACGCAAGCTATTGATCTTACAACATAATTTGCAAAATACTACCAGGACTAAGTTCATGATAAATTTAAGTTCAATTAATCATATTACTTAAGAACTCCCACTTAGACAGACATCTCTCTAGTCATCTAAGTGATCACGTAATCCAAATCAACTAAACCATAACCGATCATCACGTGAGATGGAGTAGTTTTCAATGGTGAACATCACTATGTTGATCATATCTACTATATGATTCACGCTCGACCTTTCGGTCTCCGTGTTCCGAGGCCATATCTGCATATGCTAGGCTCGTCAAGTTTAACCTGAGTATTCTGCGTGTGCAAAACTGGCTTGCACCTGTTGTAGATGGACGTAGAGCTTATCACACCCGATCATCACGTGGTGTCTCGGCACGACGAACTTTGGCAACGGTGCATACTCAGGGAGAACACTACTTGATAATTTTAGTGAGAGATCATCTTAAAATGCTACCGTCAATCAAAGCAAGATAAGATGCATAAATGATAAACATCACATGCAATCAATATAAGTGATATGATATGGCCATCATCATCTTGTGCTTGTGATCTCCATCTTCGAAGCACCGTCATGATCACCATCGTCACCGGCGCGACACCTTGATCTCCATCGTAGCATCGTTGTCGTTACGCCATCTATTGCTTCTACGACTATCGCTACCGCTTAGTGATAAAGTAAAGCAATTACAGGGCGTTTGCATTTCATACAATAAAGCGACAACCATATGGCTCCTGCCAGTTGCCGATAACTTCGGTCACAAAACATTATAATCTCATACAATAAAATATAGCATCACGTCTTGACCATATCACATCACAACATGCCCTGCAAAAACAAGTTAGACGTCCTCTACTTTGTTGTTGCAAATTTTACGTGGCTGCTACGGGCTTAGCAAGAACCGTTCTCACCTACGCATCAAAACCACAACGATAGTTTGTCAAATAGACTCCGTTTTAACCTTCGCAAGGACCGGGCGTAGCCACACTCGGTTCAACTAAAGTTGGAGAAACTGACACCCGCTAGTCACCTGTGTGCAAAGCACGGCGGTAAAACCAGTCTCGCGTAAGCGTACGCGTAATGTCGGTCCGGGCCGCTTCATCCAACAATACCGCCGAACCAAAGTATGACATGCTGGTAAGCAGTATGACTTATATCGCCCACAACTCACTTGTGTTCTACTCGTGCATATAACATCAAACCATAAAAACCTAGGCTCGGATGCCACTGTTGGGGAACGTAGTAATTTCAAAAAATTTCCTATGCACACGCAAGATCATGGTGATGCATAGCAAAGAGAGGGGAGAGTGTTGTCTTCGTACCCTCGTAGACCGAAGCGGAAGCATTGACGCAACATAGAGGAAGTAGTCGTACGTCCTCCCGGTCCAACCGATCCAAGCACCGTTACTCCGGCACCTCCGAGTTCTTGACACGCGTACAGCTCGATGACGCACCCTTGATCTCCAATCCAGTAGAGGCTCCGAGGGGGAGTTCCGTCAGCACGACGGCGTGGTGACGATCTTGATGTTCTCTTGTCACAGGGCTTCGCCTAAGCACCGCTACAATATGATCGAGGTGTAATATCGTGGAGGGGGGCACCGCACACGGCTAAGGAACGATCAATGATCAACTTGTGTGTCCTAGGGTGCCCCCCTACCCCCGTATATAAAGGAGGGAGGGAGGAGGTGGCCGGCCCCAAGGGGGGGCGCGCCATAGGGAGGGGAAACCTACTCCAAGTAGGTTTCCCCCTTTTTTCCTTATCTTATTTGGAGGGGGAAGGAAGGAGTACTAGTATTAGGAAGTAGTACTAGTAGTAGGATGGAAGAGAGGGGGAAGGAGAAAGGAAAGGGGGGGCCGGCCCCCCTTCCCAATTCGGATTGGGCTTGGGGGGGCGCGCCCCCCTTCCCTTGCTCCTTCTCTCTTCCTCCTACATGGGCCAATAAGGCCCATATACCTCCCGGGGGGTTCCGGTAACCTCCCAGAGCTCCAAACTTCTCCGGAACCTTTCCGGTGTCCAAATATATCTGTCCAATATATCAATCTTTATGTCTCGACCATTTCGAGACTCCTCGTCATGTCCGTGATCATATCCGGGACTCCGAACAAACTTCGGTACATCAAAATACATAAACTCATAATATAATTGTCATCGAAACCTTAAGCGTGCGGACCCTACGGTTCGAAAACGATGTAGACATGACTGAGACACATCTCTGGTCAATAACCAATAGCGGGACCTGGATGCCCATATTGGTTCCTACATATTCTATGAAGATCTTTATCGGTCAAACCGCATAACAACATACGTTGTTCCCTTTGTCATCGGTATGTTACTTGTCCGAGATTTGATCGTCGGTATCCAATACCTAGTTCAATCTCGTTACCGGCAAGTCTCTTTACTCGTTCTGTAATACGTCATCTCATAACTAACTCATTAGTTACATGCTTGCAAGGCTTAAGTGATGAGTATTACCGAGAGGGCCCAGAGATACCTCTCTGACAATCAGAGTGACAAATCCTAATCTCGAATTATGCCAACTCAACATGAACCTTCGGAAACACCTGTAGAGCACCTTTATAATCACCCAGTTACGTTGTGACGTTTGGTAGCACACAAAGTGTTCTTCCGGTACACGGGAGTTGCACAATCTCATAGTTGCAGGAACTTTGTATAAGTCATGAAGAAAGCAATAGCAGTATACTAAACGATCAAGTGCTAAGCTAACAGAATGGGTCAAGTCAATCACATCATTCTCCTAATGATGTGATCCCGTTAATCAAATGACAACTCTTTTGTCCATGGCTAGGAAACATAACCATCTCTGATAAACGAGCTAGTCAAGTAGAGGCATACTAGTGACACTATGTTTGTCTATGTATTCACACATGTATTATGTTTCCGGTTAATACAATTCTAGCATGAATAATAAACATTTATCATGAAATAAGGAAATAAATAATAACTTTATTATTGCCTCTAGGGCATATTTCCTTCAGATACTACATAGGAGAGAGGCATTCAGACAGGCTGGCCCACATAAAGGTTGTTTTGTTTCAGTTTTATTTATTTATTTTTTCCTTTTCAGATTCTGGGTTTTACTCTGGGATTTTTCTTTTACTTTTTTCAAATTTTACTTATAGGTTTTTCCAATACACGGTGAATTTTTTTCTTAACATACACCTTGAACTTTTTTTTTACTATATGAAGAACATTTTTCAAGTACACACTGGACATTTTTTATATGTACGATGAACATCTCTGTTATATACATTGAACCTTTTCAATATATAACGGCATTTTTAATATGCACCGAACTTATTTATAAAACACAAACTGATTTTTTTTCTAAAATATATTTTACATTTTTTAATATGATTTTAAAATATCTAGATCCTAAAAAATAATAGTCGTTTTTTCCCACAACCTTGTCATAAATAGGTCTTGTAAAAAATGTCATGGCTTTTCCCACATTGTCAACAATCTCAGCATTGTTACATTAAAATGTCGCCTTGTCCACATAATAAAGATTAATGAGTATCCCCATCTAAAAGTAATGACACTAAACCTAATGCATTAATAAACAAGCCTACCGCATAATATCCAAAGCGCATCACAACAACTGAATAAATTAGGCCATGTCATTATTTAACACATACCCTTACCCTAACTGTATTTCTTGGTACAAACGACAAGTATAATGCTTACTACATAACATAAGCCTCATACAAACCTAATAACCCCTAGTTTTAACAATGGATTTGAGAGAAATACCAAAAACTAGGGTTTTCCCAAAAAGCAAACATTGCCGCGAAGTAATGCGCTTCCAACCAACCAAACCATGGAGATGGGTGAGGTTACTTCAAGGATGCACGGTGCTCCGGCTCACCGAACAGTTGGCACTGATTGGAGGCGAGTTTGGATGGGGAAGAGGCACCAACTAGGGTGGGAGAAGAGGAGCAAATATGGGGGCTGAATGGATGGGTGAGTGGCCCACCCACGACCTCCCTAGCCGCTTTTTTTAATAGAGGGTGAATTCTATTGACTCAAAATGAAGCATCAAGTGGATACAAACATAATGAGCACACCCTGCCTCTGCATAGCTTGGACGCACACAACCAACAGCAATACACACAAATAAACACGCTGGCAAAGAGCAATGTCATACAAGAGCAAAGCAATACCCGAGAGAGAGAGAGAGAGAGAGAGAGAGAGAGAGAGAGAGAGACGAAGTGATCCAAATATCGATCAACAATCTATAACAACAACCATATCCGCACCAACCATATCTTCACACCATAGGGACAACGAGGTTCTTCAACAGCAACGCCTTCAGGAAGGGAACCACACACAAGTGTTGTCGTCACTGGATCCAAGCATCAAAGGCCAGATTCTAGGTTTTCACCCCGAAGAACAAGTCCGAGCATATCTGAGCAATGCCTTCAATCAGGTAACGACGCAAAAACTATCGCCATTGCCAGGTATAACCAACTCAGGTCAAACCAGAACCCGAGACTGGGTACTCGAGAAGCACCACCAACTCCGAGTCAACCATGTGTTGTCTCCACCACTTTTTTGCGATCCTCATTTCCTATACTTTTCCTATTCCTATGTAATTCCTATCCTATGAACCAAAGAAGACCTAAATAGGAAACACTCTGGTCATGTCCCTTTATCCTGTGCTACTTGTTGCGGACGTGTTAAAGATGGGCTTTGTGATTTGGTTGGGCTTCACATGGTCGGGGGAGGGGGTGGGGATGTTAGTGAAATACTCATTCTTTTTCTGCAGACCTACTAATTCTTAGCGAGTAAAACAAATTCGTTGGGGTGGGGGCAACCGCCCCCCCATCCCTTCAAGAACCGTTGGGGCATTGCTGGCGATCCTCTGACGCTTCATCACCTGCGTGGCCGTCTACCTCTACCAGAATACAATTGTAAGAATCCATTGATTTTCCCCTTTCATTTGTTTATGCAACTCCTATTCTTCATCTGTTTCCTCTGTCTTTCCCGCTGTTGAGGCGGACGGCAGAGGCGGGCAGCAACAGAAGCATTGATCATGACCACGCCATCGGGGTTTGTGTTGCGAGGGCGTGTTCATCGTCGCCGGGACCATTTGGTATTGCCGCCGCCACTAGGCCAAGGGCAACGTCGACGCCGAGCCCGAAAACCTAACTCCGGTCGCCGCCTCGGAGGAAATCATCATCATCAACGTGTTGGTAAATTGAGCGCCTCGTTCGTTGACCCGTCTGCACTATTACACATCTGGGCTTGCTCCAAAGCCTTTCGCCACCAGCACCTCGTCGATGGTGCGTGTGTTCGTGTGCGTGGAGTATACCTATCAATGGCCTGGGCCGGGCCGGGCCTAAGAAAGCCCACGGCAAAAAACTGAGGTCCAGGCCCTCCTAGGCCCTACCATCGGGCCTACTTTTCAAGCCCAAGCCCGGCCCATCTGGTAAAATGCCCTGAAAAGCCCTTAGGGCTTAGGGCCATGGGCCGGGACTCTTCCTTAAAATGTCAATATGCCAAGCCCAAGCCCGTCCAGGCCCTGCAGGTGGGCTCAAAACTCAGGCCCAAGCCCGGCCCACGGGCAAGCCCATCGGGCCTAGGCCCTAGATGTTAGGGCCGGGCCTGGGTGGGTTGACAGGATCGGGCCGGAGATGGCCAGGACTAGTGTGGAGGGGGTGATGGCAGCTCTCGCGGAGCCCTTTCCCTAAAAAAAATAGCTATCGCGGAGCCCTGGATGGCCAGCGCGTGGAGGGGACGATGATGGAGGCGATCAAGTAGCTCCCCGGCGACGCGGTTTTCTTCACGGAAGAAAAAAAAAGATCCATGGGCACTAGCACCCAGAACATATTTTGATAGAAGGAGCGGTTTTCTTCACGGAAGAAAAAAAAGATCCATGGGCACTAGCACCCAGAACATATTTTGATAGAAGGAACCCACCCGGATGAGATCGCGGAAATTCACTACCGACGGGAGTCGAACCCCGGTCTGCAAGAAAGAGCCACTGCTCTCTTGCCACCAGGCTACTGCCTGGTCCTCCTTCACGGAAGAAGAGAAAAAAGGAAAACGAGGGGACGACGATGGTGGCGATCAAGTAGCTCCTGCACCCTGGCGACGCGGCAAATATAATACGGAGCAGGTTAGT